>CM076582.1:379989869-380393041 GCA_034641835.2 Pinus albicaulis
TAACTGAGGCCAGTCCTGTCGTTGTAATATCGTTGATTCTTGATGAGTTGTTCCAATGCCCTTGAGTTATTGGCATAGTTTTGAACAATTCCTCCCTTCTTCACTTCATTACACAGTGAGACTACTTTGGCTTCTAGTTCTTCCCTTTCTTGGTTGTTTTCTTCCAAATTCTTTTGAAGTGACTCTTCAATACATTTGTGTTCTTCAAATTCAATTTTGAGACCTTGAACTTGTTCTTAAAGAGTATTGGAATGGATCTTCTCATCCTTCAGCTCTTTTATAAGGCTGATTGCCTCCTTAGAAAATTATTCTATGGTTAACCCTTGTTCTTCGTTGTTTGATACCTATTGTTTATTGTGCTTGGCCATAAACAATACTCTCTCATTGGCTTCTTCTTCATTGTCATTGTCTTCATCGGATGATGATCTATCTTCTTTAGAGATAAATTTCCTTTTGAATCGTTTCTTTTTTCATTGCTATTTATTAAAGCCTTTCTTTCCTTTTGAGTTTCCATCACTTCTGTTTGGAAATTTTGCTGCGAAATGCCCAACCTCACCACAGCCAAAACATATCAATGGAAGTTGACCTTTGAATATTCCCTTGCCAATTTTTAGTTTTCTCGTAAAGTAAGAAGATTCTCCATCTGAAAGACCTTCTTCATCATCTTACTTTTCTTCACACTTGCAGGTGCAGGTATTTTCCTTTGAAGGTTGTTTGTCCTTATTGGTTTTCTTATATGCAGCGAATGCAGTTTGTAGATGCGAAGTACCCTCTTCTTCATTAAGTCTCATTTCATATACTATGAGAATTCCATGTAATTCCTTTTTGTTGAGTTCGTCCATATTTGCACTGTATTCTAAGACCGATACCTTTGGGTTGAATCTCCCTGGTAACAATATAAGAATATTTCGTATAATAGTCTTCTCATCAACAGGCTCTCCCACTCCTTCCAAAGTGTTGGTTGTTTCATCAACGTGTTGGAAGTATGCAGCAATGTTGTTATCTTCTTTCATTATGAGTTGCTCAAATTTTTCTTTGTAGGTTTGAAGCTTTGCTTCTTTGACATTTGAGTCACCTGCATATATATTTTCAAGCTTGTCCCATACATTTTTGGTGGTTTTACAACCCAACACCTTATGATAAGCAGATTCAATAAGTCTACTGATAATAATATTCTTTTCTTTTTCATCATTTACCAAATTCTTCTTGCCTTGTTCATCTGTGGTTGGTGTAATGCCATTTTGGACAGTGTCCCACACTTTGTAACCTTGCGCCAAGATATAGACCTCCATTATTCCTTTCCAGAGTGCATAATTATTTTCATTGAACAGAGGTACACCATTCTTGGTATGGTCCATGACCTCCTTCTAGCTGTTAAACTGCTATTGAAGGAACCGAGCTCTGATACCAATGGTTGGAAATACTGAGAGGGGGGTGAATCAGTATTCCTTTCAATTATTATTATTATTATTATTTCATAGCATTAGTTAATCTTCAATTATTATCAGTGTTTTTACAATGATAGCAGTAAACAAAAGGAACACAAATGCACACAGTTTTTAAGGTGGAAACCCCCTCCGGGACAAAAGCCACCTGAATTATTTTCTAATAATTCTTTAATATTCAACTCTAATTGCAAAGAAAGCTCCAAATTCCTAGAATCTAGAAAAACATTCTTCTCCAACTTCCACTGGATGGATGCTCCAACGCTTGAGATTCTTTAGTAGTCAACTAAACGGATGCCCCAACATCCAATGAGCTACAACTCACCCTAGCACCACCATACCACCCTAAATTTTTTAGAGGCTTGAACCTGTTAGTGACATCATGCACCAGCCTAGCACCACCCTACCACCCTATTGAAGAATAAAAGAAGAATGGACTCTCATACCAGGGAAAATGGTCCACTTTACAATGATATAGAATGATGTAGAAGAAGAAGACAAACTAGACCATAACACAAACTATGACACAACCACCTAATGATGATCCTAGACCTCCTGACACTGCCTCTTCAATTCTTGGTAGATAGACACTTGTACAAATTTTATAATTATGCTTTTACAATGACTCGGTACAATGATACATTTACAATGACTGTATGCAGTGCTGCCCACTTGAAGACTTCATGTGGTGAAATTCTTGTTGTTGTTCTGCACCTTGATTTTTGCTCTTTTCATGCTACCATTTCTCACTCTTTAGAACATTAGATCATGCATTGAGTCTTATCTTCATGAATATATAATACCTGCAAAAATTCTTCAAGGAAATACCCATGACATGATAATAGAAAAACTTACCTCATCCTGCAGAGCATATGTCATTGCTAAACAAAAAAAACAAAATTAGAATCCAATGAACCTAATTCAATTAAGAGATGAACATGCATATACAGAATATAATTACCCGGAGCTTACCTCTGTTGCATCATTTTGCTGCACCTTTCTTTTCTTTGCTTCCCTAGAAAGTCTGGTCCTTTGCAGCCCTTGACAACACATGATATAGCTTTTTCTTGCCTTCTAGGAGCTCGATATTGAATCTGATGTATCTCTGTTATTTCAGATCCCCACCTTGTAGTATCCATCTGAGTCTTCTTTCCAATGCCATAGGTTTGACCCAAATTGGATTCTTTAAGACCACGTTATGCCCAATCTCTCACAATGACCTAATTATGGACTAGTTCAGTAGAGAAAAATTGTATGGCGTGCCACATGTCATTGTTTCCTCCTTCAGCTCTAAAATTGATACACAGAAAACTACATTATGTGCACTATCCGCCACTTTTTATATAATTCCAATCCGATGCTCAACGAGAGAGTTATGACGATCTTCCCAAGGTCACCTCTTTTAGATGAAGTTCGGGAGCCTGCAAAAATCATAACTTCCACAGATCATATCTCCTAAAATATTGTGAACCATGATCTAAAATTTTTACATGGCTTCCTCAGGATTTTGGATTCGCGTGATAAAAATTTCAGCTTCTGAACCTTCGTAGAAAAATTTGATAGCGAAAATACCTCGATGACCCGTTTCAAGTAGCGAAATCCCTACATGAGGAGGATATGAGGATCACAATTTATATAAATTCTTATGTTGAGAGGGTCTTCAACAAGTGAACGTGGGAGGGATTTTAGGAGCTTAAAATTATTAATTATTGACTGTTCAATGACCACAACCAATGATTAGTGTCATGTCACAACCCCATGGGGTTCTAGGCCACTAACTGGGGTTACTAGCTTCAAACATGAATATCTCTCAAACCGTGAAGAATTACGTGGTAGCCATATATCAACGTAAACATCTCGACAAGTAGAAACCATAAAAATTTCCTTAATGCAGAATATAGTAATTTGGTAGGTCAAAATTCCAATGCAAGATCGGGGTAGCCCGTGGTGCTTCTTGGGTTGACATCAATGACAACCACTGATCAACAATTTCTTCAGCCCATACAATCCTCTCTTGAGTCTGAACACATGCGACTCCTTTTCTAACGTCTCAAAACCTTTCAACTACTCCATGTACACTTCTTCCTCAATAAATCCATTGAGAAAGGTTTTCTTTACATCCATGTGATTTATATGTCATCCCATCTGCGTTGAGAGTGCAAGGATGGATCTAATAGATGTGTACCTTGCGACTAGTGCAAAAGTCTCATCATATTCAATCCCTTCCACCTGAGATAACCCTATGGCCACAAATCTATCCTTTTGTTTCTCCACACTCCCATCTACTGCCTACTTCACCTTGTAGACCCACTTGGATCCTACCATTGACTTCCCCACTAGTCTTGGGACAACTTCCAATGCACTATTTCTGATAATGGAGTCATACTCCTCAACCATGGCATCAACCAACATTGGTTTTTACACTTCTTCCTCGTAAGAGGATGGTTCTATCTCAATACCTTTTCTCATAAGAGCCATGTATCTAGTGTATCGCTCTTGGGACCTTCTCTTCATGCGTTTTCATGTGGGTGTTCCCACATTATCTATCGCATCCAAAAATATTTTGTCAACCTCTCTGGTGTGCTTCCTTCCATCTCTAGTGGATCTCTCTACATGAGTGGTTTCTAACACTCTATGTTCCTCTTCTTGTGGCTACACCACATCCTGAGGTTCATCCTTTGGAGCTAAGAGCTTCTTAACTGCATGCAACTCAAGCTCCCTCTCAAGGGACGATCACATGGATTTGTCTTCATCAAACTTCACATCTCTTCTAACCACTATCATCCTGTGTGCTAGAAAGTATACTCGATAGTTGTGAGGTGTATCAGTGTACCCCACAAATATCCCCAACTCTTTTTTTAGCTCTAGCTTCTTCCTGGCATCTTTGGTCAAATGGAAATAAATAGATGAACCAAAAATTTAAAATATGACACATCCAATCTCTTACCTGAAAAAAACTCCTCTGGTGTACTCATCCCAAGTACTCGATGAGGACTTCTTTTCTGCACAAATATTGTTTTATTGCATGCTTCCACCTACAAATTCAATGGTAGGCCCTGATAATGCAACATAGCTTGTGTTGCTCCCAAAATAGTTCTGTTATTTATTTATGCAACCCCATTCTACTATGGGTTATGAAGTGCAACCAATTCTCTTTGAATTCCTTCTGAGGCACAAAAGTTCTTGAATTTGTTAGAGATGTATTCCATGTATATTTCTCAACAATTGCCTTGAAATCAAAAAACTTGGAGAACGCCTGATCTTTCTTCTGCATGAAGAAAATATAACACTTTCTTGAAAAATCATCAACAGAAATCACATAATACATGTGCTCTTTTGTGGAAGCTGTTGAGAATGATCCACACATGTCGGAGTGAACTCTCTCAAGTATTTCCACTACTCGGATTTCCTTATCGTGAAAGGTGACCTTTGTATACTTCCCCATAGTACATCCTTTGCATGTATCTCTCTGCACAAGTGTACCCTTAGGAATACCTGTATAAATCTGTTGCATGATCCTCAAAGCAATGTGGTGTAGATGGCACAATCTCCTGTGCCATAATTCACCGATGTCTCGGATTTCCACCTTCTCCACTTTACTTCTCAATGTAGCATAGTCATCTACATCAAGTTTGTAGAGGTTCTTAACTCGAACCACAATATTTTTCACCTATCCCATGGATTTGTGATGAAGTAACCCCTTTCCTTCACTGAAAATCACATCATATCCACAATATTCCAACATAGCAACATAAACCAAATTATTCTTTAAACCAGGTACATGCATGACATATTTTAGTATGAGGGGTTTACCTGAATCTCTATGGAAATTAACTCTACCAATCTCGTTAGCGCTATACCTACCATCATCACCCATCTCAATGTGTATATGGAGATCCTTCTCCTCCAAATTACTGAATAATTATTTGTTATCGATCATGTGGAATGAAGCTCCATTATCCAAGTACCACACAAATCCCATCACCGATGACACCATGCATGCGATGAGGGTGAATTCCAACTCGAACTGTGAAGCTAATGCTTCACCTACTCCTCCTCCCAAGGCCTTCTTTTTGTTTTTCTTTTGTGGACAATTTGTGGCATAGTGTCCATGCCCATGACAGTTGAAACATTTCACCTTTGACAAGTCTCGCTTCTTTCCTGCCTTTGCGTTCTTGGATTTGGAATGGGACACCTTCCCTTTTGCTTTCTTAACCTTTCCATCCAAGGAACAATTATCCTCATTATTAGTCTTTGATGAGGATCCATATCGGGTGCTCCGCTGAATTTCTTCTTCTGCCAAATCAGACCATAGGCATTCCCAATATGGCATATTCTCTCTCCCATTAACAAAGTCCAGGTAGCTATGCCAGCCCTTGGGAAGTCCTAGAAGATCTAGGCTCACCAAATTATCTGAGGAAACAGTGATCCCTACGCTTCCAAGCTCATCATAATATTGAGTGAACTTTGTCAAGTATTTTTGGATCGTGTTTCCATTCTCCATTTTGATCTTCCTCAGCTTGTCTTTCAGCGCCAACTTCCTGTGGTCGATTCAATTCTGATATAGATCTGTCAATACTTTCCAAATTTCATATGGAATCGCCTTCCCATGGAGACTTGATACAATATGGTCTCGAGCTCCTTCTAACAAGATCCTCCTCTTCTTTGCTACATTCTTCTTCCATGCATCAATAAGTTGAGCATTTGTTGCTATGGGCTGCGAGACATCTATATCTATGAAAGCCTTCAGTCTGTTTTCCTCAAGCACTACCTCCATCCTATCCTTCCATGTAATATAATCTGAATTTCCCTCGTCTGCATATTCGAGTCTCAATCCATTGAAATACATCTTGATCTACTACTTGATATCGAAGAATAAATCTGCAAATTCTGTTGTGCCTCAATCTAGTCTCCTAAACTGAGTTCATTTAATTGTCAACCAGGATTTGTAAACTGCTGAAGTGAAATGTACCATATGTACCTAGGTGCTTGTTTCCTAGTGCGTTGTATGTAGTGTTTTGTGATGTTTTGGTCTTTTATGTTGATTTATGATGTTTTTGGTCTTTTGAAGTTTATGTTTACAATGAAAATGCCTAGAAAACTAATAAAAAGAGAGTGATAGTCAAAAACACAGTTGAGCCTAATGTATGGAATGGCAAATGTAATCAAAAACACTGAAACAACATCTAAACTATGACTGAATAGAAACAAGAGCTTGATGATGAATTTTTAAACAAATGACACAAACTAGACTTTGAGAAATGATCACTTAAATATGCAAGTTTTCTAACTAGACAATTAGACACTAATCATGATGCAATATTCTATTCTAAACTCATCTATTCCATGACTAATTCCTAGTTCTATTCTGCAATTTCAATTGAAGGTTAGAGTCTATTCTCCAAGAGTTATTGGTTTCTTTTCAGGGTAGTTCTGTTGAGGAAGAGCTCTGTTTATAGTGAGGAATTTGCAGAGATATTTCAGACCTTGTAATGATGTTATCTTATGTTCCTAAAGTTATGGATCACTGATGGTTTTCAGAACAAAAAGATATTTGTAAATAATGAAGGCTGTCTTAGGAATCCTATCAACTAAAGTGATCTACTGTGCAAAGGGTGACAGTTTGACTATGAGATATGAGTGCAATGAATTGATTTAAACATGAGCTTAAGATGCTTCTAAACTAGAACAATGTTAAACCATAAGCCATCATCAAACTTTGAAATGAAGTAGCTGGACATGAATTAAATGCAAAATGAAACTACGGAGCATTCTAATTAACATGCACTATCCTATGAAGTTACACAATCAGTTTGTTCATCATGAGGGATATTTTGGAAGAGTTCCTTCTTGTGGAAGAGGTAGAACAATTTTGACTGTGGACTTGTATGCAATTGAAAGCAATGAACTGAAAGCAAATGAAACTAAGTTGTCACATCACAGTCATATCTTGAACTTCTTAAGTATGTCTTGGAAGAATTTCTTCTTATGGAAGAGTGATTAGGACAAGTGCAACTATGATAGTGAAGACTAAAAACTACAACTAATTCCTATGACACTATAGCTATTCATCATTCATTGTTAAGATTTATTGGAAAAATGTCTTCTTGTGAAAGAACTATGATGAATATAACTACAGTCTCTAGTTAAAAACAGATACAACTCTTATCCTACAGTACCATAGTCATTAAACATTCATTGTTTTGATTTATTGGCAAAGTGTCTTCTTGTGGAAGAACTGGAACGAATTATGGCTACAGTAGCTAGCTAAAACAAATACAAATCCTATCCTACAGTACCATAGTCATTAAACATTCATCTTTTTGATTTATTGGCAAAGTGTCTTCTTGTGGAAGAACTGGAACGAATTATGGCTACAGTAGCTAGCTAAAACAAATACAAATCTAACTGATATCCTACAATACCATAGTCATCAATCATTCATCATTTTGGTCTGTTGGAAGAATGTCTTCTTATGGAAGAACTGGAACGAATACAACCACAGTATATAAAACACAACAACTACTAATTCAATATGCAAAACGTAAAGACAGCTAGGAAAAACTTATCTAGTTTACGCTAAGGAAATCCGTTCAAGGGGCAGGGGCCCTCTACCACTTGACGACATTCAACTTCACAATTAAATCACGCCTTCAAGATAATTTTGTCTGCTCCATTAACAATGCAATAGTCTGAACATAATGCTCTGTGTCTTAAAAGACGTAACACAGAGTTTACACCAAAATCTAGCAGCAAATCTACACAAAATTTCTAACTAAGCTCTCGGCCTACTCAAGAGTTTATAAAGTAAATGCAAGTATCAATAATTACAATAATTTAGGAATGATGCCTTCCTAATCCAAATCATCTTAGGAGTCTTTGAGGTGGCTGCGTAAAAGAGAAAAGACACCTGGACTGTAACAGTCCTAGTAGGAGTCTTCCTTCACAAATGTGTTCCCACGTGCATAGCCGTACCCAGAATTCATTTCCTCTTCCATGACGAGCAACACACCATGTAGGCACGACGTGGATCATGCCCATATGCGTTTTTCCTCAAGAGGCCACCTGGAACATGCTCAAACATAAAGGTAGCTGCAGAATCGCCGGTTAGCTACAGAATGCCTGCATTCTGCAGCTAGTTCCGGTCAAAATGTTTAACAATGGCAACAATCACAAAATTCAACAAGTCAGTCATGTAAACCATTCTAGAAGTAATTTTAACTATTTTTATTGATCAATTGGGTTTAAAATGGAAATGGACAAGGGAAAAATGAGGTAAAATGAGGTGAAGGAAAACACAAATTTGAGGCTCAACATACCCCCACTGCTGTCTCTTTGCATGTCCTCATGCAAATTATCCTATGAATTCTGAGGCTTCTGCAAGGACATCTAATCCCCTTCTTTTCCTTTGTCTGCATGCTAAAGGCCTTCTGGGTTTCCTGATCACAATTTTGAACCTGAGGTTTGTGAGTGCTCTAATCAACTTTCTGTTCCTTGTCTTCATCTTCTCATTGGTTCTCTCCACTTTGTCTATATGCAGGGATAAGGTTGAGTTCATGTCAGTCTTGAGCTTGATTTGATCTTTGAGAATTTCATTCTCATTTCTGATGTGTCTATTCAACACTTCCAACTCATACCTATCCCTCCTCAATATATCAATTTCAGTTAGTGGAGGACTGGGGGTTCTCTCTTCTCTTTCTAAAGCTGTTCTCTCTAGAGTTTCCACATAATCATAGATTTCCTGTTGAGCATGATCAATCTCAGGGGTGCCTTCATAAAAATCTTCATCATCATACTCTTCCATAGATGTTTCTTCATCTTCAATATTGATTACCCCTGTTTGTTTGATTGATGTTTTCTTCAGTTTTCCTTTTAATATGTGGCTTCTCCTAAGTTGAGAGGAACCCTCTCCTTTTTCCATAACAGATTCCTTGATTTCCTTCTCTGCCTTGAGTTGACTCTTGATTCTAGTCAACTTCTCCAGAATGACTTCTTCACTGCTTTCTTGAACCGGTTTGTCAATTTTACCTTTTGGAGTCCTCCATCTCCTACTTCTCTTTGTGGCTTGTGGTTCAGGTGATAGTTCTTTTGCTTCCTCAAAATGATTTCTTATTAAGAAATCACCCCATGTATCATTTGATTTAGATAGATGATGCTCAATTAAAATTTTTACCAACCCATGATGATACAGGGTTGTTTCCAAAAACTGAACTCTTCTCTGAACACAGGAAGCCATTTTCTTCAGACTTTGATACAAGAAATATGGTAAATTCAAATCTTCTCCTAGAAAATGCAACATTAGTCTCATATGGTAGACATAAAATCTCCCATACCTACCCTCACATGTAACAATTTTTTGTAAAAGAAGTAGTATATTCCTCCATTTGCTCTTCAATGCTGTACTGGGAATTCCCTTCTTGAACACACTAACATCCATGTTTGGTGATTTTAGGATTTGTTTCCATGAGTCATTATGGAATTCCCTATTTTTAAAACATCTTTCCCCAGCTCTGGATAATCCTGTAGCCTCTGCTATAAAAGCTTCATTAACAGTAAACTTAACATCTCCTATTTCAACCTCAGTGCCTTGGAATGATCTAGCAAACGTTTTGGTGACTTCCTTATGGCAACCATTAAACTTTTCCAAGAATTGGAGACATCCTATTTGTTGTAGCATCTCCTTGCATTGTGGATAACCTTCTAAATATTTTGATCCTATAGGCTCAATCCTTACGATGAAACCCATGATTTTTCACTATCAATTAACACTCTTCTCTATCCACAAAACAATGGCTTTTACTTTCGGATTAAAATGGCTTCAATCTCTAAAAAAAAAATGGCTTCAATTTTGGAAGAACATACCTTTGAAATAGCTACAGTCTTAAAAATCTCTGGTTTGTATGCCTCTGTTTGGAAAATGCCTTTGAATCCTCGGACTGATGTACTTCTGTTGAACCTTGGAATGATATGGAAGCAATTTCAATTTTCGGGCTAATGTGTCTCTGATAGACAGTGGTAGATGATTCCAAATTTCTTTTTGTGCAATACCTCCGTCTCTGGTAACAAAAGACTTCAAACTCAATCACTGAAAAACGCTTATGTTTCTAGTAACACCAGACTTCAAACTCAACCTCTGTCTCTAGTAGCAAATGGTATGCTTCAAATTCAACACTACAGCCTCTCTGTCTCGGATAACAATAACTTCAAAACCAGTCACTACCACACCTCTGTCTTTGGTAATAACAGACTTCAAACTTCAATTACTACCATACCTCTGTTTTTTGGTAGCAAAGTCTTCAATTTTAGCACCTCTGTCTTCTGGTAGCAACAGGCTTTAAACTCTTCACGGCCACAATTCTGTGTTGACAGTGCAATGCTCCGAACTTTGTTCTCAGTGATATGCTCTCTGTTCAGTGAGTTCTCACACCGTTATGCTTGCAATGTACCTCTTTTGTTCTGTCCCTGATGATAATAATGCTTCTGCCTTCGGAATGTAATACTGGCTACGGAATGACGTTATGGCAAATGGTCACGGCATAGAGTGGTGAAGTGAGGTGGAGGAATGCATTAATGATTTGAGGAGACAGTGGAGGATTTACGACGGCAGGAAAAATCTTCATCATTAAAGAACTTGGTTAAGAGTCGTGGGAATTTCAAATGATTTGGCCGTTCCACCGCTCAAATGCTATTTGATAGAAAATTTGAATTTGAAGTTTTAATACAAAGTCTATAGAGGGTTTTGTTTGGTGTTTGATCAATAAAATAATTAAAACAACTCTTTGAATAATTTCACAACTAAAATATGCTAAATTTTCATGAATTGCCATCGTAATTTAAATTTTTTACCTCTTCCCTTGATGTTTGTGTAGCCTTTGTCTTCTCTGCTCATCTTTGGAGGAATCTTTCACTATTTTCTTGATGTCTTTGATTCATGAATTCTCTGGATCACTTTGTTGTAACTCTGATGTCTGCTGGTTGATGTCTTCGGGATTTGTAGCTGTGAAAAACTATCGGGCTGCAGAAAGGCCGATCAGCTACAGAATGTACACTGAGCTGCAGAATGTCCCTGTAGAACACTTTTATTATGAAAATGAAATGTTTCTGGGAGATGGGTGAAATGTTTATGAAAATGGATGAAATGGATGATGGATTATGAAGTGGATAATGAAATAAGAATGGATTCAGTTCATGGAATGAAGGAACATAAGGGCTGTAGTGCAATTCATGGCATATTTTTATTCTCTTGCAGCAAGATATCAAATTCTATGTTTTGACATGAGAATGAAGTGAATGGAAGATGGAGTGAAATGAATGAAATGGAATGGAGTGAAATGAATGAAATGGAATGGAGTGAGATGTGAATGATGGATGAGATGAAGTATGGATGGATAGTGAATGGAATGAGATGAAATGAATCATAAGTACTATGGCACTGGACTTATGATTTTTATAACAACTGCTTAGAAACAAAAATGGGAAAAGTTAGAGTGTCAGAGAAACTCTGATTTTCACCCTATCTTTTCTGTATAAACATGCCAATCAGTGATTGGTTTTCATGTTTATACCTTTATTTATTTATTTATTTATTTATTTTATATTTTTTTTTTTTTCAAAAGAGAAATGCTTCAGAAAATTTAATCAAGTTGATGAAGAAGAGAGACTCTTCTTCATTAAGTTCACATCATTGTCTCCTTGGAACTTCTTGACAAACTCTTCTCTTGAGAGTGGCTTGTGGTATAGCTTCAGTCTATGGCCATTCACAAGAAAAGTGACCTACTCTTCATCTATAGTTCTGATTTTTATTGCCCCATTATCAAAAATTTGAACAATTTCATATGGCCCAAGCCAATGTGTCTGAAATTTCCCTTGAAAATCCTTGAATTTTGAATCAAACAAGAGAGCCCAATCACCCTCTCTAAATTTCTTCTCTTTGATGTACTTGTCATGCCATCTAGCCCTTTGCTGTTGGACTAGACTTGTTTTCTGAACTGCATCTTGTCTGATCTCATCCAATTCATTAATTTGCTCCAGTCTATGCTTCTGTGCCTCCGTTAGATCAAGTCCTAGTTGAACTGCCATCTTGAATGTTTGGATTTGGAACTCTATAAGAAACAAAACTTGCTTTCCATAAACAAGCTCATAAGGAGTATGGCCTGTTGTGTTTCTCCATGTAGTTCTATAGGCCCACAAGGCTTCAGGAAGCCTATCTACCCAATCTCTTCTATGTAGATGAACAATCTTTGTTAGGATTCATTCAATGACTTTGTTAGTGGATTCCACTTGACCATTTGCTTGTGGATGATAAGGAGTAGATGTTCTATGTCTGATTTTGTACTTCTCCATCATTTGCTCCACTAGCCTTGATGTAAATTGAGCTCCTTGATCTGTAACAATTCCCCTTGGGACACCAAAACGAGTAAAAATATCCTCAAAAAGAAAAGTAACTACAGATGATTCATTAGCAACAAGTAATGGTTTAGCTTCTACCCACTTAGTAACATAATCAGTGCAAAATAATATGTATTTCTTTTGTCTAGATGGAGGACTAATAGGTCCTACAAAATCCAAAGCCCATTTTTCAAAAGGTTCAATGTGTACCTGAGGTTGTAATGGCATCTCACCTGAAGGAGAAGGTTTCCCTATCCTTTGGCAACTGTCACACCTTTTTACATACTCCCTTGCATCTTTAAACAAAGATGGCCAATAATATCCTAAATTAAGGATTTTATAGGCTGTCCTCTTATCTGCAAAGTGTCCGCCACAAGGTTCATCATGACATGCCTTGAGAATTTCAGGCATCTCATCTTCACGAACATACCTTCTAATGATCAAATCTGAACCTGTCTTGTACAACTCATTAGCGACCCATGAATATCTTGCACTATCATTAATGATTTTTCTTTTATCCCTTGCATTCATAATTGAAGGAAATTTTCCTGAAACTAAATAATTAGCAATATCAGCAAACCATGGAGTTTGAGTAGAAACTGCAAAAAGATATTCATGAGGAAATTGATCTTCAACCGGAGTGTCATCTTTGATATTTTGAATTCTAGACAAAAAGTCAGCCACAGTGTTTTGTTTTCCAGGCCTATCTAGAATAGTAATGTTGAATTCTTGCAATAATAACAACCATCTTATAACTCTACCATTAGTGATTGATTTATTCATTAAATATCTAATGGCAGAATGATCAGTGTGAATAAAAGTTTCATAGCCTGTTATATAGTGTCTAAATTTGTTAATGGCATGAACAACGGCTAAAAACTCTTTTTCAGTTACAGTATAGTTTAACTCTGCAGGAGTCAAATTTTTACTGATATAATAGATGGCATAGGGAATTAAATCTTTCTGTCCCAATACTGCTCCCAGAGCTGTATCAGAAGCATCTGTCGAGATATGAAAAGGTAACTTCCAGTTAGGTCCCCTTAATATAGGTGCTTCAGAAATTTTGGTTTTCAGGGTTTCAAAAGCTAACTGGCAATCAGAAGTCCACTTAAATTCACAATCTTTGGTGAGTAATTTGAAAAGAGGAGATGCTATTTTGGTGAAGTTTTCTATAAATCTCCGATAGTATCCCGTAAATCCTAGAAAACTTCTTACATCTCTTTGACAACTTGGAATGGATAGGTTAGAAATGACTTCAACTTTCGCTTCATCAACTCTAATCCCATCCCCTGAAATGTGGTGCCCTAAAACAATACCTTCAGTGAACATCATAAAACATTTTTCATGACTAAGAGAAAGGTTTTCTTCTTGACATCTTTTTAAGACCTTTTCCAAGTTTTCTAAAGCCCCTTCAAATGTATCCCCATAAACTGTAAAATCATCCATGTATACCTCTACACAGTCATGTATCAGATCAGAAAAAATTCCTAATACTGCCCTTTGGAATGTTGCAGGTGCATTGCACAATCCAAATGGCAATACTCGGTAGGCATAGGTACCCCAAGGATAAGTAAATGTGGTTTTATCTTGGTCTTCAAGTGCTACTTGGATTTGATTGTAACCACTAAATCCATCCAGGAATGAAAAGTACTTTTTACCTGCTAATGTATCTAATACTTGATCTATGAAAGGTAAGGAAAAATGGTCTTTAAGAGTAGCTTTATTCAGTTCTCGGTAGTCAACACACACCCTCCATTTTCCATTTTTCTTAGGTACAATTACTAAAGGGGAAACCCACTGACTATCTGAAATAGGATAGATGAAGTTAACATTTAACAATTTTTGTAATTCTTCCTTGACAATTTCCTAAGATTTGGATTCATCCGTCTTTGAGGTTGTCTGATTGGTTTGCAATTTGCCTCTATATAGATGTGATGAGTACAAGTCTTGGGACTTATCCCTTTCATGTCAGTGTATTCCCATGCATATGCAGAAGAATGTCTCTGTAATACTTTGACTAGTTCTTCTTGTTGAGATTTTTCCAGATTTTTGTTTATGTTCAAGGTTTTACCTGGAAAAATTTCACTTGTAGAACTGCCAAATTTGTCCATAGAATGAAGATACATCTGTCTAGATGACAAGAACTCAATATTGGATTTCTCTTGAAATGATTCTTGTTTGTGTTCTGGAGAAGAGTCAAAATTTTCTAGAGTATTCAGAATTTGATTATCTTCACTAATTTCTGAAATTGTGAAGAGTGGTTGCAAATATTCTTCATCCTCTATCCATTGAGTGTCATCTAGATCTGTAATTGTCCTAGCTGGAGGATATAAAGTAAATTTCTTTGTTGAACTTCCATCAGAAATATACATATCACCGGACCTACAACTAATAAAAGCATCAGCTGTAGCCAACCAAGGTCTTCCTAGTATGACAGGATGGCCTCCTAGATTATTCTTGGGTGTCAGGATCATGAAATCCACGGGGTACTCCCAAGAGTCTAGGGACACTGGAATGTCTTCTATTACCCCATCTGGTCTGATCACAGATCTATCTGCTAGTTGTAATAGTGTGGGTGTAAAGAGAAGATTAGGAAGGTTCAGTTTGTCCATGATTTGTCTACTCATGATATTTATTGCTGCTCCTAAGTCAATGAGTGTGTTTTGAATTTCAATTCCATTGATGTGAATTTTGACAACTGGATTTTCTGGGTCAAGGTACTTTGGAATAGTAATCTTACCCATCATAATATCTGCTATTTGTCCTACCAGTTGAATTTTCTTGGTTTCTCTTATTCTTTTCTTTGTTGTCTTCATACTCAACTCCTTTATTGTTTTGGCTAAAATTGGGATTTCCTTGATGGCTTGCAATAATGGAATTTTAATGAAAACATTTCTCAATTCATCCAAGAAATCATAATTAGGCACCATTATTTGTTTTTATACACCTTTGTCAATTTGTAATCTTTCCGGAAAGGGAGGTATAGAAGTAGATGTGGATGGTTGCTCTAATACTGGAGTTGGGCTTATTGGATCTTTTTGTTTCGGTTTTTCAATGTTTTGGCCTTGAAAGGATGTTTCTTCCTCAAGACTTTTATTAACCCGTAGGGAGTCTTCCTCAGAATCATCTTGTTCTTGTATGATCACAAAAGGTTTCCTCTTCTCAAGTATCCTTCCAGACCTAAGTTGAACATCACTAAGGTCTAGAGGAGTAATTAAATAAGTTGGAAATTGTTGTCCTTCTATCATGTATGTATTCTGAGGATTCTTATTATTGGGGTTTGGTATGGGCTGAGCTGGTAATTGATTAGATTTTTGATGGAATGGTAATGGAAGTGGTTGATTTTGATGAGGTTGGTTCTGATGATGTTGTTGAGAATTTTGTTGAAAATTTTGTTGAAGATTTTGAGGAAAATTTTGTGGGTATGGTGGATAGGATGGTGGATACTGATAATATGAAGAGTATCTTCCATAGGGACCTTGTGATCCTTGTGCCCAAGCTTGTGATTGATTTTGAAATTGGGGCCAAGGTTGCTGCCAATAATTCCAAGGTGGAGGTTGATTATACATTTGATCATGAAATCCCTGTGTTTGAGGTCCCTGCCAAGGTCTTCTAGATATAAAGTTAAGAGATTCTGTGGAATCTGTAGGAGTTTCTTCTTGAAAAACAGCCTTGAGACCAGGAAGAGAAGGAAAATTCTTGGTCTCATGTTTCTCAGAACAAATAACACAGGTTTCTACAACTTTTACATCCAAAGGGCACTCTCTCAAGGCATGTTTCTTCCTACATTTGGGACAAAGATTGCCAAGGCATCAGATTCAACCTTTTGCTTGTTTTGTATCTTGAGGGTGTCTATTTGTTCACTAAGACTCCCTAAGATGTCAGATTTAAAATCATCAAGCATGTGTCCTATTTCTGATCTACTTACTGTCCCAGAAGCAGATTTACTTGCTCTTGCAAGAGCGGGATCTCTTGGACCTTTGACAGTTTTGGATTTCCCTCTGGAAAGGTTGATACATAACTCAGATATTTCAGGTAATGTGAGTTGTGATATATCCCCTTTTCCCATCATGTTAAGGATATCCAACCATTCATCCCTAATGGTTTTCAACAAAAGAGATTTTAAAGTGTCTTGATCTAGGTTTTCCATTTGTGCCCTTTTTTATGTTGTATTTAAATCTTTCCAACAAATCTTCTAAGTTTTCATCTTCTTTTTGTAACATCTTGAACACTTCTTCCTTATGATTAACCGGCATACAATAATCCAAGTATCTCTCTAGAAATGCTTGTTTCATGTCTTCCCATGTCCTAATGGAACTACTACTTAAGCTCATAAACCACTTCAATGATGCTCCTTTCAGAGTTGAAGGAAATAATTTCAATTTTTGGGCATCTTGAAGGTAGTCATAAGTCCTACACAGTACTTCAAATTCGAATAAGAAAGTTTCAGGATCCTCAGTTTTAAGTCCATAGAAGTTCGGAAGGACAGAAGGTGAAATGTTTTTCATGGTTATATTGGTTTCTCCATCAAGTATAGGGAACCCAAAAGAGCTTCCTATTCTACCTCTTCCTCCATCTGCACCTCTACCTCCTCTTCCTCCTTCTCCTCTACCTCCTCCAAATGTGTTTTCTCCATTAACAACTCCTCCTCCTCCTTCTTCTGCCATGGTTGACTCTCCTGTGGAAGTAGAAAGGTTTGTATCCTCAACAAAGGTTTTTGGATCCTCTTCTATGGCAGGTTCAATGGATGAAGTGGAAGGTTTCTCTAATGGAATAGGTGACCTTAGATCTTCTAGAAGTCCAGGATCAATAAAGGATGGAAGATGGGTTTGAGTTGAAGGTGTACTAGTTCTGGATCTAGATGAAACAAGTGGTGTTCTAGATGTCAAACTTCTGCCTCTGCTGCTTATAAATCTTCCTCTTGAATCTCTCTCCCTACGCATAAAATTGTTTTTGGATGCTAAGAAACAAGGGTTACCTAGTTTTCACTTCCCCGGCAACGGCGCCAAAATGTTGTGCCTCAATCTAGTCTCCTAAACTGAGTTCATTTAATTGTCAACCAGGATTTGTAAACTGCTGAAGTGAAATGTACCATATGTACCTAGGTGCTTGTTTCCTCGTGCGTTGTATGTAGTGTTTTGTGATGTTTTGGTCTTTTATGTTGATTTATGATGTTTTTGGTCTTTTGAAGTTTTATGCTTACAATGAAAATGCCTAGAAAACTAATGAAAAGAGAGTGGTAGTCAAAAACACAGTTGAGCCTAATGTATGGAATGGAAAATGTAATCAAAAACACTGAAACAACATCTAAACTATGACTGAATAGAAAAAAGAGCTTGATGATGACTTTTTAAACAAATGACACAAACTAGACTTTGAGAAATGATCACTTAAATATGCAAATTTTCTAACTAGACAATCAGACACTAATCATGATGCAACATTCTATTCTAAACTCATCTATTCATGACTAATTTCTAGTTCTATTCTGCAATTTCAATTGAAGGTCAGAGTCTATTCTTCAAGAGTTATTGGTTTCTTTTCAGGGTAGTTCTGTTGAGGGAAAGCTCTGTTTATAGTGAGGAATTTGCAGAGATATTTCAGACCTTGTAATGATGTTATCTTCTGTTCCTAAAGTTATGGATCACTGATAGTTTTCAGAACAAAAAGATATTTGTAAATAATGAAGGCTGTCTTAGGAATCCTATCAACTAAAATGATCCACTGTGCAAAGGGTGACAGTGTGACTATGAGATATGAATGCAATGAATTGATTTAAACATGAGCTTAAGATGCTTCTAAACTAGAACAATGTTAAACCATAAGCCATCCTCAAACTTTGAAATGAAGTAGCTGGACATGAATTAAATGCAAAATGAAACTCCGGAGCATTCTAATTAACATGCACTATCCTATGAAGTTACACAATCAGTTGTTCATCATGAGGGATATTTTGGAAGAGTTCCTTCTTGTGGAAGAGGTAGAACAATTTTGACTGTGGACTTGTATGCAATTGAAAGCAAATGAACTGAAAGCAAATGAAACTAAGTTGTCACATCACAGTTATATCTTGAACTTCTTAAGGATGTCTTGGAAGAATTCCTTCTTGTGGAAGAGTGGTTAGGACAAGTGCAACTATGATAGTGAAGACTAAAAACTACAACTAATTCCTATGACACTATAGCTATTCATCATTCATTGTTATGATCGGTTGGAAGAATGTATTCTTGTGAAAGAACTAGGATGAATATAACTACAGTCTCTAGTTAAAAACAAATACAACTCCTATCCTACAGTACCATAGTCATTAAACATTCATCGTTTTAATTTATTGGCAAAGTGTCTTCTTGTGGAAGAACTGGAACGAATTATGACTTACAGTAGCTTGTTAAAACAAATACAACTCCTATCCTACAGTACCATAGTCATTAAACATTCATCGTTTTGATTTATTGGCAAAGTGTCTTCTTGTGGAAGAACTGGAACGAATATGACTACAGTAGCTAGTTGAAAACAAATATAAATTTAACTCCTATCCTACAATACCATAGTCATTTAAACATTCATCATTTTGGTCTGTTGGAAGGATGTCTTCTTATGGAAGAACTGGAATGAGTACGACCACAGTATATAAAACACAACAACTACTAATTCAATATGCAAAACGTAAAGACAGCTAGGAAAAACTTATCTAGTTTACGCTAAGGAAATCCGTTCAAGGGGCAGGGGCCCTCTACCACTTGACGGCATTCAACTTCACAATTAAATCATGCCTTCAAGATAATTTTGTCTGCTCCATTAACAATGCAATAGTCTGAACATAATGCTCTGTGTCTTAAAAGACGTAACACAGAGTTTTACACCAAAATCTAGCAGCAAATCTACACAAAATTTTCTAACTAAGCTCTCGGCCTATTCAAGAGTTTTTAAAGTAAATGCAAGTAACAATAATTACAATAATTTAGGAATGATGTCTTCCTAATCCAAATCATCTTAGGAGTCTTTAAGGTGGCTGCGTAAAAGAGAAAAGACACCTGGACTGTAACAGTCCTAATAGGAGTCTTCTTTCACAAAATGTGTTCCCACGTGCATAACCGTACACAGACTTCATTTCCTCTTCCATGACGAGCAACACACCATGTAGGCACGACGTGGATCATGCCCATATGCGTTTTTCCTCAAGAGGCCACCTGGAACATGCTCAAAGATAAAGGTAGCTGCAGAATCGCCGGTTAGCTACAGAGTGCCTGCATTCTGCAGCTAGTTCCGGTCAAAATGTTTAACAATGGCAACAATCACAAAATTCAACAAGTCAGTTATGTAAACCATTCTAGAAGTAATTTTAACTATTTTTATTGATCAATTGGGTTTAAAATGGAAATGGACAAGGGAAAAATGAGGTAAAATGAGGTGAAGGAAAGCACAAATTTGAGGCTCAACAATTCGAACTTGATAAAAAAAAATTCTTCTCTTCTTATTGTGATTCCTGGCGCTCTGATACCATGTATAAAATCTAACAATTGGATTCAATATGATATTATAATGTAGTAAAATAATATATTGAATCCTTCTACAATTTGCATAAAAAAACACGATCGCACAATCACATAACAAGTAAGAGAAAGAGACAATCAATCGCACAACACAAGATGTATATGGGGAAAGCACACTGCTCAAAACCATGCTATCTATATATTGTATAAATTCAAGGATCATGAAACAATAAAATTATTTCTCTCCCAAGAGAAACCCTACACTCTGCCAACTGTCTCACTCTAATCTAGGAAAAATCAGACAAATACTTAGCCAATTATCTGCCTCTGCTCAACCTTCCTTGCTCATGCATTCCTTGAGGAATTAAATCCCTATTAAATAGGAAAATCCATCCAATTGATTCCGCAATGCATCAAGGGCCTCCAACTGACTCTATAACTAACCTGTACAATTTTTTAATTATACAACGAATAGTTATCTTAATCAATTTAACCTCAGCCTCAACCAAGCCTTCCTTAGAACTAATATGCAACAACTATTTATAGTGAATTATCAGTTAACTAATTGATCACTCATTTTTTAATTAAACCTGGACCTATCTCTAACTCATCACTCAGTTAGAAATAGTTAAACTGATTTTAACTCAATTTCTTGAGTTAACTAATTACAACTCACAAATAACTATAACTGGACCCTATAAAAATAGAAAATTCCTTTGCATGCCTCCTCTTTGACCCTCAACTCGAATTTCCTAAGCTACCTCAATCATTATGACTTAGTTAACTAATACAAGTTGTCATAATATGAAATTACAATTTCTCTTCCAATTTAATTAAGGGAAAATTAAATCAGAAACCCTCAATGGGTGCCATTTCAATAGGAAGGACATATAAACCCTATGGGGTTTTGAATTCCCTCCAACTGGAACTAAGGGGAAAAACCATCTCCGTTGAAGTAGAATTTATTGATGGATGTCTTGATTATAATCTTCTACTGGGACGTACATGGGTTTATGCTATGGTTGTTTTTGTTTCAACTTACTTTTGAATGATCACCTTCCCTCATAAAGGCAGGATCATAGCCATAGATCAACTCAAATTATTTGCCTCTGATTCCAATGTTACTGGAAATGTCCCTCTTGTAGGGAAATCCCTGCATTCCTATCAGCATGTTGGAGTTGGATTATTGAATGACTAATCACTTATGGGGACTTTTTCACTCCCTCCCCATACCCTTTCCAACACCCCACCTTCGGTTGCTTATATCAATATGATATCATCCTCTATGATCCTAGACGATCCATGGATTTTACTAGGTGAAACTAACATCCATATTTTTGTGGACCAGATGTTGCTTAACCCCATTGAGCAAGATTATGTAGCCATCTACTCAGCTTGTGTGACCCATATTTTTTCTTCGATCAATTGGGTAGATCGATCATTGGATTATGGAACACCCTCTAATCATTTATTGCACATATTCTCAACTGATGAAAGCATCATGGAGATCATGATGCTAGACGATGCACCATGGGACGAGAATCATCATCCTTCCTCCTTACCCGATTCCATAAAATATAATCTCTGTGGTTCGTACCTACCTAATTTTGTCGAACCCTCTACGAATTTTGTTTCCATTCATGAGATCAAATCTGAAAAGAACCTCTCAAATATCGAAGAAACATTTCCTCTCAATATTTCAGTTAAATTGATAATAATAAAAAATATTCACATCATAGCATCTTGTTCTTCATTCGAAATCGAGACTTACCAAGCCCTTTTCCATGAGTTTAGAGATGTATTTGCCTAGACCTATGAAGAGGTGCTAGGTATCGACCCAAATATGGTGGTGCATGAAATTAAGATGTATCCTGATGCCAAACCCATCTGGAAACACCTCTATCTAGTCCATCCTAAAATGGATACTGGGATAAAAGCTGAAATTGAAAAAATTATTCAGTTTGGTTTCATATACCCCGTTCCTTTAACTGATTGGGTGTCAAACATTGTCCTTGTCATGAAGAAACAGGGCACAATTCGAGTATGTGTCGATTATCAATATGTTAATCAAGCTTTTCTAAAAGAAAACTATCCAACCATGTTTATTGACCAGATTGTTGATGAATGTTTTGGTCGCAAGATTTATTCGTTTATGGATGGATTCTCGGGCTACAATCAAATCAACATTCTCCTGACAGACCAAACTAAGACTACTTTTGTTTGTCCTTGGGGTAATTTTTCTTATAGAAAGCTCCCATTCGGCCTCAATAACATAGGGGCCACATTTCAACATGAGATGGATTATGCTTTTGATGACATTAATCATATCGTGCAACCATATTTGGACGATCTCCCTACTCATTCTAAACATCGGGTTGATCACCCATTGCATTTACGATCCATTTTTCTCCGTTGTCGACATTATAACATTCAAATTAACCCACACAAATGTGTGTTCTGTATTGGCTCTTGTCGACTCCTTGGTTTTGTTATTTCAACACAAGAAATTTGTATTGACCCACTAAAAGTCCAGGCAATTATTGATTTTCCTACACCTTCTACCCTCATTCAGTTACAAATACTCCAAGTGAAATCTAACTTCCTTAGGAGGTTCATCCATAATTACGTCGAGATGAAGAAAGGATTTACTCACTTACTAAAAAATGTATTCACTTCCATTGGGATGACATTTCACATAAATCGTTTGATGCCTTGAAAGATGTACTGGTTGGGGTATCTCTCTTATATCCCATTGACTATCAACACGACTATTTCATGTATATCATTGACACCATATCTACTATATCCATGGTCTTCGTCTAGAAAGACAATATCAGGATTGAACATCCCATTTATTATATGAATTAGAACCTCAACGATACCGAGATTTGGTATACTCATGTGGAAAAGTTGGATTTGGCGAACGTTCAAGTTGTCCAGAGATTTCACTGTTACATCTTGCTTTGGAAAATTATGGTAGTTTCAGATTGCAAACTTGTGACATATATACTATCACATCAATTTCAGGGGAGCAAGTACTCTAAGTTGATAGTTATTCTCCAAGAGTTCGACCTAGAATTCATCAAATCCAAGTCGAAGAAATACCTAGTTTTCATCAAACTAATGTGCGATATTCCTTCCCATGAAGAAAAATCCACATATGAATATTCCATCCCAGGCAAGTCATTGTTTCTCATTTTTTCATCTAATCCGTGGTATGGATATTTTCTGATTTATCTCCAAACCCAAAATTTTTGACCTAATACTTCTCGCTCTGAGCATCGACGTATGCAATACCAATCCTGAAATTATGTGATTATCGGTGACACTCTTTATCGTCATGGTATCGATACGATTTTACAGAGGTGTCTCAGTCTCGAGGAGGTTGATAAAGTTATTAATGACTGTCATTCAAGGGATATTTGTTTATGCTATTACACAAAATATCTTATGCGTCGGTTATTTTTTTCCCACCATTTTCCATGACTGTATCCTTGGAGTCTAGAAGTGTCATGTGTGCCAGATCTACGATTGTAAAGTCTGTGCTCCCCTAAATATCATTATCGTTGTTGGTCCCTTTTTAAAATGGGGTATCAACTTTATCACTTGTAAAACTCACATGGTTATACCATTGTCGTTGTTCACTACTTTACTAAGTGGGCTGAAGTGATGCCTACATTCAACAACAATAGCGAAACGACTACATACTTTTTCTTTAACCATGTGATTGCTAGGTTTGGTGTTCTGCAAGCGATAGTTACGGATCATAGGAAGAATTTTCAGAATCATATGATGACTGAATTAACTGCCAAATTTGGACTTTCACATGAAAATTCCACTCCCTATTATCCCCAGGCTAACAGACAAGTTGAAGCTATCAACAAAGTTCTTAATGTTATGCTTCAATGCATGATACGGGTCCAAAAATCATATTTTCATTTACTTCTCTATGCTTCCTTTTGGGCATACCGAACCTCAGTAAGGACTGCTACCAGATTCACACCATTCAAGTTTGTTTATGGTCTGGAAGAAATCCTCCCCATTGAATGTGAAATTTCGTCACTGAAACTAGCTATCGAAATTCTTCCCACTACTTCTGCAGAAGAGGAGCGTCTTTTGCTTTTGAGTCGTTTAGATGAGACCCCACGTGATGACGGTTTGGCCAATGAAGCTCATAAAATATGCATCAAATTGCAATATGACAAAAGTGTCAAGCCTAGAGTCTTCTCATAAGAAGATATGGTACTCTTATATGACCAGGAGGCCGATAAGTTAGGTCCACAAAAGTTCCAACCTATGTGGTTGGACCCATACATTTTCAAGTGTGTCCTTGCGAAAGGGGCTTATGGGTTAGTAGATCTCGATGGAATTCCATTGTCACGGCCAAGAAATGGGATGTTCCTCAAAAAATACTATGCTTGATCTCATGCATAGTACACTATGCACATACTGTCTATAGGTGTGTTGAGTGTGTTTTTCAGAGTTTCCCATGGTTTCTATTAATCGTTATTTACTTTTGGTTTGCAGATGTCAACCTCTCTCAAATTGTATGTTAGTTATGACAATGGAGCTATTTGTAGTACTCATAACCTATCCTCCGTAACATGGGTTATGTTTCCCCAAATGGCAAGCTAGTGAGCATGCTATGGATTTTGCATTAGCCTCTCTACTAACAATATCAATGAGTATAGTGCAATGGTTTAGCTTCTATCTGATGCTATTTCACATGGTATATTCTGTATAGTCATTAGGCTTGACTCATACCTTAGAGTAATACAACTCGCTAATACCTATTCAGTGAGAAATACCTCCATCCTTCTCATGGTTTTGAGAGTGAGTATTCTTGAAAGGAATTTTGATTTCGTATGATATGAACACATTTATAGAAATATAAACACATTAGAAAATTCCTTGGCTAATTTAGTTTTAGATATACATTTGCAACGAATGTAAGTAACTTTGAATTCACATCACCTCATATTGAAAGAAAAATAAGAACTAGGAAACACTGAATATATATATATATATATATATATATATATATATATATATATATATATATATATATATATAAAGTTTGGTTTTACAAAATGTGTGCCCTGAGACACATATGGCTACATCACCCATACAAAAACTAAATGCAAATATATAAGTAGATAATCAATGGTTCTCATGATAAAACAATACTACATGAGATATCTTGTGCAATAATCGACCGATACAACTAGGCACTCCAATAGTGTGTCATTAAAGTCACAATGGAAGTTGATCAACCACGATCTCATCAATCCCTCCATGTGGAGCTCTACCTCTGATAGGACCTCAACTACCTCAAGATCCTGTAGCGCGTCATGCCCCATTGCAACAACATGTACTGGTCCCACTGCATCCTCCTGTGGCTATCTCTCTGTGCGACAGAGATATGTAGCACCTACTCGTCGAATATGTCCAATATTTGCATGAAACTTCAAATAGTTTAGTCTCAGAAACATGAAAAATCACAATAAAAAACTATAAAACTTCTTAAAAACTTAATGGTCAAAGTATCTTACTTGTAGCATCCCATTGCTCACCCTCAGGAAACACGAGTTCAGGATCATCATGAAAATCCATCCCTGTGTAAGGATAATCATCTATCATGATGAAATTTATGCGCAAGAATCTAAATAAGGATGGTGAAAATTTGATTGCCGATGGACCTGCATTTATGGCCATGTGTTCTATCCACCTCCTCATTTGTGGGACACTCAGATTGATGGGGTCGAGTACAATCTCCTGAGGCTGTAGTAATGGCACTTGCTCTAGGGAAAAAGAGACCAAGATGGCACCATAGCTAAAGTTCTTCAACTTCCCCTCCTTTGCATTAGTAAGTTTTTCTTTCAAGTTTACCAAGACACCCTCACACCAGTTGAATACTGTCATCCCTAGACATTCTACCCCATACTACATGTCTAATCTTCTCGCTACATGTAGTGTTGAGCTGCCTACCAATCTTGCGATGATGAGCAAGATCATTCTTAAAGGTAACTGGGTCACATATTTTATGTTAATATTCCCATCCCTCGTAGGAAGGGCTCAAGGTCTGCAATAGGTAGCAATATAGTCTTTCATCGTCTCATCAACACTTCTTCCACCTCGAAGAGAGATGGGGGCACCTCTCTTTAACAACCATGTCTAAAAGTACATATCATCTACTTGTATCTCGAGATATTTTCCCCAAACCCAAATGTTTGTGATTGAACATCCCATGAACACACAAGGTATTTCAAAAACTCCATTTCCTGCCTCATACCAGGAAGCCATAAGAATTTTAACAACCCACAATTTTTAAGAGCCTGGATGGTAGTCATTTTTCACATTTAAATATTGCGCTTCATGTTATCTTTCTTTCCAGATGATTGACATTTTGTGCTAATGGGTATCTGAAACATCAACAAGGCATTCATTAGGCCATTTACCATGAAAATAACTTGACAAAATTTGAGGCAAAACTGAAAACAAACTTAGAGATTTGCGCCCAACACTCCCCAAAGGTGTATGACAAAGCATTGCACCTATGTCTATAGTGATTATCTACCTAGGTGCAACGTCCTTTTTGACACAGAGGGGGTGTGTTGGTCCCAACATGTTTTCTATGAACCCAAGGGGCCTCAAAACCTTGAAATATTTGCATGAAAACACAAAAATGAACCATGGAAAGATGGAGAAGGGTTTTAGCCCCTACCTGGATCCGACGACACTCAAAATGGTTCCCTGGATTGGTTGCAATCGACTACAGAAGGTCGAGGGAAAACGAGATATAAATGATAATTGTTGAAGGTAAAATGTGAAATGGTAAAAATGAAGAGTAATTTTGAGTTCGACCTAGAATTCATCAAATCCAAGTCAAAGAAATACCTAGTTTTCACCAAACTAATGTGCGATATTCCTTCCCATGATGCAAAATCTACATCTGAAGATTCCATCCCAGATGAGTCATTGTTTCTCATTTTGTCATCTAACCTGTGGTATGGATATTTTCTGATTTATCTCCAAACCCAAAATTTCTAACCTAATACTTCTCGCTCTGAGCATCGACGTATCCGGTTCCAACCTGAAATTATGTGATTATCGGCGACACCCTTTACCGTCATGGTATCGATACGATTTTACAAAGGTGTCTCACTCTCGAGGAGGCTAAGAGAGTTCTTAATGACTGCCATTCAAGGGCATGTGGTAGACATTTATCTGGTTACGTTACTGCACAAAAGATCTTATGCATCAGTTATTTTTTGCCCACCATTTTCCATGATTGTATCCTTGTAGTCTAGAAGTGTCATGCATGCCAGATCTACGATTGTAAATTTTGTGCTCCACTAAATCCCATTATCGTTGTTGGTCCCTTTTCGAAATGGGGTATCAACTTCATCACATGTAAACCTCACATGGTTATACCATTGTCGTTTTTTACTACATTACTAAGTGGGTTGAAGCGATGCCTACATTCAACAACAATAGCGAAATGACTACGTACTTTTTTCTTTAACCACGTGATTGCTAGGTTTGGTGTTCTACAAGCGATAGTTACATATCAAAGGAAGAATTTTCAGAATCATATGATGACCGAATTAACTGCCAAATTGGGACTTTCACATGAAAATTCCACTCGCTATTATCCCCAAGCTAATGGACAAGTTGAAGCTATCAACAAAGTTCTTAAGATTATGCTTCAACGCATGATAGGGGTCCAAAAAACATATTGTCATTTACTTCTCTATGCTTCCTTGTGGGCATACTGAACCTTAGTAAGGACTGCTACCAGATTCACACCTTTCAAGTTGGTTTATGGTCTGGAAGAAGTCCTCCCCATTGAATGTGAAATTTCGTCATTGAAACGAGCTATCGAACTTCTTCCCACTACTTCTGCAAAAGAGGAGCGTCTTTTGCATTTGAGTCGTTTAGATGAGACCCCGCATGATGCTAGTTTGTCCAATGAAGCTCATAAAAGACGCATCAAAGCGCAATATGACAAAAGTGTCAAGCGTAGAGTCTTCTCGTAAGAAGATATGGTACTCTTACATGACCAGGAGGCCGATATGTTAGGTCCAAGAGAGTTCCAACCTATGTGGTTGGACCCATACATTGTCAAGTGTGTCCTTGCGAAAGGAGCTTATGAGTTAGTAGATCTTGATGGAATCCCATTGTCATGGCCAAGAAATGGGTTGTAACTCAAAAAATACTATGCTTGATCGCATGCATAGTACACTATGCACATACTGTCTATAGGTGTGTTGAGTGTGTTTTCAGTGTGTTTTTCAGATTTTCCCATGGTTTCTATTGATCATTATTTACTTTTGGTTTGCAGATGTCAACCTCTCTCAAACTGTATGTTAGTTATGATGATGGAGCTAGTTGTAGTACTCATAACCTATCCTCCGTAACATGGGTTATGTTTCCCCAAATGGCAAGCTAGTGAGCATGCCAGGGATTTTGCATTAGCCTCTCTACTAACAATATCAATGAGTATAGTGCAATGGTTTAGATTCTATCTGATGCTATTTCACATGGTATATTCCGTATAGTCAATAGGCTTGACTCATACCTCAGAGTAATACAACTCGCTAATACCTATTCAGTGAGAAATACCTCCATCCTTCTCATGGTTTTGAGAGTGAGTCTTCTTGAAAGGAATTTTGATTTCGTATGATATGAACACATTTATAGAAATATAAACACATTAAAAAATTCTCTGGCTAATTTAGTTTTAGATATACATTTTCAACGAATGTAAGTAACTTTGAATTCACATCACCTCATATTGAAAGAAAAATAAGAACTAGGAAACATTGAATATCTATATCTATATATATATATATATATATATATATATATATATTAATTTTGGTTTTACAAAATGTGTGCCCTGAGACACATATGGTTACATCGCCCATACAAAAACTACATGCAAATATATAAGTAGATAATCAATGGTTCTCATGATAAAACGATACTACATGAGCTATCTAGCGCAGTAATCGACCAATGCAGCTAGGCACTCCAGTAGTGTGTCATTAAAGTCACAATGGAAGTTGATCGACCACGGTCTCATCAATCCCTCCATGTGGCACTCTACCACTGATAGGACCTCAACTACCTCAAGATCTTGTAGCGCATCATGTCCCATTGCAACAACAAGTACTAGTCCCACTACCTCCTCCTGTGGCTATCTTCTGTGCAATGGAGATATGTAGCACCTACTGGTCGAATATGTCCAATATCTGCATGAAACATCAAATATTTTAGTCTCAAAAACATGAAAAAGCACAAAAAAAACTATAAAAATTCTCGAAAACTTAATGGTCAAAGTATCTTACTTGTAGCATCCCATTGCTCACCCTCAGGAAACACAAGTTCAGGATCATCATGAAAATCCATCCCTACATAAGAATAATCATCTATCACAGTGAAATTTATACGCAAGCATCTAAAGAAGGATGGTGAAAATTTGATTGTCGATGGACCTGCATGCCTGGTTCTATCTACCTTCTCATCTGTGGGACACTCAGATCGATGGGCTCGAGTACAGTCTACTGAGGCTGTAGTAATGGTACCTGCTCTAAAGAAAAAGAGACCAAGATGGCACCATAGCTAAAGTTCTTCAACTTCCCCTCCTTTGCATTAGTAAGTTTTTCTTTCAAGTTTACCAAGACACCCTCACTCCAGTTGAATATTGTTAGCCCTAGACATTCTACCCCATACTGCATGTCTAATCTTCTCGCTACATGTAGTGTCAAGCTGCATGCCAATCTTGCGATGATGAACAAGATCATTCTTAAAAGGTAACTGGGTCACATCTTTTATCTTAATATTCCCATCGCTCGTAGGAAGGGCTCGAGGTCTGCAATAGGTAGCAATATAGTCTTTCATCGACTCATCAACACTTCTTCCACCTAGAAGAGAGATGGGGGAACCTCTCTTTAACAACCATGTCTAAAAGTAAATATCATCTACTTGTATCTTGAGATATTTTCCCCAAACCCAAACACTTGTGATTGAACATCCCATGAATGCACAAGGTATTTCAACAACTCCATTTTCTGCCTCATACCAGGAAGCCATAAGAATTTTAACAACCCACAATTTTTAAGCGCCTGGATGGTAGTCATTTTCCGCATTTAAATATTGTGCTTCGTGTTATCTTTCCCTCCATATCGTTGAAATTTTGTGCTAATGAGTATCTGAAACATCAACAAGGAATTCATTAGGCTATTTCCCATGAAAAAAACCTGACAAAAGTTGACGCAAAATTGAAAACAAACTTGGATATTTGCACCCAACACTCCCTAAAGGTGTATGACAGAGCATTGCACCTATGTCTATAGTGTTTATCTACCTAGGTGCAATGTCCTTTTTGACATAGAGGGGGTGTGTTAGTCCCAACGTGTTTTCTATGAACCCAAGGGGCCTCAAAACCTTGAAATATTTGCATGAAAACACAAAAATGAACCATGGAAAGATGGAGAATGATCTTAGCTCCTACCTGGATCCGACGACACTCGAAATGGTTACCTGGATTGGTTGCTATCCACTGCAGAAGGTCGAGGGAAAAAGGATTCTAAATGATAAATGTTGAAGGTAAAATGTGAAATGGTAAAAATGAAGAGTAATTTTGAATATTTATGGTCATTTTCTCGTTATTTTATTCATTTTTAGTATTTTGACCTAGATATGGTGCATTTTCACTATGAAACATGTATGCTTTTTTAGAAGGTTTACAAGTGTTAGTAGGCTTTTATTATGTTTTAACAGGTTAATTTGACCAAGGAGTACACTTTTATCTCTTTTTTAGACTCTATAAACCAACAAAAAAGAAAGCCCCTCGAGTCCTCTTTCAGCGCTTTTCAGACTCCCAAAATATGAAAAGATTTTTGAGCACTTGTATTTTTGAACTCGTAAAAATAAATAAAAAGACATCTACTCAGTATAAGTTCAACCCTTTTCCAGACTAAGATAAGATAGCTACGAAAAAGGAATACCTTAGTCGAACATGGCTAATAGGTTCTCTTGAGTATTGTTTGCTACCTTTTTAGACTTGAGAGACTATCTATGAAAAGGGACATGTTAATTTTTTTGTTTCGAGCTCTTTTTTAAACTCTCTAAACATGAAAAATATGTCAAGTTTTACCTTCTTTGGAATCATTAAAACATCAAACAGTGATGGACTTGTCGAACATGACAAGGTCGAACCACTCCTTCTCAAGGTTTGTTAAAAATTCTTAGAGGGATTCATCTGAAGGATGAACTTACAAATCAAGCATATGTTATCCTCCTCAAGATTGTTAAAAAATAAAGAGGTATTGACCAGTATGGTTGGGGAAATTGGGAAAACAGGGAATTCCATTTGATAATGGCAGCGATTTTCTCTTGAACACGACACTTTTACACTTCATCTATGTGACCATTTGGTTGGGTAATTTGCTTGTCTCTTGGTTATCATACCATTTTTCAAAGCCTCCATATCAATTTTGGGTTAATGCTTCCAACTCCATTCAGTGTCGTCGGTGTTTAAGAGAATTCATTCAATTGATCTCCATTACAATACTCTTAAGCCTTCATTTCATGTTTGCCTTTCCTGATCCAATTACATATCAACATCATTATGATAATTTTGTCTCAATCATTATATATGTTTCGTGTCGTTGATGGGGGATACATAAAATCCCTCCTGCAATTGGTCGCTTCCTATCGACATCAACACATCATCTAGGAAGTTGAATTAGAAACACCCCTTGGTACCTTGGTACTTACATACATAAATGGCAAGTTTCCTCGCTCTCAGAGACAATTTTACATCAATGGCCTTCGACCAAAAGATTATGTATCATGTTCGACATCAACTCATTTAGTCACACCATACCGATTGTACCATAGTACCTTGAGAGACATTAGCATCATCGATGGTTTCTCTTGCATCTGTGAACGACTTACATCATTGGCCGATAATCAAATGGTGTCTACCATGTTCAACTCCAACTCATTGATTCACATGGTTAGACTCGTACATAGTTAACTGTTTAAATGAGATAGAAGACCCCAGAGCTAGTTTCATCCATCCGAGATGCAATTTCAGGATTTATACAAAGATCACAATGTATGATGGCCATGCTCATCTAATCATGGGTCCACCAGTTGCATCTGTGGACTCGTCTTTTGATCATTGTACATGTTATGTTAGCTTATGAGTTGAGTATGGGTATGCCTCCCTCGGTGAAAATATGTCATGATAAATCTATTGTAACAAATGAAGCTCACCTATTGTCCTTGATCCCTACTTATCACAAGGTAAAGCACTTCATTCATTAGTCATCACCTCTAACTTTGGGCTTTAGGGGGGATTCTGTTATAGGCCATTTTTTCACATCAAATTAGTGAGCCTCCCAATGGGATCAATCAAATCTCATTCCCCCTTTTCATCATCTTCCACTAAACCTTAAGCATGTACCTTTCATCTCCCATAATTTCAGCCATAAACTGCATCATCTGAGCCAGTTTTAGGAACAATGCTTCCTGTAAGCCTATTGGGGTGAAAAAACCTACAGGTTTCTCCATTGTGGCTGGTGTTGGTCATCAACAGGTTTCTCCCCTTTGCACCTACATTGGTTCTAGAAATCCGGGAGAATGATTGGGACTCTGAAAGCTTCACTTTCTGGGAGTTTCCAGAAGTTTTTTCAACCACTTACCTTGGATTAAACATTCATATCCTATCATACCATACTTTAGAGTTTCGGTCACCAACAGGTTTCTCCCCTTTGCACTTTCATTGGTTCTAGAAATCCGGGAGAATGATCGAGACTCCAGAAGCTTCACTTTCTAGGAGTTTCCATAAGTTGTTTAAATAACTTAACTTGTATTAAACATTCAAATCCTATCCTACCATAATTTGGAGTTTTCACCACTTATTATTTGATCCTATCCCTCCATCAAAGGTGGATCTAAAACCTTAGAATATTAATTGGATAAGAACTCCCAACTTACCCCACTCTCCTATATATTTACCATCTTTCTTATGAAAAGGTTAGAATGATAGAGAATGAATGATTGACTTTTGGATAGACTCTTCCCTTATGCTGCTATAGTGTGTGGTTATTATCTCATGCATTAGGGTGATTAGAGGTGCATATTGTGATAAGGAAAGGACAAGTCAACAACTTGGAGGAGATTTTCTACAAGATAAACTATTACTTATGGTTGTAATCTCCTTATATTTATATTAATGCAAATAATGTTTTCCTATATGTGATGTTATTTCATATATTTCAATACTATGTTGATCTATTGAATAGATTATTTATATGATACTACATAGACCTCATAGTTTCTTGGCTTGTGTTATATGACTGTGCAAGTTCTAATTTTGGCAATCAGAGCTAGATTTGGAGCTTCCAAGCTAAAGAAGAAGCGAGGCATGTGGCAAGTTCTAGGTAGGCCTCACTCTAGCATCTATTTACTTTAAGGAAAATCATTGGGTTCCTTATCCCTCTCTTGTTCTAGGTTGAGCACCAAACCTAGGGGAGATACTTTTGTCTGCAATCGTAAACACCTTATAACAAAAAAAATATAATGATCCAGTCTAGATCATAGATTCTTATATCTAAGTAGGTATCAGAAGAATAGATTGGGGGTTTGTGCCTTCGCAGGTGGGTGCTTGAAAAATCAAAGAGTTGGTGCTTCTTTTAAGTTGATCATATGTCTACAAAGAGGGAGTATATGCTTCATGCTAGTGGGTGATAGCAAAAAAAATAAGGGGTTGGTGCTCCCTTCAGTAGGTGCTAATAAATTAGGGAGTAGTAGCTTCCTTCTGGTGGGTGCTAGAGAACATTGTAAAAGCAATTTGAAGCTTACCTTTTGTAAAATAAATTGAAGAAAATATTGAAGTCTTTATGTGTTACATATATGCTTCTTGTGTTGATGCTTACTTGAATTGTTGTTAAAGAGATTGTTGGTGTTTTAGTATTCTTTACTTAGTGAATTTTTTTTTTTTTTAATTTTCACAATACCGATTCACCCTTTTTTCAATATTATCTGAGTTTCTAATAGTGCCTTCAAAGAATTATAAAAAAAAGTTTTGTGGTTTTCTCCTGAAACAATTTCTACATAAATCTTGTCTTCCATGTTCTGTAGCTGATAAATCTCATATGTGATTGTCTTCTTATGGTTCATGAATGTTTAAATATGTAAAAATGTCTTATATCGATTCACCACCTTTCTACCTGTCTCTGTATAAGTGTGTGCTCCACAATATCCACATGGCTTACCATATTGTTCTTAGCAGTGAGGTAAATAAATTCGACATTATTTTACTTGTAAGTTAAGTAAAAAATGAAAAATCAATGAGATTTGGATCAATTGGCTTATGTGAAGTTTACTCTCCATCAAATATCATGTTCAAATTTCATGCAAAAAGGTTCATGGTGTGAGCCAATTGCAGCCTTAATTAAAAATATATATATTTAAAAAAAATGTCCACTTAGATGGTTTCTAATTTTTTTTTTGTTGGCTAACTCACAGGTTTTGAACTCAAAACCTCTAGGGACTTTGTTTTCAACTCAAATATAAGTGAATTGGGCTACCCCGTGGGCTAGATGGTTTCTAAATTTAAAAGCGATCTTATTTATCATTTATTTTATGATAATACTTTGTTTTCAACTCAAATCTAAGTGAATTGGGCTACCCCATGGGCTAGGTGGTTTCTAAATTTAAAAGTGATCTTATTTATCAATTATTTTATGATAATACTTTAATTTAAGGGGAATTTATTTTCTAAAACTCCATAATTGAAAACTATTATTTTTGTGGAATTTATTTATTATTATTTGGATAGAATTAGTTAATAGAATTTCTATTTAGAGAATATTTAGTTTTAGATATTGTTATGTTTTCCACATTTAAAATAAAAAACAAGGGAGAAATGAGAATGTGGACAAATTTAACCACATTTATTTTTTAAACAAATTTGTTAAAATTATAGTTTAGTTTTATTAATAGGAATATACATACATATTATTATTATTAATATATACACATATACATATATATATATATATATATATATATATATATATATATATATATATATATTGAAATTGTATTTTGTTTTCAACTCAAATATAAATATAAATTATCTTTTCTTTTTTACGATGGAACGAAAAGATACTTTATATTTGAGTTGAAAACAAAGTACAATTTCAAGTAGCATTCCACACAACCTCAAAATAAGGCATCCAATAATGGACTAACGAAGAGCCTTGACAAAAGAAAATCTCTGAATGAGGTCTGTCAAAGGAAACTGACAAAAAAATCATTAGCTATGCACATTAATTAGCATAAACAACTGCCTGAGAGTTTAGGGTACTAAAACGTTTTCATAGAAAATACATTGTCATCCCAAAATGAAATCATCTAGCCATCCTTGGGTCATTGAATCGAAAAATCCCTTTGATTTAATACATTTTCATCCAAAAATGAAATCATATAGCCATCCTTGGGTCATTGAATCGACAAATCCTTCATGATAATCAAAGGATATGTTCCACCTACCGGTGGAATACCCTCCTTAGATAAAGCATCTACCCTCATATTATGCTCTTTATATACATCATATGAATTTACCTATAATAAGGTTGATGAGATGTCTTTAACTAGTTGTGGTAGAGCCATGGGATTAATGTTTTGAATTTGGGATAAATTCTTCATCCAAGTAATAATGAGAGACAAGTCCCCCATCACTAGAGCCAAATCAATAATTTTGTATATGGAAAATTTTAAGATAAAAGTGCAGCTCTAATATTCGATTCAATCTTGGCATTTTTGTTGAATGAGAAGTATAAGTAGATGTATTCAGAAATATATACCACAAATCCTAAACCAAATGTATGTCCATTGGACCCTTGGAAGGCTCTAACAATGAAAGGACATGGATGGATTTGATAAAAAAAACCAAGGTACCAACCTGTTGAGTTGAAATAAGCTTTGAGATTGAGGTATAACGAGTGAGAAGGCTTCTAACATATCATAGGAGGAGTAAAATTTCACTAAAAAATGGCGAAGATTCATGTGACCCAAAAAATTTAATTCACCACAAGCAATAGACCTATAAAATGCTTCAAGATGTGCCTTGCAAACCAATCATGAAAGAAAGGTCCACAATATGTTTTTCCCTTGCTGTAGAAATTTATAAACACAATGATGTATTTCTGGATCCTCCTGATCTAAAAAATTAATCTCATGTTAAATACAGAATCCTTCCACTTAATTCTTTGTGGAAATTAAATCGCCAATTGCAAACACATATGAAGCAAAATCAATCGCATATGAAGCAAAATCAATCGCACATAACAAGATGTTTTACCAGGAAAGCTTAAAGCTAAAAACCCCAACTATCATATATTATGTATACCAATGGAACATGTAACGATCTCATACAAATCTCAGCTCATAGAGCTCTCAGTACAATATACAATTGTCTCACATAGTCATGCAGAAATTTGCATATCTATGCACCAATTTCTTGCCTCCTGACAGCCTGCCTCCACTGCGCAATCCCTACAGAAGAAGAACCCTGAATGAATTCGACCTTGCCTTGCTTGCATTGTGCAATCCTAATAAGCATATCCAATTTGTGAGTAGATGCATTGAATGCATCACTATAGTCACAACTGATAGTCCATCTCACCCTTTCACCTATCTCTCCACTGGGTCTCCACTGGATCTGACATGCAAGTAGTTAACTGCTATATTTCTTAAGTTGCAAGTAAGACACTACTTGTGAATTAATTAAATAATTAATTCACTCATCTATCACTAGTGTATGTTCAGTTACAACTATCACAATTGATTTTAACTCACTGAACTGAGTTAAACTAAATAACAACTCACATAACTACTCTTCCAACTCTGTTACAACTTGCCACAATTAGTTATAATGAAGTCCTCCATGCATGAGTCACCAACCACCCTAGGAATTATGTAATTCCTTCAGCCCCCTGATGTGCCACATATGTTCACTGAAATAAAGTGCTCCAAGAGAATAAGTTATTGTTTATTATCTGATTATTATTAAGGGCTAATAATAATCGACATGCATCTATTTTTAGATTAGCAATCTATAAATAGACTTCGCCCAATATTCTAAAAATAGAAATTAATCCAAATATAGAATTTGTTCAACCATCTAGAATCAACATCCTGCTAATTTTAGAATATGCTCACCATTTTAAAAATAGACATACACCTAAAAATAGTTTGTGTGGACCCCACCTAGTTTAGGTGCTTATTTTTCACTAGGATCAAGGATGATGTTTCCGGATGCCACTTTCGCTATTTCTTGTTGCAATCTTCAACACTCCCCCTCAACAAGAAAGGACTGTCTTTGCATGCGACCTGCAACTCTTGTATGCAACACTTCCGAAACTGAAAGCCTCCAAACAACTGAATCAGTATAATGCATCTGTCATTAAAGTCTTTTGACTTCTACTGGTACCAACTACACATGTCTTCTTTAACTACTGCGCTATTGAACTCTGCACCCATGCACTCTGCACTTGCTGTCAACTCTGATCTGTGCTCTAGTATCTGACACTGTCACCTTAATCTAATTGCATCAATCCAACTGATCATGCTACCACTTCTTTGTGGGTGCCTTGTAACCAGGTTCAATTCATGAGATCCACACCATCTTAATGAATCCTGCCCAAAAATCTCTTCTTGGGATTACTCATGCATGTCACCCCACCTCTTACCTAGTGGTATAGCTGCATGCACTCCCTCTACCCATTTGGCATGAAATTTCTCTGCATGAGTGGTTGCTCCCACTCCATGATCCTTATCTTGTGGCTGCTCCACATCCTGAGGTTCACTCTTACCTGCATGAAAATCTTGCTCCCTCTCAAGCTTCAATTGCATGTCTTCCTCGCATTTCCCAACAGTAGGAAGCTTCATAGAAATCCCATCTACTTCAAGTCTGTAGAGATTCTTAACTAGAATCCCAACCTTCTTGGCTTGCCTTGTTGCTTTGTGTCGCAGGAAAAAATTTCCTTCCCTAAAGACAACATCATAGCATCTATCCTCTAACATTGCGACTGAGATTAAATTCTTCTTTAAACCTGAAACATGCACAACATATTTTAAATGAAAGAGTTTACCTGACGCCCTCTAAAAGGTAATGGTACCAATGTCGGTTGCACTGTATCATCTATCGTCACCCAACTCAACATACATCTAGAGTTCTTTCTCCACCAAGTCATTGAACAATTTCTCATCTCCCGTCATGTGAAAGGAAGCACCACTATCAAAGTACCACCCCGATCCAAATGCACTAGGCACCATGCATGCGATCAATGAGAATTCAAGCTCAAATTGTGAGGCAAGGGCCTCACCAACTGCAGCTCCAGAAACCATCTTGTTCTTCTTCTTATGTGGACAATTTGTGGCGATATGTCCAAACTCGTGACAGTGAAAACACTTCAATTTGGACATGTTGTGCTCCTTGCCATCTTCTCTGGCCTCAGATATAGAATGGAATTTCTTCCCCTTCTTCTTCTTTGCCTTGGAAGCTAAAGAATAGTCCTCTTCATCATCATGCTTTGATAAAGAGACATCCCTGGTGGTCCTCCTTATCTCCTCCTGCACTAGATCCAATCACAGTCACTCCCAATCTGGCAGTTTCTCCCGTCGATTGACAGAGTCTTGATAACTGTGCCAACTCTTCGGAAGCCCAAGGAGAGCCAAGCTCACCAATTCATAATCCGCAACACTGACTCCTACACTCCCAAGCTCATCCCTAGATTGGACAAACTTTTTTCAAGTATACTGGAATAGTGTCATTCTTCTCCATATTGATTTTTTTGAGTTTATCCTTCAGCGCCAATTTCCTATGGTCACTGCTTCTTTAGAAAACATCTGTCAAAGCCTTCTACATTGAAAATGGAGTGGCTTTCCCATGAAGTCTTGACACAATATGGTCTTTCACACCTTCCAATAGAATCCTCCTCACCCTTGCTACTTTCTTTTGCCATGCGTCAAGTACTGCAGCATCCGCCGAAGTGGGCTTAGGAACATCGCTATCGATGAACTCCTTCAAGCCATTATCTTCAAGCACTGCCTCCATCCTATCCTTCCAGGCTATGTAGTTCGAGCTACCCTCAAGTGCATACTCCAACCACAACCCATTGAAAGCCATTTCAATGTATACTCAACTGTCACACCAAGAAATTCTTGAAGAAAATTCGAATTTTCCACCAGCACAAAACTCAGCACTGCTTCAATATTGCGATCTCCAGTGATCAACACTGCTCCGATACCATGTAGAAATTTATAAACACAATAATTTATTTCCGGATCCTCCTAATCTAACAAATTAATCTTATGTTAAATAAAGAATCCTTCCACTTAATTCTTTGCGGAAATGAAATCGCCAATTGCAAACATATATGTAGCAAAATCAATCGCACATAACAAGATGTTTTATCGGGAAAGCTTAAAGCTAAAAACCCCAACTATCATATATTATGTATATCAATGGAACATGTAACAATCTCATGCAAATCTCAACTCATAAAGCTCTCAGTACAATATACAATCGTCTCACACAGTCATGAAAAAATTTGCATATCTATGCACCAATTTCTTGCCTCCTGACAGCTTGCCTCCACTGCGCAATCCCTGCTGAATGTTGAGATTCAACAAGATGATGACCTTAGTGAAAATGAGTCGCCTTCACTAAGTGGGCCCGCAGGCTATTTTTAGGTGCAAGTCTATTTTTATACTATGTCTATTTTTAGACATGATGATCATATTTCAGAAGTTGCAGGATTTTATTTGTGGATGGTTGGTCAAGTTGGAAAAATAGATGAAATTCTATTTTTAGAATATTGGGCGAAGTCTATTTATAAATCAATCTATAAATAGACTTCGCCCAATATTCTAAAAATAGAATTTCATCTATTTTCAACCCGACCAGCCATGAAGTGGCATCCTGTAGCCCAAGTATGATCATCATGGCAAAATAGACTTGCACTAAAAATGGCTTAGCCACTTTAAGCCCACTAGTGAAGGCGACTCACCTGGCTCATCATGTATTTGAATCTCAACACTCCCTCTCAACAAGATAGGGATTATCCTTCACCCCGATCCTGCCTCTATGGTATTCGAATTTGCTCCTAGTGAGCGCCTTCGTCAGAATATTTGCATCCTGATCTTCTGTAGGAATGTACTGAAGCAATATCAATATGTTTAGATCTATCATGAAACACGGGATTAATCGAGAGTTTAATGCAACTCTGATTATCACAATGTATCACTGTAGGATCTAAATGTGAACTCAACAAACCAACCAGGATCTTCCTCATCCAGATAGCCTCACATACAGCTTGACTTGCTACCATGTATTCTGCTTCCGATGAACTAAGTGCCACGAATCTTTGTTTCCTGCTGTACCAAGAAACTGCTGTAGATCCGATACTAAAAATCCCTCCTGAAGTGCTCTTTCTATCTGTTGGGCTGCCTGCCCAATATGCATCTTTGAAGCCATGCAACTTCACCTCATCCATTTGTCTGTACCATAAGCCATACTCGGATGTGCCCCTGAGAAACCTCAGGACATGCTTGCCTGCCTTCCAAAAGAGCTTGGTAGCCTTAACCATCGCTTGTGAAAGCTGGTTCACTGCATAGCATATGTCCAATCTTGTATTAACTAAATACATGAGCGAACCCACCAACTGTTGATAAACAGTGGCATCCACTACCTCTGCCGATGTAGCATCCTCTTTCCTCCAATTTCTTGGAAGAGGAGTGTCGATAGGCTTGCAGCCTTGCATGTGAAACTTCTCAAGTATCTCCCAAGCATACTTTCCTTGAGACGCAAACAGTTCACCTTCTCGCTGCCATATTTCCAATCCAAGGAAATAATGAAGGAGGCCCAAATCCTTCATCTCAAACTCCTTTGCAAGATGCGCCTTGGCATGAGTGTATGTTGCTCATCACCCGTTAGTATTAAATCATCAACATAAATAACAATGATTCAGAACTTTACCCTCCACCACAATTTGGTACAGGTTTGCATCCGCCTCACTCTTGGTGAAGTCAAGTCCAGTGAAATAGTTGTTGATCTGTGTGTACCAAGCACGAAATTGCCCAACCGACCATACAACATGCTTTGACTGCTTTTGTGTTCATCTTGAGATCTCAAAATCCTTCGGGTTGTTCCAAGTCTCACACCTCTTCCTCAATGATCCCATTAAGGAATGCAGTCTTCACATCCATCTGATGAATGTGCCAACCCATCTGCACTAAGAGAGCAAGGATGGTCCTTATGGAAGAATATCGTGCGACAGGTGCAAAGGTTTCTTCATAATCAATCCCCTCGATCTGTGAGAAGCCCCAGGCAACAAATCTTGCCTTATACTTCTCGACGCTCCCATCAGCAGCTTGCTTTACCTTGTAGATCCATCTTGATCCTAAAACTGATTTACCAACCGGCCTTGGAACAATCTCCCAAGCACTGTTTTTGACAATGGAGTCATAATCCTCCACCATGGCATCTACCCATGTGGGCTCCTGCACTGCTTCTTCAAAAGAAGATGGATTTGTCACGATACAATTGCTCATAAGAGCCATGTATCCAGTAAATCAGTCAGGTGACTGTCTCTGTCTGTGTTGTGATTTGGGGACTCCTACATTCTGTGTTGCATCAAGCTTCAGTCTCTCAGCTTTTGTGGTATGCTTTCTACCTTGTTTGATGTTTGGTTCTGCATGAGTGGACTCCTCCACTCCATGAATATCCTCCTGTGGCTGATCCACATCTAGAGGCTCATCTTTGGGAACAAGAAGTTCCTCCTCTGCATGCAAGTGTAGCTCCCTCTCAAGCAACAACTTCATGGCTTTCACCTCATTGAATTTTATATCCCGTTGCACCACAGTCATCCGATCGTCTGGAAAATACACATGATAATTATGGGATGTTTCTGTGTACCCCACAAATATCCCAACTTCTGTAGTCGGCTCCAGCTTCTTCCTAGCGTCCTTTGTCACATGAATGTAAACAGATGAGCCAAAAATCTTCAAATGAGAAATATCAGGCTTCTTACCATTAAAAGCTTCTTCAGGTGTACTCATGCCAAGTACTCTATGAGGACAACGGTTTTGCACATAAACCACAATGTTGCATGCTTCTACCTACAAGTGCATTGGTAGGCCCTGGTCATGCAACATAGCTCGTGCAACACCCACGATCATTCTGTTCTTCCTCTCCGCGACCCCATTCTGCTGTGGGTTATGAGGCGCTATGAGTTCTCTTCGAATTCCTTCTTTGCTACAGAAGTTTTTGAATTCGCCCGAGATGTATTTACCACCATTATCACTCAATAGAGCTTTCACTTGCTTCCCCGACTCCTTCTCCACCAATGCTTTAAACTCACAGAACTTTGAGAATGTTTCGCTCTTCTTTTGCATGAAGAAGATCCAACATCTACGAGAATAGTCATCAACAAATATAACATAATACCTGTGTTTTTCTGTTGAAGCAACCGAGAAAGGTACACACACATCTGTGTGAATTCTCTCCAGGATCACGGAAGCACGGTTCTCCTTCTCATGAAAAGTGGTCTTCATAAACTTACCCATAGTACATTCCTTGCACTGATTTGACTACACAAGAGTACCCTTGGGAAGTCCAATAAAAATCTGTTGCAAAATATTCAAAGCGTCATGGTGAAGATGGCCCAATCTCCTGTGCCATAATTCGCCCTCATCCCGGCTCACCACTTCTTCTTCTTTTCCCATAATTGCAACGCAACCATCTACCTCCAGCTTGTAGAGATTCTTAACTCGAATCCATATCCTTTTGGTTTGACCCATTTCTTTATGTTGCAGGAAAGCTTTTCCATCGCTAAAAACAATGTCATAACCTTTGTCTTCCAACATTGAGACCAAGACCAAGTTCTTCTTTAGACTTGGAACATGCATAGCATATTTCAATAGAAATGGATTTCTTGACTCCCTCTCAAAGGTAATGGTCCCAATGTTGGTCGCACTGTATCGACCATCGTCGCCCATCGATATATGCATTTGAAGGTCCTTCTCCTCCAAGTCACTAAACAACTCCTTGCCCGTCATATGGAAAGACGCACCACTATCAAGATACCACACTGATCCCATATAGCTTGAAACCAAGCATGTGATCAAAGAGAAATCAAGTTCAAATTGCGAGGCTAAGGCCTCCCCAGCTACAGCTCTAGCAACCTTCTTGTTCTTCTTCTTCTGTGGGTAGTTAGTGGTGAAATGCCCATGTTCGTGACAGTGAAAACACTTCACCTTGGACAAATCCTGCTTCTTTCCTTTAGCTTCGGATTTTGAAGGAAATTTCTTCCCCTTCCCTTTCCTTGCTTTGGCAGCCAAAGCGCAATTCTCTTCATCTTCATTCTTCGATGAAGAGCCATCCCTGGTACTTCGCCTTATCTCCTCCTACACAAGATCCGACCAAAGTCGCTCCCATCCCGGCAGTTTCTCCCGTCCATTGACAGAGTCTTCGTAGCTATGCCAACTCTTCAGAAGCCTAAGGAGAGCCAAGCTCACCAAGTCTTCATCATCAAAAATAATCCCCACACTTCCTAGTTCATCCCTACAATGGACAAAATTCGTGAGATATTTTGGAATATTGTCGCCCTTCTCCATTTTTATTTTTCTGAGCTTATCTTTCAGCGCCAACTTCCTTTGGTCGCTGCTACTTTGGAACAAATCTGTCAAATCCTTTCACATTGCAAATGGAGTGGCTTTCCTGTGAAGGCTGGACACAATATGGTCCTTCACACCTTCCAACAGAATTCTTCTTGTCTTTGCTATCTTCTTTTGCCATGCGTCAAGTAATGCATCATCGCTAGATCCCAGCTTAGGAACATCGCTATCGATGAACTCCTTCAGTCCATTATCCTCCAGCACCGCCTCTATCCTATCCTTCCAGGCTATGTAATTCGAGCTCCCATCAATGGAATACTCCAATCGCAACCCATTGAAAGACATTTCAATGTATACTCAACTGTCGCACCAAGAATTTTTTGCAGCAAATTCGAATTGTCCACCAGCACAAACTTAACAATTCTTCACAATTGCAATCTTCAAGAATTAACATTGCTCTGATACCATGTATAAATTATATACAAGATGCATGTATATATCTAGATTCTCTTGATCTAACAATATTTAGCAAGAAGATAAATATTGTTAGATCAGGAGAATCTGGATATATACATGCATCTTGTATATAATTTCTACACTGAAGAAGAACCCTGAATGAATTCGACCTTGCCTTGCTTGCACTGTGCAATCCTCATAAGCATCTCCAATGTGTGTGTAGATGCATTTAATGTATCATTATAGTCACAACTAATAGTGCATCTCACCCTTTCACCTATCTCTCCACTGGGTCTCCACTAGATCTGACATGTAAGTAGTTAACTGTTGTATTTCTTCAGTTGCAAGTAAGACACTACTTGTGAATTAATTAAATAATTAATTCACTCGTCTATCACTATGTATGTTCAGTTACAACTAGCACAACTGAGTTTAACTCACTGAACTGAGTTAAACTAAATAACAACTCACATAACTACTCTTCCAACTCTGTTACAATTTGACACAGTCAGTTATAACGAAGTCCTCCCTGCATGAGTCACCAACCACCATAGGAATTGCGTAATTCCTTCAGCCCAATGATGTGCCACATCTGTTCACTGAAATAAAGTGCTACAAGAGAATAAGTTACTGCTTATTGCCTGATTATTATAAGGGCTAATAATAATCGGCATGCATCTATTTTTAGATTAGCGATCTATAAATCGAATTCGCCCAATCTTCTAAAAATAGAAATTCATCCAAAGATAGAATTTGCTCAACCATCTAGAATCAACATCTTGCTAATTTTAGAATATGCTCACCATTCTAAAAATAGACATACACCTAAAAGTAGCCTATGAGGGCCCCACCTAGTTTAGGTGCTTATTTTTCACTGGGATCAAGGATGATGTTTCTAAATGCCACTTTCACTGTTTCTTGTCGCAATCTTCAACACATGCAAATTAAAATACTTTGCCACTTTCGCCCAAACTAATTGTGTAACTTTGCAATGAATAAAGAGACGATGAATGTTTTCATTGTTATCTTTGCATAGAAAACACATGCTAGGCCCATGCACATTCCTTTCTCGAAGGAAATCCCAAGTTAATATTTTCTTGGCGAGAATTAACCACATCAAAATAAGGCTTCTAGGAAGGGTCTTAATCTAGAGAAAAAACGTAATTTATTGAAATTATGTTTGTTCACCTCCTTGCCAGTCCCCAAACAATATAGGTTTAAAATATCCATCACTTTGTGATTTTCTTAAGAATTTCCCGAACCAAAAAGTGGAATATCGTCAAAAAATAGTAAATGTGTTATGAAAACACGTTTGTCAACAAATACACCCCTCATCGTCCTTCTATGTTTGCATCTAGTAATCATCTACTCAACCCCTTGGCAATGAGAAGAGATAAGTATGGGGATAAAGGACATTTTGTTGTAGATCCCTTGGAGGCTTAAAGGAGGAAGAAGTGGATCCATTAATTAAGAATGACATTTGAAGTGAAGTAACACTCCCCATAATCCACTTGATTGTTCTTAGAGAGAAACCAAACCGAAGTAGCATAATGCACAAGAAAGTCCAAAACACCTCGTCATAAGCTCTGGATGAGTCAAGCTTTGATAAAACAATACAAATCGTTAAAATTAAAAAAAAAAAAAGAGTAAATTTAAGCCCTCAATGGGTCAAACTTTAATAAAACAATCTAAAGCTTTGGATGGATCAAGCTTTAATAAAACAATCTAAAAACTCTGGATGGGTCAAGCTTTAATAAAACAATCTAAGTCGTTAAAATTTAAAAAAAATAAAGAGTAAATTAAAGAAAAATATTGTCTTGCAAACAAAATTATAAAAGAAAGAAATCAATAAAATAATGTGGTATAACTAAGCCCATATACAATATCTAGAGTGATAGGGAATAAGGAACACTCAAATAACCATGGAAATGCAAAGTTATTGTAAATTTATTAAAAAACTATATTAAAAGTGAGAATTCCTAAATTAAATTAAAAAAAAAACTATATTAAAAGCGAAAATTCTTACATTTAATAAAAAAGACTACATTAAAAGTGAGAATCTCCAACTCCAATTATAAAAAACTATATTTAAAAAAGAGAATTCCTAAATTTAATTAAAAACTATATATTTAGAAGTGAAAATTCTTAAATTTAGTTAAAAACTACATATTTAAAAGTGAGAATTCCACCTTTATATTTGCCATTAGAATTTAAGATGACCCAAATTTCACAATGACAAGTAAAAAAAATCAAGAAATCCAATGGCCTAAGTGTTTGAATCATTTTTTTATGGAGAAATAAATTAAATACAATTAAAAAAAAACCCGGGACAACATAAATCAACTCAAAGAACCCCATAAAAAACAGCTCCATGCATCTAGGTCTAGGTCCCGTACGACGTTTCATGGATGCTCCCATGAGATTGGAAGGTGCATCAAAGTGGACTTTTAACACCCACCCCGCTCCCGGAGAAAGCGTAAAATAGTTATGGCCGCGGCCCCCGCTCCGATCGGGGACAAAGAGTATAGGTAGTTAACGGGTTTTGTTGGCAAAACGAAGTTCCGTTTCGGACAGCATAACCATAACCATATGCATAATATACATATTGCGGCCGCCAGTATTAGCCGGAAAGTAGGGACCGCCAACCCATTCCGGGTCCGTGGCTTCAAAAAATCAAATCCGCCGTGGTTTGTGTTTGGAATGACAGGGAGGTGCCCATAGTCATATTCCCATATATCCGGGAAGCCTGAATTGGCAACACCTTCACCCCAAACGAACAGAGTGTACGCATTTCAAATATAAATTAACGATCCATCTCTGCCTCCTGCAACACCAACGCAAAAGGCAAAAGTTTGTTTGTTTGTTTGTTCGGCATAATATAGCGATAGCAAGAAAATACCGTTTGGGCAGAAAGGAAAATGGCGAGCTCTACTGCAGGCCAGGTTATCAAATGCAAAGGTAACTACTTCAGTTCATGCAAGGAGTCATGGCCACATTCTATTTCATTTCAGGGCAAAATTGATTTGCAGGGTTAAGCTGGATTTATGCAAACTGTATGTGTGCTTCTTGAAATCTTATATATATATATGAAATTTGTACTTTTGTTGCAGCTGCTGTTGCATGGGGAGCAGGGGAGCCTCTGAAGATTGAAGAAGTGGAAGTGGCTCCTCCACAGGCAATGGAAGTGAGAATCAAAGTGCATTATACCGCCTTGTGTCATACAGACCTTTATTTCTGGGAAGCAAAGGTATGCTATGAATAATTATCATTAAACATCAAGAAAATTTCAGGGAAGCATATTAATTACACGTCTCCTACTGGACTGTACTGTATAACACACAAATATTGCTTTTAACAGTGAAATTAAATGACTGATACTGCTTTGATTGCAGGGCCAAACTCCTCTCTTTCCCCGCATTTTGGGACATGAAGCAGCTGGGTATGCACTCTGTTCTTGCCCATAAACTCTCTGTATTCAAAAGAATTAATTAGTCAGATTAGCAGGCATGAAGGGTTTCAAAGAAATTAATTAGTCAGATTAGCAGGCATGTAGGGTTTCAAAGAAATTAATTAGTCACACTAGCATGCAATGTGCATGTAGGATTTCAAAGAAATTAATTAGTCATACTAGCAGGCATGTCGAATTTCAAAAGGGAAAAGGGACAGTAATTTTCCTGTGATTTATTGCGCGTTAATTATAGGTTGGTTGGTTGACACAGAGTTGTTGAGAGTGTTGGAGAAGGGGTGACTGATCTCAAGGAGGGTGACAGTGTGCTTCCTGTATTTACTGGAGAATGTGGAGAATGCAGACACTGCAAGTCAGAGGAGAGCAACATGTGTGATCTTCTAAGAATTAACACTGACAGAGGGGTTATGCTAAGTGATGGGAAGTCAAGGTTTTCAATCAATGGGAAACCCATTTACCACTTCCTTGGCACATCCACTTTCAGCGAGTATACAGTTGTGCATGTTGGTTGTGTCGCCAAAATCAATCCAGAGGCTCCTCTTAACAAAGTCTGTATTCTCAGTTGTGGCGTTTCAACAGGTAAATCATTTCATTTTCTGGACCTTTTGAATGTAATTTGATGATGATTGTGAAATAAAGATCATCAAAATGATTGATATAATTGACATTGTAATAGTGTTTTATCCAATTCCTAAAGTTTCCTGGACTGTTAATATTAAAATGTTCCCTTCATTGAAATTCTTATTCAAAATTCATTTTGCTATGGAATCAGGCATGGGTGCGACTTTGAATGTAGCAAAACCCAAGAAGGATTCAACTGTAGCAATATTTGGCCTTGGGGGTGTTGGGCTTGCTGTAAGTGAAATTCATTTCTGAATTTTTCCTTTTTGGGATCAATATGATGATTTTACTGTTTAATTTTATGTTAAGACATCTGACCTGGGCTTAACTACGCAGGCTGCTGAAGGGGCAAGAATTGCAGGAGCTTCTCGAATAATTGGAATCGATTTAAACAGTGACAGATTTGAAAAAGGTTGTCAATTGCCCATTTCCATCAACATTTGTTGATCCTATCCTTTCCTTTCCTTTCTAATTTTTGTTGATCCTTTTACAGCAAAACTCTTTGGTGTAACGGAATTTATCAACCCACTGGAACACCAGAAGCCTATTCAACAGGTTGGTTGAATGATTTTTAGCTTCTCTTTTCCAGATCGGAATGCTTGTTTTATTTAAAATTGAATTGATATTTGTTTGTCTAGTAGCATGAATTATTGCATCAGGACTCAGGAGGAGAACCTTTCTCTATTTTAGTTTATTAATGTTATACACATTACATAATACACAGAGCTTCAGTCTATTAATGTTATACACATTACACAGAGCTTCAGTCTTCCACCTATAGTCTATAGATTGAAGTGAAGCAATTAAATAATAGCATTTGAGGGTGCACCTTGTGTTACACCGTTTACTAAATCTAAATCTTCTTATTTCGTCTTTTAATCCTGGTTTGTGCTACAAACATAGATCTGCAGTTTGACCTTTGTCTCTTTCAAATTTATTGCTCTTTGCTGGTGCTCAACATAGATCTGCAGTTTGACCATTGTCTCTTTCAAATTTATTGCTCTTTGTTGGTGCTTAATAGATCTGTAAATGAATTTAACATTATGTTAAAGCTCAATTCAGTTTTGTTTTGTATTCCAAGAATTGTTTTATAAATTAGAATTAAACTCTAGGAGCTTACCAGGTTATTGCTGAGAAAACTGATGGAGGGGTGGACTACAGCATCGAGTGCACAGGGAATGTCAAGGCCATGATTCAAGCCTTCGAATCCTGCCATGACGTATTTACTCTGCCTCCCCTTCCCTTCCCTTTCTTCTGAAATTGTAAAGCAACTATTACATGCAAATGCATATGCTGATCACATGGGTATGTGTTTGTTCAGGGTTGGGGTGTAGCCGTTTTAGTGGGGGTCCCTCATTCAGACGCAGTCTTTGCAACCAGCCCTGTGAATTTTCTGAACGAGAGGACATTGAAAGGAACCTTCTTTGGAAACTATAAGCCCCGTTCCGATTTGCCAGGCCTTGTAGAATTGTATTTGGCTAAGGTAAGACTTGTATTTGCTTATTATTCCATCATGATAATAATCTATTCATCTGCTTAGATTTTCTGATGTAAATATCCCTCTCAGGCCTTGCCTGCTGATTTCCTTTCCTTCTACTGAAGTACTAGTCTTTAATTAGGCTTTTTAATCTAACTTCCTTTCCTGGTTTATTGTTGGTTTGCAGAAACTTGAACTGGAGAAATTTATTACACATGAGGTTTCATTTGCCGACATCAACAAGGCATTTGATTACATGATTAAAGGAGAGAGTTTGAGATGTGTGATTAACATGATTGGTAATTAAATGGTACAGAGGAAATATGATTAGTTTTCCGAAGTTTCTTACAAATTGTGTGGTGAATCCTCAATATTCTTTGATATGTACAGAGCTTTCTATACATTGAATAAATCAAAAGGGCTTGGACAAGGATATAAGAATTTCAGTACTGTGGAATAATTGTTATAATTTTGAAGAAGTGGTATTGTTGCGAAGGGGATTATATTATTGATTAATTCATTGATATGGTTGGGGTTTATATTATTGATTGATTCATTGATATGGTTTTAATTGTTATGATTTTTGAACAAGTGGTATTGTTGCCAAGGGGTTTATATTATTGATTGATTTATTGATATGGTTTTAATTGTTATAATTTTTGAAGAAATAGTATTGTTGCCAAGGGATTTATATTATTGATTGATTAATTGATATGGTTTTAATTGTTATAGTTTTGAAGAAATGATATTGTTTCAAAGGGATTTATATTATTGATTGATTCATTGATATGGTTATGAAAAATTCTAGTTATTTAAGTTAACTTGTTGGAAATTTGAAAATTTATTTCTGAGAGATATTAGAGTTGAGATTGTGAATTTTTGAAGATTTGTTATTATGAGAATTCTTACAAGTTTCACAACTACAAATTTTAGTTATTGTATAAGTCAAATTGTTGAAAATTTGACAATTTATTTCTGTGAGATATTAGATATGAGATTGTGAGTTTTTAAAAATTTGTTAGAGTTGGATAAGTCAAATTGTTGGAAATTTGAAAATTTATTTCTGTGAGATATTAGAGTTGAGATTGTGAAAAATCAAACAATTTGTAATCTTGAAACTTGTAATCATGGTTATTGATTGATTCATTGATATGGTTATCAAAAATTTCAGTCATTGTAAGTCAAATTGTTGGAAATTTAAAAATTTGTTTATGTGAGATATTAGAGTTGACATTGTGAGCTTTTAATTAAGCAATTGTGAAACTTAAATATTTATCTGCACCAATTTTAGGTAATCCTTAGGCTCTACTCTCAAGCTATAAGTTTTGATTTTTTTATTAAAATATTATAAACTTGAAGATATTTAGGTGATAGCAATTGTGAAACTTGTATACGAATGGTTATGATGGAGGATGATAAAAATTAAAATTATACAAATAAACTTAAATATTTGTCTGCAGCAATTTTAGGTAATCCTTAGGCTCTACTCTTTCAAGCTATAAGTTTTGATTGTTTTAGTAAAGTATTATAAACTTGAAGATATTTAGGTGATAGCAATTGTGAAACTTGTATACGAATGGTTATGATTGAGGATACTAATTCAAAATTATACAATAATTTAAAACTATACAAATAAACTTAAATATTTGTCTGTACCAATTTTATGAAATCCTTAGACTCTATTTTCTAAAGCTATAAGTTTTGATTGCTTTAGTAAAATATTATAAACATGAAGATATTCCGTGAAGTATTTTATCTCACAAAGGAAGTGCAAACCCTGTTGCATATTTGTGAAGTGTTTTATCTCACAAAGGAAGTGCAACCCTATTGCATATTTAACTGGTATGTTTCAAAAAAAAAAACACTTCCAAAAGTCGTAGTCTAAAAAAGTAACAGAATAGTCCGGAATTCGGCAGAGATTTTGAAAAAATCGGGCAAAAATTTTCTCAGAATCTTGTTTATAGTTGTTAAACTTCAATGTTTTGGGTGTCCTAAGGGTTTTTGATAGTGTTGAATCCATTTCCACTCTCAAAAATGGATTCAAAACACTGCAACTACCTCATTTTTTGAATTTTACCAAGCCAGATTCCGGCAAAAACCTGCCATCCGAGCTATTTTGTTGCCTGGGCTAAGAAAATTACCAAATCTCTGAAAATATATCTTCATGCATGTAGCTCCCATACCCCATTTTGCAAAGCAAGTAGCAAATTAATAAAAAAATGACCACTTGTTGCTTTCTTTGGTTATTGTAAAGCAGAGAGTAGGCACAAGCCAAAAATATAGTAATCTCATACACCAATTGACTATCTAGCTTAGCCATGACCTTAAAATTAGTCTTTTTTTATTATTATTATTATAAACTTGTATGCTCCAAAAATCATTTTCACTATAATTAGACTCTTGAAAGATATTATCACAACCCTTTTTATGTTCTTATATTAAAATGATATTGTAACTATTAATTACATCATTTTTATGTTATTAGAATAATGTGATATTATAATTATTAATTACATTCTTGTTTAAGTTTTTCTAATAAAGTGATATGTGTATACCTTGAAATATATTATTATTACTCTTTTATAATTATTATGTGATTGTTTTCAAATGGGATTTGGGATTTTCCACCATTTCAATGTAAACTTTGGAAGTAAATAACTTTCATGTATCACAATGTTGTTTTTTAATTTCCTAGACAAAATTAATTTCTTAATCATAGGCTAGGTAGAGACCCCTTACTTCATTGCTAGGTAGAGACCCCTTACTTCAATAATTAATTAAATGACTCAATAATCAAATGGTTTGTTTGTTCCTAATATTATTCCTCTCACTAGTTTGAAACATTAATTAAATGAAAATATTTGCTTCCATATTGTGTGTTGATTGATTGATATGGTTATCAAAAATTTCACGCATTGTCAGTGAAATTGTTGGAAATTTGAAAATTTGTTTATGTGAGACAGGGTTGACATTGTGAACTTTTAATCAAGCAATTGTGAAACTTGTACACATGGTTATGATTAAGGATGATAATTTAAAACTATACAAATAAACTTAAATATTTGTCTGTATCAATTTTAGGTAATCCTTAGGCTCTACTCTCTAAAGCTATAAGTTTTGATTGTTTTAGTAAAATATTATAAACTTGAAGATATTTCGTGAAGTATTTTATCCCACAAAGTAAATGCTTTTTATTGTTTTAGTAAAATATTATAAACTTAAAGATATTACGTGAAGTATTTTATCCCACAAAGTAAATGCAAGCCTGTTGCATATTTGTGGAGTGTTTTATCTCATAAAGGAAGTGCAACCCTATTGCATATTTAACTGGTATGTTTAAAAAACAAAACAAAACACATCCAAAAATTGGGTAAATTGGGCCAAGACAATTACCAAATCTTTGAAAATATATGTTCATGCATGCACCTCCCATACCCCATTCTGCAAAGCAAGTAGCAAATTAATAAAAAAATGACCACTTGTTGCTTTCTTTGGTTATTGTAATTATTGTAATACAGAGAGTAGGCACAAGCTTAAAAATTAATATTATGCGAGGGTTCCTTATCCCATAAACAACTAGATCTCATACACCAATTTTCTGTCTAGCTTAGCCATGACCTTAAAATTAGTCTTTTATTATTATTATTATTATAAACTTGTATGCTCCAAAAACCATTTTCACACTAATTAAATTCTTTAGTGATATTATGACATCCCTTATGTTCTGGTAATAAAGTGATATTGTAAGTATTAATCACATCATTTTTATGTTATTAGAATAATGTGATATTATAATTATTAATTACATCCTTGTTTAAAGTTTTCTAATAAAGTGATATATGTATATCTTGAAATAGATTATTATTATTATTTTATAATTATTATGTGATTGTTTTCAAATGGGATTTGGGATTTTTCACCATTTCAATGTAAACTTTGGAAGTAAATAACTTTCATGTATCACAATATATTTTTTTTTTTTTTGTTAAAGAAAACTAATTTCTTAATCATAGGTTAGGTAGAGACCCCATACTTCATTGCTCGATAATTAAATGGCTCAATAATTAAATGGTTTGTTTGTTCCTAGTATTATTCCTCTCACTAGTTTGAAACGTTAATTAAATGTGCATCTTTTATCATCCACGCCCACTCTTCAATTTCCATCAAACAATTAGAAAAAAATTCAAAATGTTGTATGAAATGTTTCCACCACCCCTATAAGGCGTTAGAGAGGAATGGAAATATGGCTTACAAATGGATTCATTGATATGTTTTAACTGTTATAATTTTTGAAGTGGTATTGTTGCCCAGAAGTTTATATTATTGATTGATTCATTGATATGGTTTTAATTGTTATAATTTTTTAAGAAGTGGTATTGTTGTCAAGGGATTTATATTATTGATTCATTCATTGATATGGTTTTAATTGTTATAATTTTGAAGAAATGATATTGTTCCAAAGGGATTTATATTATTGATTGATTCATTGATATGGTTATGAAAAATTCTAGTTATAGTAAGTTAAATTGAAATTTGAAATTTGAAAATTTGAAACTTGTAATCATGTTTATTGATTCATTCATTGATATGGTTATAAAAAATTTCAGTCATTGTAAGTCAAATTGTTGGAAATTTGAAATTTTGTTTCTGTGAGATATTAGAGTTAACATTGTGAAGTTTTAATCAAGCAATTGAGAAACTTGTATACAAATGGTTATGATTGAGGATGATAATTTAAAACTATACAAGTAAACTTAAATATTTGTCTGAACCAATTTTAGGTAATCTTTAGGCTCTACTCTCTAAAGCTATAAGTTTAGATTTTTTTAGTAAAATATTATAAACTTGTACACAAATGGTTATGATTATGGATGATAATTTAAAACGATACAAATAAACTTAAATATTTGTCTCCACCAATTTTAGGTAATCCTTAAGCTCTACTCTCTAAAGCTCTACTCTCTAAATCTATAAGTTTTGATTGTTTTAGTAAAATATTATAAATTTGAAGATATTCGGTGAAGTATTTTATCTCACAAAGCAAATGCAGGCATGTTGCATTTTTGTGAAGTATTTGAGGTATATTAGAATTTTAGTATTGTGAAATCATTGTTATAATTTTGAAGAATTGTTATTTTTAATGAAGCATTCATATTGGAATTTTGATTTATTCATTGACATGGTAATGATAAATCAAATCATATTATTTGAAATTTTTTAAAATTCTTTATTAGGATTCAAAATAGTTGGGGTTGTGATTTTTCAAAGATTTTCTATTATGAGAAATTAAAATTGTAATTGTGAAACTTGTAAGAATGGTCATGAAACCATAGAGTTTAGTTTAAAGCTATAAGCCTCTATTATTTTGGTAAAAATACTATAAAATAAAACATATTGGGTGAAATGTACAATATAATTCTTTCAATTTCTCTCAAAAAGCAGGTGCAACCCTCTTGCATACACAAGATTTATGTTTCCAAAAATAAAATACAACAAAATATTTGGTAATTTGCGTGATAAAATAAGCAAATACGGTTTTCTACAGATATATAACACTCCCTCCCACCCCCTCGTACTATCTCAAACTAGGGGAGGTATTCCCTATTGCCTTAACCTGACGTTCAAAGTTTGTCATGAAGCTGGTGTTACAAAAGTCCTTTTTAAATGGTCCAAAATTAGATTATGATACCACCTTCGCTCATCAAGAGTTTTTTGGCAACATAAAATTTATCTCCATCCAACTCACTGATGGAAGGTTATGCCCATTTGAATTTTTCCCAATTGCATAGTTCCACATTACGAAGGGACTTCCACACGACATCCACATTTATCCCATATGGCTTTGCAATGTCACCGCAAGTAGTTCCACATCACCCAGGGCCTCTACATGGCATTGTCGTGTCAATATATTGTGGGGTCCATAAAATGATCACATCGTCTTGACACACGACAAGAGTCCCTATGTTGTAGCCTCCCACCCCAACCCCTATAGAAATTATACAATAAGCATTTATATCATGGATTCAATTTGATCTAACAATGTACTAAAGCTAGATACTGGATAACTTCTACAAATCAATTGTGGAATTAAAAGCACAATCACCAATCACATGAAGAAAAGAAGAATCAATCAAACCACAATACAGATAATTTCCTAGGGAAAGCTTGATGCTCAAAACCCCACTATCTTCTATTGTATATTTAGCATGGATATATGAAATGTTAGAAAATTATATATTACAGAGCAATGCAACACATAAAATATGCGGAAACACAAAACATTGAAAACATATAAAACCAGAGAGACACATATATACGTGGTTCTCCCATTTTGGGCTACGTCCACCCTGAAAAACCAGTCCTTCCTTTATATTATCTAGCAAAAAGAAGAGACACAATCTATAACAGATTCGTTGTTATATCCTCTGTTCTCTCTCACAGTCTCTTTATCAATTTCTCACTCTGAGAATACACATACAATACACAGTCGTAATACAATACCCTCATACAAAACGAGGGGTTGCCTTCTAGGGAAAAAAACCCTAAATTAAACATAACTTCTACCATCAGATCATTCACCTAATGAATGGCCTAGATTGACTAGAAATTACAATACTTTTACAAGGTAATTTTACATCTATTTTTAGCTTCGGGGGCGTTGCCCCCAAAACCTCCCGCCAAAGGGGGGCTCCATAAAGTCGCAGCCGCCTCCGATGGACCCCCCAAGCAACGTTTAATTACGGGCGGCGTTGTCGCCCCGTTTAGAACATGGGTCCAACATTGTGATACAAAATAAAGAAGATAATCAAGCTCCACACCCAACATGAAACAATTACATACACATATTCTCACAAGAACCCTCCTGTACTCAGCTAACTGTCTCACACTGTCCTGGATAAAAATGACCAATACTTAGCCAATTTTTTGCCTCCTGATAGCCTGCCTCGCTTGCGCCATTTGTGTGGAATGCAATCTCTATTCCATAGGAATTTTATCCTTCCTAAATTGCACAAGGATCATGGGAAATCCAATTGGTGTTTGGTTGCATGGGTGCAACCTAATAATCCTACAACTAATAGTCAACTTCCCTTTCACCTAGATCTCAACTGGGTCTCCACTGGAATTGACATGCATGCAACTAATAATAGTAAATCCTCAGTTGCATGTGATATCACTAATTGTGAATTAATTAATATTTAATTCACTTGATCTCTCACTAGTGTATCAAACAGTTACAACTAGCACAACTGAGTTAAACTGATTACAACCCGCATAAACTAATGCACCACTACACTGCAAACTCTGTTACAACTAGAATTACTCTGCATGCCTCACCAACTACCCTCAACTCGAAATTCATGAGTTAACTGAGTTTATCACACTCAGTTAATTATTACAACTTATTTTGAGATTAGATTAAATTTTATTGTCCATCTTAATTAAGGGATAACTAAAATAGACATGCACCAAATTTAGCCCACACCAGTGTAAGTGCTGATTGGACCCCCTGGTCCCACACTTAGTGTAGGTGCTGCTTGGACCTCCTATTCCCACACTTAGTGTAGGTGTTGCTTATTATTTCTGGATGCCAATTTCACTGTTTCTTGTTGCAAACTTCAACATTCCCTCTCCATGAGAAATTAATGTCCTTGCATGCAACACTTCTCTAGTGTTTCTCGCACATGAAACCTTTGCATGCAACACTTCTCTAGTGTTTCTCACACATGCAACCTTTACATGCAACACTTTTGAAACTGAATAGCCTCCAAACAACTGAATTAGTATAATGCATCTGTCATTAGAGTCTTCTGACTGCTACTAGCTACTGCACATGTCTACTAGATTCTCTGCGTTGTTGACATTTGCATCCATGCACTCTACATTGCTTCCAACTCTAATTAGTGCTCCAGTATCTGACACCTATCACTCAGATTTATGTCCTCCTGACATTTGACTGCATCAATCTAACTAATCATGCTATTTCTTCTTTGTGGGCTCCTCATAGTTAGGTTCGATCCATGAGACGCACCATTTCTAGGACCCTAGCCAAATTTCTTCTTGGGATTAATCTTGCATGTCACCCCACCTCACACATGGAGGTATAGCTGCATGCACTCCCTCTGCCCATTTGGCTCGAAATTTCTCTGCTTGAGTGGTTTATGCTACTCCATGATCATCTGCATGTGGCTGCTCCACATCTTGAGGTTAATTCTTTGGAACCAAGAGTTCCTCACTTGCATGCAATGGCAAGCTCCCTCTCAAGGGTCAATTGCATGGCTTTCTCCCACTTCCCAATGGTTGGAATCTCTATAGAAATCACATCTACCTCAAGTCTATATAGATTCTTAGCTTGAATTTGAATCTTCTTGGCTTTTCCCATTACTTTGTATCAAAGAAAAACTTTTCCTTCACTGAAACCAACATCATAGCCTTTATCCTCCAACATTGCAACTGAAACTAAATCTTTATTCAAGCCTGGTACATGCATTACATTTTTTAATAAAAATGGTTTACGGAAATGTCTCAGGAGAATAACTGTACCAATCCCAGTAGCACTATACCTTTCGTCATCACCCATTTCGATATGCATATGGAGGTCCTTCTCCTCCAAGCTACTGAAAAGTTCTTTGTTTCCCGTCATGTGGAAAGGTGCACCACTATCCAAGTACCACCCTGATTCCATCGCACTTGACACCATGCATGCTATCATCGAGAAGTCCAACTCAAATTGTGAGGCCAAAGCCTCACCAGCTGCAGATCCTGAAGCCTTCTTGTTCTTATTCTTTTGTGGAAAATTAGTGGCATAATGTCCATGCTTGTGACAGTGAAAACACTTCACTCTGGACATGTCGCGCTCCTTGCCTTCTTCACCAGACTCATATTCGGTATGAAATTTCTTTCCTTTCCCCTTCTTCGCCTTAATAGCCAAATCACAATCTTCTTCGTCTTCATTCTTAGATGAAGATCCATCTTTGGTATTCCGTCTGAACTCCTCTTGCACCAAATCTGACCAAAGTCCTTCCCAATTTGGAAGCTTGTCCCTCCCATTGACAGAGTCTTGATAACTATGCCAACTCTTGGGAAGTCCTAAAAGAGCTAGGCTCACCAAATCATCATCAGCGAGAGTAATTCCTACACTCCCAAGCTCATCCTGACGTTGGACAAATTTTTTTAAGTATACCGGAATAGTGTTGTTCTTCTCCATCTTGATCTTCCTGAGTTTATCCTTCAGTGCCAATTTCCTGTGGTCACTGTTGCTCTGAAATAGATCTGTCTAAGCCTTCCACATTGCATATGGTGTCGCTTTTCCATGGAGACTTGAGACAATGTGGTCTCGTACTCCCTCTAGTAAGATCTTCCTCGCCCTTGCCACTTTCTTTTGTCAAGCATTAATATTTGCAGCATCTGTCACAGTGGGTTTAGGAACATCATTTTCAATGAATTCCTTCAAGCCATTGTCTTTGAGTATTGCCTCCATCCTATCCTTCCAAGCAATATAGTTAGATATGCCCTCGAGTGCATACTCCAATCTCAAGCCATTGAAATCCATTTCAATCCCAAATTAGCTATAGCACCAAGAAAGTCTTTCTACAAATTCGAATTCTATTCAGTCACAAACTCAGCTCCTCCTTCACTATTGTGATTTCCCGTGCTCTGATACCATGTAGAAATTATACAAAAAACATGTATATCATGGATTCAATCCAATCTAACACTGTACTAAAGCTAGATACTAAATCACTTCTACAAATCAATTGCAGAATTAAAAACACAATTTCCAATCACATGAAGAAAAGAAGAATCAATCAAACCACAACACAAATAATTTATTGGGGAAAGCTTGCTACTCAAAACCACACTATATTCTATTGTATATTCAGCATGGATACATGAAATGATTACATACAACTCTTCTCACAAGAGCCCTCTTGTACTTAACTAACTGTCTCACACTGTCCTGGATAAAAATGACCAATACTTAGCTAATTTTCTTCCTCCTAACAGCCTACCTTGCTTGCAAAATTTGTGTGGAATGCAATCCCTATTCCATATGAATTTTGGCCTTCCTAAACTTCACAAGGATCACGGGAAATCCAATTGGTGTTTGGTTGCATGGGTGCAACCTAAAATGCTACAACTGATATTCAACTTCACTTTCACCTAGATCTCAAATGGGTCTCCACTGGAACTAACATGCATGTAGCTAATAATAGTAAATCCTCAGTTGCATGTGAGATCACTGATTGTGAATTAATTAATATTTAATTCAATTGATCTCTCACTAGTGTATCAAACAATTACAACTATCACAACTGAGTTTAACTCACTTAACTGAGTTAAACTGATTACAACCTGCATTAACTAATGCACCATTGCACTTCGAACTCTGTTACAACTATAATTACTCTACATGCCTCACCAACTACCCTCAACTCGAAATTCATGATTTAATTGAGTTTATCACACTCAGTTAACTATTACAAGTTATTTTGAGATTAGATTACATTTTATTGTCCATCTTAATTAAGGGATAACTAAAATAGACATGCACCAAATTTATCCCACAACAGTGTAGGTGCTGCTTGGACCTCTTGGTCCCACACTTAGTGTAGGTGTTGCCTGGACCTCCTGGTCCCACACTTAGTGTAGGTGCTACTTTTTGTTTCCGGATGCCAATTTCATTGTTTCTTGTTGCAAAATTCAACATCCCCCCCACCATTAAATAAAAAAAGACCCCTGGGGCTTCACTTAATGAACCTCTGACATAGCATGTGTGTTTGTGGCATACTAAAAAATACACTTAACTTGACTACATATTGGAAAATACCTCTAAAAATCACTTTATTTAACCCCGTAGCAGTACAAACCCTATACACCTCCCCAATTTAAAAAGCCTATACTTTCACTAGATGTTGTAGGTATCCATTTTTTCATTGATATTTTTTATACCCCTTTATATGTTTCAATTAACTTTTAGCTCCATTTTTTATACACAACATATAAAAACCCTTTACCCCATATTGTATGCTCAATATATTATGTCATTTTTTCCTCAAAATATATCCCCCAATATGAATGCATGTGGTATAATATTTCTCCCCCAGTGAAGCCCCCGTGCAAAATACTAGGTGCATGTGGGTCATTGATCAAACCCACACTCATATAGCACTGTCAAAATGTAGTGCATGTTTAATGAGTGACCCATGACAATGGATAGTCCTATCAATTTGAAAACCCCGTCAAACGGTAATTTTCACAACAATTTCCATCACTCCACTCCTGACACTCACTCCATGTTACAATGTGTATGTGTTACAACAATGAGCGGTGGGCGATGAGTGATGGAGCGAAATTCCGTTGGGTCAAGGTTCCATTTCGGACCCACTCTCAGCCACTTTGATGTTCGGATCCTAGTGGCCATTTGGATTACAACAAAAATGTCTTTAGACACAACCACTTCTCTCAGTGTTTCATGACCTTAACATAATTTTATGTTTAAAAAAAACAAAACACATTAAAAAATTGGGTAAATTTGGTTGAGACTATTAGCAAATCTATGAAAAAGGATCTTCATGCATGCACCTCCCATACACCATTCTACAAAGCATGTAGACAATTAATAAAAAATGGCTACTTATTTCTTTACTTGGTTGTAATGTAGAGACTGGGCACAAGCTAAAAAGCCTATAATGCATAATGGTTCATTGTCCCATAAACAAGGGGATATCATACATCAATTTGGTGTCTAGCTTGGACACAACCTTAAAATTAGACTATTATTATTATTATTATAAATTTGTATGCTCCAAAAACCTTTTTTGCAATAATTAAACTATCGATTGATATTATGACATCCCTTTTTATGTTCTTATGATAAAGTGATATTGTAACTATTAATCACATCCCTTTTTATGTTGTTATAATAAAGTGATATTATAATTATTAATTACATCATTGTTTAATTTTTTCTTATTAAGTGATATTTGTATACCTTAAAATGGATTATTATTATTATTTTATAATTATTATGTGATTTGCTTTCAAATGGAATTTGGGATTTTTCACAATTTCAATGTAAAATTTAGGACAAAATAATCATCATGTATCACATTGTTGTCTTTTAATTTCCTAAAAAATAATAATTTCTTGATCATATGCTAGATAGAGACCCCTTGCTTCATTTCTCATCAATTAGATGGTTTTCTTGTTCATGATACTCTCCCTCTGACTAGTTAGAAACATTAATTAAATGTACATCTTTTATCAACCCCATTCATTGTGTAATCTCCATCATAAAAAGAAAACCTCACTAAAATGTTGTATGAATTTTTTTGTGACCACCCCAATAAGGAATTACATCAAGGGGAATTTTGTTTAATTTCCTAAACAAAATTAATTTCTTGATCATAGGCTAAGTAGAGACTCCTTGCTTCATTGCTTAATTACTAGATGGTTTGTTTGTTCATGATACTATTCCTCTCACTTGTTTGAAACATTAATTAAATGTACATATTTTATCATCCCTGTCCTCTCTTTAATCTCCATCATAAAAAAGAAAACTCACTAAAATGTTGTGTGAAATGTTTCCACCGCCCCTATAAGGCGGTGGAAACATAGGATTGGAAATATCCTTGATTGAACAATTCCTTCATTAATTGAAAATGGCCCAAAGCATGGATTTACATCATTTATCATGCCCACGAAGTATGTCACCACACATTTCATCTTGTGCCCAACGCTTCATAGAAGATTCCCTCAAACATGGTGAAACACAATAAATTTCAGTTGAAGGAAGTTTTCCATCTCACGAGTTTATGTTAGCTGCAGGACTGCGACATCGCTATAACCTCCAAGAAAAATATTTGCAGCGTACTGTGAATTTTCATGTCCGATAATGGGAAATATTTCCATATCATGCCTTTTGTCAGCTGTGGAATCCTACATCTATGGAACCTTACCAAACTTCAAACCTTCATAACTTATGATCCCTTTGGATATTTCCAAACTACCATATAGCATTGGAAAGGTCTCTCAGAGAGATATCCAACCATGAACTTTGCGAGAGCTCTTGATTTGATTCCCTACCACAAAAATGCCTTCAAAGATATGCCATTAGATATTAAGGACAATGATGGAAATATTCAACAAGCTCCCCTCAACTTGACACTACTTGAACTCAATGGCTACTCCTTTGACATCAATGATAACACTTTGCTCAACAATCTCCCCCTTTGGCATTGATGGAAACACTACATGGCAACACTCTTCTTCTTCTTCTTCAACATCTTTGTTTTCTCATTGCATTTCTCAATGCCAATGTTTGCTCACTCTCCGCCTTTGACATCAATGGAAAAGGGCATGGATGTTTTATATCTGATCATTCTCCCCCTAAGTAAATAAAATAGGTCACTAATTATTGTTGTTGTAAGTACGTTCTCCCCCCCCCCCCAAACTTTTGAGAGGCCAATTTATCTCTGATGGTTGCTCATTCTCCCAATTTCTAAGAAATCTTCTCCTTTGACCAACCATTCTTCCTCTAAACGTGAAAATTTATAAATGTTACTTATGCATAAATCTATTGTTAGATCTGGTTATGCTTCTCCTACTTAATTAAGTTATTAATATTGAAACTTCAGATTAACATCGAAGCAAACACATAACATACTTTCACCGATTCAGATATAGAAAAATTACATGCACACATAGACAAACTGACACAAGGATTTTATGGACAATAGTCCCCGGAAAAACCTAATGCGGGAAAACCGACCTTCTGGCTACTAGAGGGTTTTATTATTAAGAGATTTCTGAATACAAAAAAACTGGGTTCCAGATCTGGAAAACCTGACAGAGAAAATATAGATATGTAGCTAACTTGTTGTTCTAAATCCAAAATATTGACTTATCCACACCCTCAAATGAGATTTATAGGACTCAGCCAGATCTTGGCCCTAGAAACCCCAATGCTGACCCTGAAGCCTCTGCGTCCCTCTGCGCTGGCCTGGAGAGGGCTACATAACCCCAGACTGGGTGACGCAGACCCTACGCTACCCTTGAGGGACTCTACGTAACCCCTTAGGGTCGCCTGCTGCTCAACACTGCCCTAGGAGAGACGACGTAGCACCTGCGTAGTTGTAGCTACCCTTGCGCTGCGCAACTACCGTCTCCTCTATTGCTGCTCCTCCTGCTTATTTGCATTTCCTCTGGAAGCTGCTTTCTACCTCTTGCTAATTCTAGGCACTAAGATCATATCATCCCCTTTGCCTAAACTCCCCTCTTTGTAGCTGAAACACTTTTGGAAATTCTTAGCAAACCACGCCCTAGAATTCTAGTGTAGTTTCAATGCTCTGCCTCTGTGTCTGAGCAAATGACCCCAAGCCTTTCCTTTATAATTTTCTCGTTGGGAAACCAATGGCCATGATTAGATCTTGAATCAATGGCTAAGATTAAAAGAAAGCTTGATCCATGTGACTTAAGACAATTTCATCACATGTTTAATTTAATTAACCTTAATTATTTAGTTTTCCTAAGTTTAGACTTAGGAAATACGTTAAAATAATTAATTAATTAAATATCTCCCAAACCAGATGAAATTTCCCAAATCCCTTTCTAGGTATTTTAGAGTAGGTGTACTCTAGTCCCTCCACAATTTTGGGAGCTAGAGCACATCCGATGCTACCCCAATACACAAAATCTCAACACTCCCTCTTAGCACAGAGTGTGATCTAGCAATACATCACACCATGTATCACAAGATTTTGGGCACTGGTTTCTGTGTTGTTGATTCTTTGGCCTGCTACCCTTCATCATTGCATTGTTGTTTCCATTTTGTACTGCTGCCCATGATGTTGTCACCGCCACTGCCACATCTGTACTATAGCTCCCTCTCAATCTATTGCATCTGTGATGCCCATAGCACTACCACTACTAACTGCTGCACTTCAACTTCAGTTGTTGAGAGAAACAACTAAATCTCCTGCCCAATATTTGACAGACAAGTCAGTTGGGATGCAACCTCATCACTGAAGCTCCATCGGCTGTTGATCTGTGTTGTCGTCTGAAGGATGATGCATAGCTATAGCTCTGCACTGCGTGAGTAGACTCCCTCCGCACTGCTGAAGTCACATCATCCCCTTATGCTGAAATATCTCATGTTGTTGTTATGATGTGTTGTCCTCATGAAGCCTCCTACGCTGCTGCAACTCTGCTCTGCATAAGAAACTCTTCTCTGTGCTATTGAAGTCACATAAGTTGCTACGTTGCTCCCACGTTGTTGTTGCATCTGCACTGCAATGCTTCTTCCAGCCTTTAGATCTACCTCTACTTCATCTGTGATATCTGCACCCACTTCTCCACTTGTCCCGCTACTGTCTTAAGGCTCCCGTAGCTCAGATGTGATCCAAGAGATGAGCTACTCAAGGATCCCACCTATTAGTCATTAGTAATTTTTTCCTTCATAGATGACTAAATGTTTTCCCTAGATTTCTAGAAACAAAGTTCTTGAACATTGTGAGTTCTAGAAATCTCACCGCCTTCATCATCCTTTAAGATAATTTTTCACTATTTCATCTTTCCACCATGTCTAGCATTGTCTACTAGTCCCAGAAAATCAATTAGTGGCTTATGTCACTATCCCTGTCTATATGCTTTCAACTTTGACCCAAATCCTCTGTCTTGTTTTGCCTAAAAAACCCCCCACTACTACTTAAACCCACCAAAGAAACAACCTTGTTGTGTCTCCCAAATTACTCCCAAACACTAATAGTCTCAAACTATCTCTGTAAACTCTTTAGATAAATTAAGTGCATAAGATTTCAGATCTTCAATACATCAGTCTATCCTAAACTCTATCTTGCACTTGATAAGCCTAAGTTCTAGGTCTCAGTCCAAGAAAACCAAGTTCAAGAAGGCCTCCACTAGGTCACTTAGGGTTTCACAAAGTCATACGTTGGATTTGGTGCCATACAAACACTGTTTTTCCTTAAATACATTCAAAGAAGGGGACAAGTCATTTTTTCCTAGATTCACCAAAGAGATCATTCAAGGAAGGTTTTTAACCTAAAGGCATGAATCTGCAAAGGGATAGCTACCCTTTACTCACATTTATGCAAGAGGGTCAAAAAGCCGTCAGATTAGCAAAGAGGTAAGGTAAAAGAGAAATATCATCATAAGAAGACCATTCATAGCAAGAAGAAAGCAGCAAGCATGTGTTTGATGAAAGTCAGGGTTTCAAAACTGTTTTGACCAAGCAAAAAACAGTACTAGGGTTACAAGGGCAAAGGCCTCCTCTACTCCTTCAAGTGCACATTGAAGGACTTCAGGAACAATTGATGAGTTTGGAGAAGTTTCAGAGAACTTAGAAGACAACACTATATACTTTTCCTAAGCAGCCCTAAAACCGAGTAGTTTGGAAGATGAACACAAATGGTCACATGGTGAACAAGAAGCCTCCTTCATCACAACAGATGGTTTTAATAGGGCTTTCAAACTACCTTCTAGGGTTTGGCAAACAAGGCATTAACTCCCCTACACCAATGGAAAAATGATGATGAAGAGGATCAACAAAAGAGACAAAAATATCAGTTCAAGGGTTTGATTTCTCAAAGCAGCAGTTTCAAATTATCAAAGAGGACAAGCATGAGTTAAAATTACCCCAGGAGTTGATTATGGTAAGCACAAGTTCACTATTGATAAAATAAGTTGTCCAAGTTCAAAAGAGACAATGATCAAAGGAGGAAATTGTGTAGGCACCTGCAAGAATAGAAGTGGCCATGAAAGACACAAAAAAGGGTTTAAACTAGCTTGCCCCTCTCACTTGGCCTACATCATTGTCAAAGTGGTCAAACGAACAAATATGCCACTGATTTACAGCAGAGCAGTAAAACCTCCAACAAGGGTCACCCTATCAAATGAATATTCTGCAAGAGATGGATCATGCCATAAATGAGCCCTTGGACACCATTCAAATTACCTCCTCTCCAATGATGCTTACCTATTTTCAATATGTTGGGTGTTATCAATTTTGTGAGAAGGTTAAGCTAGTCCAAAGCCATTCAGATATGACTAGGTTGTTCATCCTCAGTTTTCAAAATCACCAAGTCAACCTAGCAGGAGTGAACTTTGAACTCTCGTTTGAATCCATTGCTCAAGCCACAGGAATTACAGATGTTGGTGAGAGATGGTTTAAACAAAAGAAATTGGACTTGAGCTATTATGAGCCCTACCTCAAACCTAGTTGTCAGCAAGGCTGCAAGGCTATCTTCCCCTTCTCCCACTTGCTAGAGAGGTATGCCCTGTTGATGAAGCAAATTATCAAGTACTTCACCTGTGAGGGGAGGTACTCCAGGGTTTACTCTTATCATATAAGGATTCTGATGAACTTCACCAGGGTTAAGGTACTGAACTTACCATACTACCTATACTGGAGCATTGACAAAATGGCTTTAGTGGTCAAGAAGAGGAGTTATGCCCACCAAATGCAAAGCCTTTTTCACCACTCCTTGATCAAAATGATTGTCTTACATCAGCTGGAGTAGCAAGGAATCCCTTGGGAGGTTTTTATCTCTCATGATGTGTTTTCCAATCCCCAAGCCTTCATTCTGCAAAATTTGACCTCCACTTTACATCCACCTACCTCCACTCCTCTTTCATCTCCACATATGCCTTCTCCAAAAAGAGATTCACCTCCTATCCCTTCTCCTAATGTATCAAATGAAGGAGCTGACAGTAGCCCTAATGAGGAGCAAGCAGATGACAATGAAGAAGATGAGGTAGAAACTGAGGTAGATGAAGAAAACAAGGAAGAGGATAACAATACTAAAGAAACAAACAATAGTGAGGAAGAGGCAGAATCCATTGAGGAAGAGAAAGAAGGTGATGACAACAGAGATGAGGAGGGAGATGAAAGTGATACAAGGGCAAAAAACAATGATACAAATACAAAGCTTATCAAGAAGATGATGAAGAAAGTGAAGAAAACAATGGGGCAGAAATAGAGCCTAATGATGAAGAAAATGATGATGACATAAAGGAAGAAGATGAACATAGCAGTCCTGAAGGGAAAGACAGTGATGGAGAGGAGAAAAACATTGACATTGATGACACTCATAAGACAATATCAAATGCAGAAGAGAGTGTTGATGATGAGCAAGATGACAGCCAAGGGGATTATGAAAAGAAAAATGAAAATGATGATCAGCAGGGGGATGAAGAAGACAGCCAAGAGGATGATGGTTTTGTACATGACAGTGAGCCCAATCACAGTGACAAAAGCACTGAAATGGATGAAGAAGGTGAAAATCAAGAGACAGAGGGAGAGGATCAAGAAATTGAAGATCAAGAGCAGACCAATGATGAGGCTGAAACATAATTTTAAAATCAAGGCATTGACCAAGACAGTGATGCAAATGAGACAGTCAATGACAAGCAAGGAAATAGTCATGACAGTCATGACAACTGTCATGATTGTAATGACACTATTTAGCCTCCAAATGACCAAGAAATCCAAAGTGACAGTGCAAAAAGTGACAAAGAGGAAATCCTTAGTGAAGGACAAAGTCAAATTGAGGTAAGTGAGGAGGATAGTGGTTAGTTTGAGAGCCAAGATATCATTGAAGAAAATAGTGAGGAAAGAAAGGATGTTGATGGGGTTGAAGGTCAAGGAATCAGTGATCCAATGGAGCAATAAGTCACTCATGAAAGCCATGACAAAGATGAAAAGGTTGGTGTTTTTATCAAGGATGTAGGCACCCTAATCACTCCTCTCACATGCACCTACCACAGAGGCAAAAGAGATGTGTTTGCTGCCTCAAAAAGGCAAAGGGCCATCTCTCCTCTAGCTATCAAGATAAAGGAAAAAGGAAAGGAAAAAATGGACAAGGGTAAGCAACAAGTCAAGGTAATAAGAAGCAAAAGGATCAAGAGGACTTCTCAAGGGCCTCAATTCATTGATTTAGGCAGTGACACTGAGGACAAAGAGATGAACACAAAAATGCTTCTCTTGGAGAAAGACACTCAAATTCAGGATTAGGAAAGAGACTTTGAGATGGCACAACGTGTCATCCACTATTACAAAGAGGATTATAATCATTTCAAAGAGGTGAAGAGAGGCCTTTCCTTACAATAGAAAATGACAAAGCATTATGCAAGGAAGAACATGCTTGCATGTGCCAAACTGAGGAAGGCCCTCATTGAGCTAAAAGACCTAAAAAGATCCAAAGTGCATGAAAACCTTGGAATTTTGGTTGAATCTTCTCAACAGGTTTCCAAGACCTCTTGAGGGACCTCTCCACAAATTTTGAGGCAAATTGGACAACTTTTTGTTTTTTCCAAATTTTGACCCCTAGGAGCGCAACACCCTAGGCGCTACGCACAAAATTGGTGCATCCTCAGCTCTCAAAGTTTTCATTTTTGGACTTCTCACATCACCAACATTCTGCTCACCAATTTTCATATCATTTGGAGCATTTTTACCCCCTCAAAAGGTCAAAAAACATCAAAAAATTGACCTTTCTGCCTCATTTTCAGACTAGGTGCTGCGCACAGAGTAGTGTTGGGAGATTTTATTTTTGGATAGGTAAATGGAATCCACTCAGCACAAGTCAAGAATTTCTAGAAAGTAGACTCACCAAGCTTTCCAACGGGCCATCACGGAGCCAAATCCGGTGTCGGGAAGGGGTCCAAAACTCAGCTGCAAGAGACCCTATTTTCTGCTGAAGTGGCGCTACGCACGAAGGCTGCCTAGTGTGTTTTGGACCAAAAGTCAACAAAACACACTCATTTATTGCAAATAGATATTTTTTATTTTTTTGAGGCAAATTAGGCTAGAATTAGGTACAACTAATTATTTTAGCATTTATTTCTTGGGATATTATGTGCCTTGGGCCTTGCATGGTCTCTTGGCCATAAATGATATTTATGACTATATTTGACATTTTCCTACCACATTTAGGGTTTTAGTCCTCATTTGCTCCATAAATAGAGAATGAGGCCGCTATGTATTTTGTTGGCATTTGATGAGCTTGAAGAGCAATATAAATGGTTTCATGAGCTTGGAGAAGAAATTGGTTTTGTGAAGTGGATGAATGGCTTGTTTGCTTGGATGATGGAGAAGCTTGTTTGCAGGATTCCATAGCTTGGTGAATGGTGATGTTTTCCTAATTTGTCTATTGTTTCCTTTGTTATCATTATGTTTCATGTTTCTTAGCTGCTATTAAATAGAAAAGTATAGGTTGAGACATGTTCTTTGAGGCACCTTAGTCCTCCTGTTTGTTATAGCCTTTATGTTTTCTCTTTTGGCCATCTTAAGGAATTCTTTGTTGCTCCTTAGGTCCACCAAAAATTGTTTTTGTTTCATGCATGGTTAGTATGTTAGCTTACAAGTAAGATTTGTGGTATGCCCTACTTATTTGAAGTTCTCAAAACCCTATCTTGAAACCTTTCTGTGGAATATTCATTGATTAGGTTAAGATAAAGAGGTCTCGTTCGATCTTGCCCTTTGTCCATGCTTGTCAACTTGTTTCAGAGTTACCAATAGCTTGAAATATGATGTTTAGGAGTTCTCTCTTCATAAATTAAGTTATTTGTTTAAATCTTGTATGTTTTCCGAAAAACTGAAGGTGAATTTCTAAAGTTAGGAGTTCTAATGCTTCTATGTTTCACTGGAATGTCCATCTTATATGTTTATCAGTTTGAGTATTTTTCATAGAGATCAATGGTTTGCCCTACCTCATGAGTTATGCTTCAGAATATAGATGTGTAAGACCTCTTAGTCTTTTCCCCAAATTAATGTTCATTACACCATCATACATCACCTTAAGGATCCATTTACCTTGCTAAATCAGCCCTGCAACACACTCTGTTTCATCATTTAAACACTCTTGACTTTCACTTGACTCCATAGCCCAATGGCTTTGAGATCCTCTCACTCCTCTTATTACATTTGACCATTTTACCCATCCAAAACGATCAACAAACCCTACACCTAATAACTAGCTTAAAATCAAAACCCTAGAGCAAAAAGAACACATCCTTTGCACCCAATAGAGAGATCCCTCTCTGAGTCCAGGAAGGCTAGGTCCTCGGACTACAAAGCTTGGTTCCATCTTACCCTGTCATTTGGCCTGCCAATCTTCCAAATCACGGGACCCTAACACCACCCTCATTATATAGCTACTCTACATATCCATGTTGCCCCACTTTTGTGGTTCATGAGCGCTCATGGCTGCATCGTCTTTTGACCCATCATCCACCACAACAGCCTTGGAAGAAGAAGCTTCCTTGTCCTTTTTCTTTTGAGGACAATTACTGGCGAAATTTCCTAGTTCGCCACACTGGTAGCACTTGATATTCGATAGATCCCTCTTATTCTTTCCATGCTTCCTCTTTGATGCCAAGGCTGCATCTTCTTCATCTTCCTTCTTCACCTTACTCAATCCCGCGTTGTACTGCTTCATGGTGAATCTGTGGAGTTCTTCTTGACGTATGATTGCCCACAAGTTGTCCCAATCGGGAAGGTCCACTCTGCCCAAAATAATTTGGACAAAGGTTTCCCACTCATCTGTGTTAGCTTCTTTACCCCGATCTATTCGTAAATTCTGTATTTCTAAGTGCATCCCCTCTAATTGGCTCTGGATCTATAGTGCCCCAATTTGGGTATCATCCATCGGCGTAACCTCGAGCTTCATAGCAATCTCCAAGGCTTCTTCCTACGAATAAATATTCTGCTGACCCATAGGTCCACGTAGATGTTGTAATAGCATGGCGATGAACCATTCCTTATGATGTTTGTCATCGTAAGCAAATCCCCCATCACCGATGACTTTCTTTAGTCACTGATTGGCTTCCCAGACTAACTCCTTTGCTCCTTGCTTGAAGTCTTTTAGCTCCACCTCTAACTGCGTGTATGACCTTGGCTTTTTGAATTGCTGCTTCAATTCCTTCTTGATATCATCGATATTAGGGGGAGCAAAGTTTTATCTCAGATATCCAATAAACTAGTCTAGCACTCGACCCTCAAAAGTCATGGCCAACTGCGCTCTTTTTACAACATCAGTATTAGCATTCTGTGCAATCCATACTGCATCAACCACGAACCAGAACTGGTCCATATCCTCATCCCCTGCACCCCTAAAGGTGGGTAACTTCATGTGCACAGCCATATCGTCGGTAGGTGGGGGTGGCGGTGGTGTAGGAGATGTCTGAGTCTTACGCGTATTCAAATACATCGTAGCAAGAGGGCTACCTACAGCGTGTGTAGCCTCAGTTTCTAGATTCATCGGATCTCTCAGAGGGTTGTATGCAGCTCTTTCCCCCTTCTGACTGATATGGTAATACTTCCCACTCCATGTGGCGCTTTCGATCTATTCGTAGTTCATTCACTCGGTGTGGCCGCACATAACACCTTTTTCACTCAACAGCATCTTAATCAGAAAAGAAAATGTTCGCAAGAACTTACCTCTCAAACCCTTGAAAATTCTTCTCTCAGCTTCAGAGTATGACACGAACAGATCTACCACAAATTATGTCACAAATCCACCCATGATACTATAAACCCAGTGATCTACGGTCCGAGTAATTTTTTTATCAGTTCTCTCCAACTGTCGGATTAATTCAAGGGTCCACTGTGTAACCCTATCGTTCTTCCAACAGGTCTGGAACTCTGCCAATCTCAACAAACACTCTTGCAACTCGTGTGTAAAGGTCACGAAGAAGATCTCATGTACCTTTGTGAAGATATACTTATTCTTCCACTTTTCAGCAGATAACTTCTTAATCCTGTTTTCTTTTAGGGAAAACTCTTGGATCTATTTTTCAAACCACTCTTTAATTTCATACTTTTCTAGATGCCACAAAACCAGACTCATCACCTTGTCTCTCTCTCAAAGTGCTCCCAGTCTCGGAAATGGAACCATTTTTTGGTTTGAGGGGACTTGACCCAGGTTCAGACTTAAGGCTAACCAACAAACCCATGTACTACTGGCCCTTTCAGCAATGGCCTGCTTGCATAGGTCAAGGTCTCACCCGAAGTACTATGGGAGGGCGCTGGAACCGGGTTTCTGCACCCCTGAGAGAGAGAAATTTAATGAAGTGGGCACCTCTAGATTTAAACCGCCCTGCGCTGAGAAAGCCCTATCCAGAAACCATTAACAAAATGCGTAACAGAATAACTTGCGTAGCCCGTAAATCATAAGATAATCTCTTAATAGGAGCAATATAACTCAGATCTATGCATTCATTGTTCTTCTAATCATCTATTATAGGTACGCACTTAATCTATAATCAACAGTTACTATTGCAAAGATAATATAGAAATAACAAGGAATTAACATGCAGCGCAACCCATAACAGAACACAGAGATATTCAAATATCAGCAAAATGTCTTCTCATTCATTAATACTTTAGATTCTTCTTACATACTCGCACACCTAGCCAGCGGGGTCCGCACACAGCAGGACTAGGGTCTCCATGCACACAGCTAGCAGGAGCCCTTACCTAGAAAAATCCGCACAAAATTATCACAAATCCAATATTCTCATTCAGACTTATCCAAAACTTACTTCTAGACTCGATCTATTCATCTATTTATACTATATTATCCTGCACTATTCTATGGTCTACAAACCGTGGTTTATGGCCCCTTGGTCTACCCTTTGACCCATTACAATTCATTACGGGCTTTGACTCGCCCTAAATCCCCTGTGCCAAACTAAACTATTACAAAATATTACAAAAATATATACAAAATTGCATTCAGGGGACCCCGCTCCAACATATACAAAGATCACAATGTATGATGGCCATGCTCATCTAGTCATGGGTCCACCAGTTGCATCTGTAGATGCATCTTTTGATCATTGTACATGTTATGTTAGCTTATGAGATGAGTATGGGTATGCCTCCCTCAACGACAAGATGTCGTGATAAATGTATGCTCGTTCGTTGTCTTTGATCCCTACTTATCATAAGGTAAAGCACTTCACTCATCAGTCATCACCGCTGACTTTGTGCTTTAGGGGGGATTCTGTTATAGGCCATTTTGTCACATCCAATCAGTGAGCCTCCTAATGGGATCAATCAATATCCCATTCCCCCTTGTCATCATCTTGCACTAAGCCCTAAGAATGTACATTTCATCTCCCATAATTTCAGCCATAAAATGCATCATCTCAGCCAGTTTTAGGACCAACGCTTCTTGTAAGCCTATTGGGGTGCAAACACCTACAAGTTTCTCCATTGTGGCCAGCGTTGGTCATCAGCAGGTTGCTCCCCTTTCCACTTGCATTGGTTCTAGAAATCCAGGAGAATGATTGGGACTCTGGAAGCTTCACTTTCTAGGAGTTTCGAGAAGTTGTTTCAACCACTTACATTGGGTTAAACATTCAGATCCTATACTACCATAATTTTGAGTTCTGGTCACCAACAGGTTGCTCCCCTTTGCACATGCATTAGTTCTAGAAATCTGGGAGAATGATCGGGACTCTGAAAGCTTCACTTTCTAGGAGTTTCTAGAGATTGTTTCAACCACTTACCTTGGATGAAACATTCATATCCTATCCTACCATACTTTGGAGTTTTCACCACTTATCCTTTGATCCTATCCCTCCATCAAAGGTGGATCTAAAACCTTAGAATAGTAATTGGATAAGAACTCCCAACTTACCCCACTCTCTTATATATTTACCATATTTCCTATGAAAAGGTTATAATGATAGAGAATGAATGATTGAATTTTGGATAGACACTACCAGTATGCTGCTATAGTGAGTGGTTATTATCTCATGCATTAGGGTGATTGGAGGTTCATATTGTGACAAGGAAAGGACAAGTCAAAAACTTGGAGGAGCTTTTCTATAAGATCAACTACTACTTGTGGTTGTAATATCCTTATATTTATATTAATGCAAAGAATTTTATGTTTTCCTATATGTGATGTTATTTCATATATTTCAATATCATGTTGATCTATTTAATAGAGTATTTAGATGATACTACATAGATCTCGTAGTTTCTTGGTTGGTGTTATCTGACTGTTCAGGTTCTAATTTTGGAAATCAAAGCTGTAATTGGAGCTTCCAACCTAAAGAAGAAGCGAAGCGTGCAACAGGTTCCCGACAAGCCTCACACCATCATCTATTTACTTTAAGGAAAAGCATTGGGTTCCTTGTCTCTCTCTTGTTCTAGGTTGACCACCAAACCTAGGGGAGAAACTTTTGTATGCAATTGTAAATACCGTATAACACAAAAAATATAATGATCTAGTCTGGATCATAGATGCTCATATCTAAGTAGGTATCAGAAGAATAGCTCGAATGTTGGTGCCTCCGCAGGTGGGTGCTTGAAAAATCAAAGAGTTGGTGCTTCTTGTAAGTTGATCATATGTCTACAAAGAGGGAGTATATGCTTCATGCTAGTGAGTGATAGCAAAAAAAATAAGGGGTTGGTTCTCTTTTCAGTAGGTGCTAATAAATTAGGAAGTAGTAGCTTCCTTCTGGTGGGTGCTAGAGAAAATTGTAAAAGCAAGTTGAAGCTTGCCTTTTGTAAAATTGATTGAAGAAAATATTGAAGTCTTTATGTGTTGCATATATGCTTTTTGTGTTGATGCTTACTTGAATTCTTGTTAAAGAGATTGTTGGTGTTTTAGTATTCTTTACTTTGTGATTTTTTTTTTTTTTAAATTATCACAATACTGATTCACCCCTTTTTTCAATATTGTCCTGGTTTCTAATAGTGCCTACAAAGAATTATAAAAAGGAGTTTTGTGGTTTTCTCCCGAAACGGTTTCCACATAAATCTTGTCTTCTCATATGTGAGTGTCTACTTATGGTTCATGACTATTTAAATATGTAAAAATGTCTTATATTGATTCACCACCCTTTCTACCCCTCTCTGTATAAGTGTGTGCTCCACAATATCCACATGGCTTACCATATTGTTCTTAGTAGTGAGGGAAATCAATTCGACATTCTTTTACTTGTAAGTTAAGTAAAAAGTGAAAAATCAATGAGATGTAGATTAATTGGCTTATGTCAAGTTTAGTCTCCATCAAATATCATGTTCAAATTTCATGCAAAGAGGCTGATGATGTGAGCCAATTGCAACCTTAATTAGAAAAAAAAAATATTAAAAAAACGTCCACTTAGATGGTTTCTATTTTTTTTTGTTGGCTAACTCATAGGGTTTGAACTCAAAACCTCTAGGGACTCAAATTCTCACTATCAAGGCGATCATTAATTGAGCTACTCTGTGGGCTAGATGGTTTCTAAATTTAAAAGCCATCCTATTTATCATTTATTTTATGATGATACTTTAATTTAAGGGGAATTTATTTTCTAAAACTCCATTATTGAAAGTTATTATTTTTGTGGAATTTATTTATTATTATTTGGATAGTCTTAGTTAATAGAATTGCTATTTATATAATATTAAGTTTTATATATTGTTATGTTTCCACATTTAAAATAAAAAATGAGCTGAATGTGGACAAATTTAACCACATTTCTTTTTTAAACAAATTTGTTAAAATTATAGTTCAATTTTATTAATAGGAATTTTGATATATATATATATATATATATATATATATATTATTTTTGAAATTGTACTTTGTTTTCAACTCAAATATAAAGTATCTTTTCTTTCCATAGGCAATAAATCTATTTTATTTCCTGTGGAAAGAAAAGATACTTTATATTTGAGTTGAAAACAAAGTACAATTTCAAGTAGCATTCCACACAACCTCAAAATAAGCATCCAATAATGGACTAATGAAGAGCCTTTGACAAAAGAAAATCTCTGAATCAGGTCTGTTAAAGGAAAGTGACAAAAAAATCATTAGCTATGCACATTATTTAGCATAAACAACTGCTTGAGAGTTCAAGGTACTAAAACATTTTCATAGAAAATATATTGTCATCCCAAAATGAAATCATCTAGCCATCCTTGGGTCATTGAATCCACAAATCCCTCATGATAAAGCAAAGGATATGTTCCACCTGTCGGTGGCATACCCTCCTTAGATAAAGCATCTACCCTATGAATTTACCTATAATAATGTCGATGAGATGTCTTTAACTAGTTGTGGTAGAGCTATGGGATTAATGTTTTGAATCTGAGATAAATTCTTCATCCAAGTAATAATGAGAGACAAGTCCCCCATCACTAGGCCAAATCAATATTTTTGTATCTGGAAAATTTTAAGATAAAAGTTCAGCGCTAATATTTGATTCAATCTTGGCATTTTCGTTGAATGAGAAGTAGAAGTAGATGTATTAAGAAAGATATACCACAAATCCTAAACCAAATGTATGTCCATTGGACTCCTGGAAGGCTCTGACAATGAAAGCACATTGATGGATTTGATCAAAACCCAAGATACCAACCTGTTGAGTTAAAATAAGCTTTGAGATTGAGGTATAACGAGTGAGAAGGCTTCTAACATATCATAGGAGGAGTAAAATTTCACTAAAAAATGGCCAAGATTCATGTGACCCAAAAACTTCAATTCACTGCAAGCAATAGATCTCTAAAAGGCCTTGCAAACCAATCGCGAAAGCAAAGGTCCACAATATGTTTTTCCCATGCAAATTAAAAGACTTTGCCACTTTCACCCAAACTAATTGTGTAAATTTACAATGAATAAAGAGATGATGAATATTTTCATTGTTATCTTTGCATAGAAAACACATGCTAGGCCCATGCACATTCCTTTTTCGAAAGAAATCCCTAGTTAATATTTTCTTGGAGAGAATTAACCACATCAAAATAAGGCTTCTAGAGAAAAAGCATAAGCTATTGAAATTATTCCTTTTCACCTCCTTGCTAGTCCCCAAACAATATAGGTTTAAAATATCTATCACTTTTTGAATTTCTTAAGCATTTCCAGAACCAAAAAGTAGAATATCATCAACAATTACTAAATGTGTTATGAAAACACATCTTCCAACCAATACACCCCTCACCATTCTTCTATGTTTTGCATCTAGTAATCATCTACTCAACCCCTTGGTAATGAGCAGAGATAAGTATGGGGATAAAGGACATTTTGTCGCAAATCGCTTGAAGGCTTAAAGGAGGAAGAAGATGAGCCATTAATTAAGATGGCCATTTGAAGCGAATTAACACACCCCATAATCCACTTGATTGTTCTTAGAGAGAAACCAAATCGAAGTAGCATCGTGTGCAAGAAAGTCCAAAGCACCTCGTCATAAGTTTTGGGCGGATGAAGCTTTAATAAAACAATCCAAATCGTTAAAATTTCAAACAAAGTTGAGTAAATTAAGGCAAAATATTGTCTTACAAAGAAAATTATAAAAGAAAGAAATCAATAAAATAATGTCGTATAAGGGGCACTCAAACTACCGTGATATATAATGTTTAGAGTGATAGGGAATAAGGAACACTCAAACAACTATGGAAATGCAAAACTATCCTAAATTTATTAAAAAACTATATTAAAAGTGAGAATTTCTAAATTTAATAAAAGAAACTATATTAAAAAGTGAGAATCCCTAATTTTAATAAAAAAACTATATTTAAAAAAGAAAATTCCTAAATTTAATTAAAAACTATATATTTAAAAGTTAGAATTCTTATATTTAATTAAAAACTACACATTTAAAAGTGAGAATTTTATATTTATATTTGTCATTAAAAATTAAGATGACCCAAATAAAAATTAAGATGACCCAATTTCACAACGGCTTTGTCTACAGTTGTACCGTGCCAATCAAAAAATAATTTTTCTTTTTCAAAAAATCTAATCCTTTGAGTGTTTGGATCGAAAACTAGATTCAGAACCATCAAGAATCCCTAAACATCCAAATTCAACCTTGCCAAACTTTTCTACCAAATTTTCTCAAAATCCTACAAAAATTTCCATAGTGAATTCGTCAGACTACAACTTTGGAAAATTACAAAATATTTGACTCGCTAGAACCCCAGTAAAAACAGGCATTTGACTGGAAAGAACCCCATAACAAAAAAGGCTCGTCCCCAGTAAAAACAGACATTTGACTCGCTTGAACTCCAGAAAAAAGGCTCCATGCATCTAGGCCCCGTGCGTCCTTTCAAGGATGCCCCCACGAGATTGGAAGCTGCATCAAAGTGGACTTTTAACAGCCACCCCGATCCCGGATAAAGTGGAAAATAGTTATGGCCCCGGGCCCTCGCTCCGATAGGTACTTAACGAGTTTTGTTGGCAAAACGAAGTTTTGTTTCAGACAGCATAACTATATATCCGCCAAGTAGGGACCGCCAACCCATTCCGGGAAAGTAGGGTCCGTGGCTTCAAACAATCAAATCCGCCGTGGTTTGTGTTTGGAATGACAGGGAGGCGCCCATAGTCATATTCCCATATATCCAGGAAGCCTGAATTGGCAACACCTTCACCCCAAACGAACAGAGTGTAGGCATTTCAAATATAAACTAAGGATCCATCTCTGCCTCCTGCAACACCAACGCAAAAGGCAAAAGTAAGTTTGTTTGTTTGTTTGGCATAATATAACGATAGCAAGAAAATACCATTTGGGCAAAAAGGAAAATGGCGAGCTCTACTGCAGGCCAGGTTATCAAATGCAAAGGTATCTTATAAACTGGCTACGTATTGTTGGTTTTCTCGCTGTTCACATATCAGCTGAGAATGTAATTTCGTCAATGTACTGTTATATCTAATATATGCAGCGTTTTTTTTTTCTGAAAAAAGAAAACTACTTCAGTTCAGTAGTAAAGGAGTTTGAGGGCAAAATTGATTTTCAGGGTTAAGCTAGATTTATGCAAACTGTATGTGTGTTTCTTGAAATCTTATATATATATATATATATATATATATATATATATATATATATATATATGTGATATTTGTACTTTTGTTGCAGCTACGTTGCATGGGGAGCAGGGGAGCCTCTGAAGATTGAAGAAGTGGAAGTGACTCCTCCACAGGCAATGGAAGTGAGAATTAAAGTGCATTATACCGCCTTGTGTCATACAGACCTTTATTTCTGGGAAGCAAAGGTATGCTATGAATAATGATCATTAAACATCAAGAAAATTTCAAGGAAGGATATTAATTACACGTCTCCTACTGGACTGTATAACACACACAAATATTGCTTTTAACGGTGAAATTAAATGACTGATACTGCTTTGGTTGTAGGGCCAAACTCCTCTCTTTCCCCGCATTTTGGGACATGAAGCAGCTGGGTATGCACTCTGTTCTTGTCCATGAACTCTCTGTATTCAAAAGAATTAATTAGTCAGATTAGCAGGCATGAAGGATTTCAAAGAAATTAATTAGTCAGATTAGCAGGCATGTCGGGTTTCAAAGAAATTAATTAGTCATACTAGCAGGTATGAATTTCAAAAGGGAAAAGGGACAGTAATTTTCCTGTGATTTGTTGCTCATTAACTATAGGTTTTTTGGTTGACACAGAGTTGTTGAGAGTGTTGGAGAAGGGTAACTGACCTCAAGGAGGGTGACAGTGTGCTTCCCGTATTTACTGGAGAATGTGGAGAATGCAGACACTGCAAGTCAGAGGAGAGCAACATGTGTGATCTTCTGCGAATTAACACTGGCAGGGGGGTTATGCTAAATGATGGGAAGTCAAGGTTCTCAATCAATGGGAAACCCATTTACCACTTCCTCGGCACATCCACTTTCAGCGAGAATACAGTTGTGCATGTTGGTTGTGTTGCCAAAATCAATCCAGAGGCTCCTCTTAACAAAGTCTGTATTCTCAGTTGTGGGGTTTCAACAGGTAATTCATTTCATTTTCTGGACCTTTTGAATGTAATTTGATGATGATTGTGAAATAAAGATTATCAAAATGATTGATATAATTGACATTGTATAGTGTTTTATCCAAATCCTAAAGTTAGGCTTCCTGGACTGTTAATATTAAAATGTTCCCTTCATTGAAATTCTTATTCAAAATTCATTTTGCTATGGAATCAGGCATGGGTGCGACTTTGAATGTAGCAAAACCCAAGAAGGATTCTACTGTAGCAATATTTGGCCTTGGGGGTGTTGGGCTTGCTGTAAGTGAAATTCATTTCTGAATTTTTCCTTTTTGGGGTCAATATGATGAGTTTACTGTTTAATTTTATGTTAAGACATTTGACCTGGGCTTAACTACGCAGGCTGCTGAAGGGGCAAGAATTGCAGGAGCTTCTCGAATAATTGGAATTGATTTAAACAGTGACAGATTTGAAAAAGGTTGTAAATTTTGCCCATTTCCATCATCATTTGTTGATCCGATCCTTTCCTTTCCTTTCCTTTCTAATTTTTGTTGACCCTTTTACAGCAAAACTCTTTGGTGTAACGGAATTTATCAACCCACTGGAACACCAGAAGCCTATTCAACGGGTTGATTGTTTTATTTAAAATTGAATTGATATTTGTTTGTCTAGTAGCATGAATTATTGCATCAGGATTCAGGGGAGGAGAAGCTTTCTCTATTTTAGTTTATTAATGTTATGCACATTACACAGAGCTTCAGTCTTCCACCTATAGTCTATAGATTGAAGTGAAGCAATTAAATAATAGCATATGAGTGTGCACCTTGTGTTACACTGTTTACTAAATCTAAATCTTCTTATTTCGTCTTTCCTTGTTTTTGCTACAAACATAGATCTGCAGTTTAACCATTGTCTCTTTCAAATTTATTGCTCCTTGTTGGTGCTTAATAGATCTGAAAAAGAATTTAACATTAAGTTTTGTATTGTATTCCAAGAAATGTTTTATAAATTAAAACTAAAATCTGGGAGCTTATCAGGTTATTGCCGAGAAAACTGATGGAGGAGTGGACTACAGCATCGAGTGCACAGGGAATGTCAAGGCCATGATTCAAGCCTTCGAATCCTGCCATGACGTATTTACTCTGCCTTCCCTTCCCTTCCCTTTTTCAGATTTCTTTACTCTGCAATTGCATATGCTGATCACATGGGTATGTGTTTGTTCAGAGTTGGGGTATAGCCGTTTTAGTGGGGGTCCCTCATTCAGACGCAGTCTTTGCAACCAGCCCTCTGAATTTTCTGAACGAGAGGACGTTGAAAGGAACCTTCTTTGGAAACTATAAAGCCTCGTTCCGATTTGCCAGGCCTCGTAGAATTGTATTTGGCATTTATTTGCTTATTATTCCATCATGATAATAATCTATTCATCTGCTTACATTTTAATCTATTTATCTGCTTACATTTTCTGATGGAAATATCCCTCTCAGGCCATGCCTGCTGATTTCCTTTCCTTCTACTGAAGTACTAGTGTTTAATTAGGCTTTTTAATCTAACTTCCTTTCCTGGTTTATTGTTGGTTTGCAGAAACTTGAACTGGAGAAATTTATTAGGCTTTTTAATCTAACTTCCTTTTCTGGTTTATTGTTGGTTTGCAGAAACTTGAACTGGAGAAATTTATTAGGCTTTTTAATCTAACTTCCTTTCCTGGTTTATTGTTGGTTTGCAGAAACTTGAACTGGAGAAATTTATTACACATGAGGTTTCATTTGCCGATATCAACAAGGCATTTGATTACATGATTAAAGGAGAGAGTTTAAGATGTGTGATTAACATGATTGGTAATTAAATGGTACAGAGGAAATATGATTAGTTTTCAGAAGTTTCTTACAAATTGTGTGGTGAATCCGCAATATTCTTTGATATGTACAGAGGTTTCTTTACATTGACCTCTTTACATTGAATAAATCAAAAGGGCTTGGACAAGGATACAAGAATTTCAGTACTGTGGAATAATTGTTATAATTTTGAAGAAGTGGTATTGTTGCGAAGGGGTTTATATTATTGATTGATTCATTGATATGGTTTTAATTGTTATAATTTTTGAAGAAGTGGTATTGTTGTCGAGGGGTTTATATTATTGATTGATTCATTGATATGGTTTTAATTGTTATAATTTTTGAAGAAGTGGTATTGTTGCCAAGGGGTTTATATTATTGATTGATTAATTGATATGGTTTTAATTGTTATAATTTTGAAGAAATGATATTGTTCCAAACAGATTTATATTATTGATTGATTCATTGATATGGTTATGAAAAATTCTAGTTATAGTAAGTTAACTTGTTGGAAATTTGAGATTTATTTCTGTGAGATATTAAAGTTGAGATTGTGAATTTTAAAGATTTGTTATTATGAGAATCCTTACAATTTTCACAATTACAAATTTTAGTTATTGTATAAGTCAAATTGTTTGAAATTTGACAATTTATTTCTGTGAGATAGATTGCGAGTTTTTAAAGATTTGTTAGAGTTGTATAAGTCAAATTGTTGGAAATTTGAAAATTACTTTTTGTGAGATATTAGAGTTGAGATTGTGAGTTTTTTAAGATTTGTTATTGTGAGAAATCAAGCAATTTGTAATTTTGAAAATTGTAATCATGGTTATTGATTGATTCATTGATATGGTTATCGAAAATTTTAGTCATTGTAAGTCAAATTGTTGGAAATTTGAAAATTTGTTTCTGTGAGATATTAGAGTTGACATTGTGAGCTTTTAATCAAGCAATTTTGAAACTTGTATATGAATGGTTATGATTGAGGATGATAATTTAAAACTATACAAATAAACTTAAATATTTGTGTTGTAATTGTACGGGAATCCTAAGGGTCATGTTCAGTTAGGTAGTTATGAAGTTAGTAGTTAACAGTGGTATCAGAGCTCTTGAGATCCGAGGAGGCTGGTGGCAGTGCTGATGTTAAGGGAGCAACAGATTGTTTTCAACCTGTGACAACACTGCCAGCGGAGTTTGTTTGCCAGCATTTTCCTCTGCTGCGTTTGCAGCGTGTGATTGACGGAAACCTTCATGTCATGCTGCAGTGTTGTGGCAGATTTAAAAAAAAGACTGCCAAATCATTTTTATGTGCTGTGTTCATCATTTGATTGGAGTGGGTGTTAAGAAATCTAAGTGTAGTTTGACTGTTGCTTTCGTTGTGGACTGTTAGGAGAAGATTTTTCTTTGCTGAGAAAAGAATTCAGATTGTTTTTGCCAGCATCAGTTTTGGTGATGATCAGTAAGTTACAAAACCCAATTTTTTCTTAAAGAAAATTTGTGCCTTGTTGAGATTAAAAGAAAAAAAAACAGTGAAAATCTTTGAATCTTCAAATTTAAAAACAATTTTTTTAAGAGAAATGTGTGCCTGCTTTTGGTTATAAATAGAAGCAAGAGTTTTTTTAAATCTCTGCTGGTGATTACAAAAGTTTTTGTGGTTGAATTAGAATTTTTTAAAGACAAAATTCTGTGCATGTGAGAGAAATCTCTGTCGGTGATTACAAGAGTTTTTTTTGTGGTTGAATCAGAATTTTTAAAGACAAAATTCTGTGCATGTGATCAAAATCAGTTTTTTGGTAGTCAAAACATGAACTCCCTGGTATCCTTATCCTTAATTGGGGTTGTCCTTTCCGGAAAGGAAAATTACCAGAAGTGGTTTAGGAAAGTTAAAAATACTCTTATCTTTAATGATTTATGGGATGGAGTCTGTGAAGGAGAAGGAGAGAATGCATTGGTGCAACCTGATGATCGGAAAAAAACTCGCAATCTGGCAAAGTAAGGATAAGAAGGCCTTTGCCTTAATATCTGCTTCAGTTTCAAAAAAGGTAAGCAGATACATTACTCAGAGTAAAACAACTTATGATGCCATAAAAAAACTAAAAGAGCTTTATGATTGACATTCTGAATTGGAGATAATTCAGTTATTGTTGAAGTTATTTAATCTAGAAATGAGCGATAATTATCCTCTAAAACTTGCCTCTGAAATTAAAGCCATCAATCATGAAATTGAATGTACTGGAGTTAAATTTGATTTTCCGCTTACTGCCTTTATAAAAGCTCTTTACCGTAGTTATTCACACTACTTGGAATCTCTCCAAGCTAGTGGGCAATTAAAAGATATAGATTTTGACAAATTAGTAGGGAAAATTGTAGAAAGAGAGAAGGCTTTTGGCAAGAAAGAAGCATCACATAGTTCTAATACCGAAACCCTATGTCTTTCTAAAAAAGACCAAAAACCTCAGGGGGAATCTTTCAGAAATACTAGAGGTAATAGAGGTCGAGGTAGGAAGAATTATAGAGGCAGGGGGTAGAAATATTCAGGGAGATAGATAGCAGAATGAACAACAAAATTTTTTTTCTGATAAACCAGCTGTAAAATGTTTTAGATGTGGTAAACTTGGACATATTGCTGCAAATTGTAGAATTCCCTGGGATAAAATTAATGAAAAAAGAACAATTACTTGAAAATAAAGATCATAAAATTCCAGACAGAGGACAGTCTTTTGAGAATGCACATTATGTTGTCGCACATTGTAATTTCCACATGGAAGATGTTTTTAGTACTTCTTTTTCTTCATGGTATGACAGTTGGGTTCTAGACACAGGTGCCACGTGTCATATGACCTTTCAAAGATATTTGTTTGATCAATTCGATGATAATATTGATGGAGTAGTGTATTTTGCGGATAAGTCCCAAATCAAACCATTAGGGATTGGTTCAATTCAGCTAAAAATTCTTGGACTTCCAAATTATATTTTGAATGATGTTCTTTACATTCCGCAGTTCCAAAGAAATTTTTTATCTCTTACACAAATAAGACAGTAGGGACATTCCATTCACATATTTGATGGTAAAGTAGAAATTAGAAGAGCAACTGACAATACAACTGTAATTTCTGGTGTGGAAGAAGATAAATTATTGAAGTTGCATGGTATGTCGTCTGTTGCATTGAACACAACTTATTTGGTTCAGAAAAATGATACTCTGTAAGAAATGAAGCACAAATTACTATTGGTACTATAAGGACTGATAATGGAGGAGAATATACTTCACATGCTTTTGAAACATATTTGCAAGAGAATGGCATCAAACACCAGACCACAATACCATATAATCCACAACAAAATAGTGTTGCTGAAAGAATGAACTGAATATTGCTTAATATGGTAAGGTCAATGATATTTTTTAAGAATGTAAAATTAATGTTTTGGGGATAAGTCGTGCTCTATGCGGCATACATTAGAAATCAGTGCCCTTCCTTTGTCATTAACAACAAAACTCCATATGAAATGTGGTATATTCGTCTTCTTGCTATTAAACATTTCCGAATTTTCGGTTCTCAATGTTATGCTTTGATTCCTAAAAATCAGAGGAATAAGCTGAGTGAATGAAGTAGAAAATGCATATTTTTAGGGTATTCCATGACTTTTAAGGAATACCGATTATATGATGAAGCGAACAAAAAGTTTATTTTGTCAAGAGATGTAATTTTTCTTGAAACTGATAAATATTCTCTCATTGTTGATAGACAACTTAATGAGATAGAAAAGTTTGTGCCTCAAAAGTTTTATTATGAATCCGATAATATACTTCCCCATCCTGAAGGGGGGATTCCTATATTAGATCAGTCTGTGGAGTTTCCTTCTCTCAGTGATGAGAAATTGGTTGATGATGATAATTCCGTTGTTGTTGATGAGGAATTAGTTGATGCAAGTGTTTCTATAGAAACAATGACAGAAATAGCAAGAACTGAGCCAGATGAAGAAGATGAGCAACTTCCTGAACAACTTCCTACACAACCTTTGCGAAGGTCAACTCGTATTCGAACATTTCCAAAGAAATATGATGAGTTTAAGGCTGGAAGTTCCTCAGGTAACTATTTTCATTGTGATTTTTTTTTTTTGTGGATTGTGAACCTACTTGCTTTGAAGAAGCGGTTGGTTATGAAAAGTGGAAATATGCAATGCAAAAGGAATATGATGCTCTCACAAAAAATGGCACATGGAGGTTGGTGGATCCTCCTGTTGGCGTCAAACCTATTGGTTGCAAATGGATTTATAAAACTAAATTTAAAGCTAATGGTTCGCTAGACAAGTACAAAGCAAGACTTGTAGCGAAGGGATATGCACAGAAAGAGGGTATCAACTATACAGAGACTTTTGCTCCTACAGCTAAATGGGGCACTATTAGATCTTTGTTTGCATTGCAACTTAGAAAGAATGGAAAATTCATCATATGGATGTCAAAACTGCCTTTTTAAATGGAGATTTGAAAGAAGATGTTTACGTGTTTCAGCCAGAAGGTTTTTCTGTTAAAGGGAAAGAATAAAAGGTTTGCAAACTAATGAAGTCTTTGTACGGATTGAAACAAGCGCAATGAGCATGGTATGAGAAGCTAACTGAACATCTTCTTAATTTAAACTATAAACATTTTGACCTAGATGATGCAACTCTTTTCGTTAAGAAAGTTGGAAGATCAGTTGTATATCTAGTTGAATATGTTGATGATTTGATGATCACAGGAAACAATGATGAATACATATCATCTATAAAGAAGGAATTGAAAAAGGTTTTTGATATGACAAATTTAGGTTTACTTCATTATTACCTTGGAATTGAAGTTGATAAAAAACCACAACATATTTTCATCTCTTAGAAGAAATATGTTGATAAATTATTGAACAGATATAGTATGACGGAATGTAATCTTGTTGCTACTTCAATGGAGCAGAATTTGAAACTCACTTACGAAGAAGGAACGTCGTTTGAAGATCCAACAAAGTACAAACAACTTGCTAGAAGCTTGATTTATTTGTCTATTACTCGTCCTGATATAACCTTTACTGTCGGAATACTTTCCAGGTTTATGCATCATCCTTGTGAGAGGCATTGGGTAGCAATAAAAAGTGTTTTGAAGTATTTAAAAGGAACTCAAACTTATGGCATCAAATATCCCAAATTTTTAGACTTCCATCTTGCTGGTTATTCAGATTCAGATTTTGATGGAGATAAAAAAAATTGGAGTCTCAACTTCTGGATATTCGATGAATCTTGGAACTGTTAGTCATCCATAATTTTCACTATATGAAGATGACTAAATATCAGTTCTAGATTTCTAGAAACAGAGTTCTTGAACATTGGAGTTCTAGAAATCTCACTACCTTCATTATCCTTAAGATAAATTTTTCACTATTTCATCATCCCATCATGTCAAGCTCAACTCACCCATCCCAGAAAATCCATCATGGGCTCATGTTGCTCAGTTTATCTTTGTTGTATCACCTTTGGCCTCAGCCCTCTATTTTGTTTTGCCTAACTCCTCCATTGTCCATCTAGGGCTTTTAAGGGCATTTTTCTTGGTTTCATGACCTCCATGGTTAAACATCAACAAGGCTTGTATCATGATGCTCTTACACCTCCTCCTATCCTTAATATACCTTCATAAACACTTCCCATCACTCCTATGCCTCGAACTCATCATTTTTCTACAAAACCTAGCCTATTGCTACAATTCGACACTTTTCGAGACTAGGCCTGTGTTTTTCCCTTTTGGACCCTTTCCCCTCACTCAATTCTTGAAATTCCACTTTCCCCTACTCTCTAACATCTATCCCTATCCCCCAAAATTTCCCCAAGAATTTAGACAACCCTTAACCCCTTCATTCCCCTCCCTCTGCAAGGAAGTCCTAAATCCCCTGCACCAAACCCTAATTTCCTCTTCCAACTAAGTTAGGGTTTGATATGAAAAGGAGGCACAATAGAAAAGGATTCATTTGATAGATATTGTCAGCAAGCATAAGTCCATACCAAGTCATAAACATCATGCCTCCATCATTTTCCAAGAATTCATTCCAAGAGACAAGCCAGGTGTCACGCCTAGGGCCAGTTTTGCTTCAAATTGTATTTTTGACAAAATTGAGAGAGATTTTTGTCCAATATAGGCCCAAGAAGAAAAAAATCCTTCAGGTTTTACACAGGTATCATGGTTTGGGAGAAATATAAAAAATACAGGTGTTCTAGGAGAATTTCTGCACTGCTGGAGTGACCTTGGGAAAATCAGGTTTTGTCACCTCTTGAGTGTCCAAATGACTTTCTTGATGAGTCAAATGACAACTATACTTGAAGGGTTTTCCAATGAGATATCATGAGCTAAATTGGGAGTAGAGGAAGACCTCCAAAAGTTGTCTGCACCAACACTCTGCATTTCTGCACCATTGTTCAACACTTTTTGACCAGTGTTGGGAAAATCAGTTTTTGGACAGGTAAATGGACACCAAATGTAAAAAAGAAAAAGAAAATTTGGAAATTAGATGCAACAAGCTTTCCAACGAGCTATCACGAAGCTCATTCCGACACCGAGATGACCTCCAAATGCCTTCTGCAAATTGGCACTATGCACACACAGAGGCGCTGCGCACAGAAGAAGTTTGGCCAAAATTGCCAAAAATTGGTCAAAATCAGTCTTTTCCTCCTCAAGTTGGCCCCAGGCTCTTGCAAAAGTTGAAAAGGGTTGGTGGTCACTTTTCTTTGCCCTCCAAGTGTTCTTTTTGCATCCATAATTAAATAAGAATAAGGTCAAGCAACTTGATCCAAGACCGATCAAAAGCCATTCAAGAAAGGCCTCCTTGGAAAAAACACAAATTTTGCAAGGGAAACAGTTGTCCTTGTTCACATATCTGTAAAAATGATAAATATTGCTATCAGGATGAGAAGAGGTAAGGTAATGGGGTAAGATCATCACTAGAAGGCATCCATAAGAAGAGAAAGACAACATGCCTGTGTTTAAAGAGAATCAAGGTTTTGTGATTGATTGACAAAATAGTACTGCCAAGCAAGGAACCATCACAAGGACCACAAGGACCACAAGGACCACAAGGACATAATAGGTCAAATGAAGATAATAATTCCTCCTTCATGAACAAGCAGGTGACATTCAAAGGATATCCAAGGTGTTCTCTAGGGTTTGTACAGGCAACATTGTTTCACCTACACCAAAGGATAAATGGCAAAGAATATTTCCACTTCAAATTCATTTAGCCCCTGGAAAAGAGAAAAAACGCTTTAGGAAGAAAAGTAGAGTTTTTCTGGTCATTTTTGGAAAAATTTCTGGGCGTTGAGCACAGACAGACTGGCGCTGCGCACAGGGGAGAAAAGCCAGTGTTAAATAACACTGCGCTGCACACAAATGGACCGACGCTGCGCACAGAGGAAATTTGGCCAAAATTGCCAAAAATTTCTCAAAATCACTCTTTTTCCTCCTCAAATTTGCCCCAGGCTCTTGCACGAGTTAGACAAGATGATGAAAGTGGTAATAAGGAAAAAGAGGATGATAGTGGAGACGAAGAAATCAGTGGGGCAGAGACAAAAATTAATGAGGGAGAGCAAGAGGGAAATGATGGTGAAGAAGAGGAAAGTGAGCATAGCAGTGATCAAGACAAAGATAGTGACAGATCAGAGGGAGGCAGTGATGATAAAAATGAAAATGAGCCATCCCAAGATGAAGAAAAATACCCTAATGATGAGAAAAGTGATGACCAAGGTGAAACTGAAGAGGGTCAGGATGAGACAGAGTACATGAGCACAAATGATGAATATGAGGATGGGCCAGCAGCTAGTGAGCAAGAGGTAGAAGACATGGAAACTGATGGAGGAAATAATAAAGAAAAACAAGCTAGCTTGTGCCAAACTGAAGGAGGCCCTCATGGAGATAAAAAACCTAAAAGAGGCAAAAGAGCATGATAGCCTTGGATTTTTGGCTAAGGCTTCTCAAAACGTGTCCAAGACCTCTTGAGGGACCACTCCACCAATTTTGGGCAAAATTGAACAAAATTTTGTGTTTTTGAAATTTTGAGGCCTCTGTGCGCAGCACCCTTGGCGCTACGCACAAATTTGGTGCATCCTCAGCTTGCAAACTTTACATTTTTGGATTCATCTCATCATCAGCAGTCTTCTCACAAAATTTCAGATCATTTGGAGCAGTTTTGACCCCCCAAAAGGTCAAAAAACACCAAAATTTTGACCATTCTGCCTCATTTTCAGGCAAGGTGCTGCGCACAGAGCAGTGTTGGGAGAATGGATTTTTGGACAGGAAATGGCACTCATTCAGGAAAACTCAAGCATTTATGGAAATTAGACTCATCAGGCTTTCCAACGAGCCATCATGGAGCCAAATCCGGCATCGGGAAGGGGTCCAAAACTTAATCACAAAAGACCTTATTTTCTGCTAAGGTGGCGCTACGAACAGAGACTGTCTAAGTGTGTTTTGGACCAAAAGTCAACAAAACACACTCATATATTGCAAAATGATTTTTTTGAGTTTTTTGAGGCAAAACACTCTAGAATTAGGTGCAAATAGTTATTTTGGCATCTATTTCTTAGGATATTATGTGCCTTGGGCCTTGTATGGTCTCTTGGCCATAAATGGCATTTATGGTTGAATTTTACATTTTCCTACCATATTTAGGGTTTTAGTCCTCCTTTGCTCCATAAATAGAGCATGAGGCCCTCATTTATTTTGTTGGCATTTGATGAGCTTTGAGAGCAATACATGGTTTTATGAGCTTGGAGAAGAAATTGGTGTTGTGGAGTTCATGAATGGCTTGTTTGGCTTGATTATGGAGAAGCTTGTTTGCAGGATTCCTTAGCTTGGTGAATGGTGATGTCTTCTTAATTTGTTTATGTTTCCTTGTTATCATTATTTTTCACTCTTCTTAGTTGCTATAAATAAGAAAAGTATAGGTTGAGACATGCTCTTTGAGGCACCTCAATCCTCCTGTTTGTTATAGCCTTAATGTTTTCCTTAGGTGGTTGTGTTTGAAGAATTCTTGGCTTCTCTTCAAGCCTCCTTATGCTTGTTAGTTTCATTTATGGATTAATACGTTGGTTAACAAATATGATTCACAGTATGCCCTACTTATTTGAGACTGTCTAAAACTCTGCCTTGGAACCTTTCTTTGGAGTATTGTTTGATAGGTTAAGTCAAAGAGGTCTCATTCGATCTTTCCCTTTGTCCATGCCTACCAAATTGTTTCAAAGTTATTTATAGCTTTATTTATGATGTTTAGGAGTTCCCTCTTCATAGATTGAGTTATTGTGCTATCTTGTATGTTTTCCCAAATTCTGAAGGTGAATTTACTAAAGTTAGAAGCTCTTATGCTTTCTATGTTTCACTGGAATGTTTTTCTTGGATATTTATTTGTTTAAAGAATTATCATTGAGTAAATGGTTTTCCCTATCTCATGCTTAGTATATTTTGCTCATCATATTTTGCTCATCATATTTAAGATCCTCTTTTTCATAGGTATTTGATAAAGAATTCTTGATTGCCCTTTGCCCTACCTTATTCACAAACTTGATGTCCATCCCACTTCACTCATAAACTTAAAGGATCCATTAACCTTGCTAAATTGGCCTTGCATTGCACTCTGATTCATTATTGAGACACCCTTGACTTTTATTGACTCCATAGCCCAATGGCTTTGACAAACTCTCACTCCACCTATCCTACTTGACCATCTTACCCAACCAAAACAATAAACAAACCCTACACTTAACAACTAGCCTAAAATCAAAACCCTAGAGAAAAAAGAACACATCCTTTGCACCCAATAGAGAGATCCCTCTCTGAGTCCAGGAAGGTTAGGTCCTAGGACTCCAAAGACTAGTTCCATGTTACCTTGTCATTTGGTCTACCAATCTTCCAAATCACGAGACACTAACAGGATCAACAACCATCAGTTGGAGATCACGCAAGCAATCTGTTCCCGTTGATTCTACCACCAAAGTCGAATATGTTGCGACAGCTCAAGCCACTAAGGAAATCATTTTGCTTCGAAAAATACTCAAATATTTTCAAGAGAAACAAAGAGCTTCAACTCCTCTATTTGTCGACAACTCTTCTGCAATTCAGTTGGCCAAGTTCAATCCAAAGTTTCATGATCAAACCAAACATATCAACACCAAATATCATTTGATTTGACATCATGTAGAGGCCAAAACAATTCATTTGACACACTGTCCAACTTCTGAACAAATTGCAGATATTTTTACCAAAGCATTAGGGCGTGAAAAGTTCGAAAAATTTAGATCTTTACTTGGTATGTCAGATGTCCCTTCGAATTAAGGGTGAAAATGTTTTAATTCTACGAGAATCCTAAGGGTCCTGTTCAGTTAGGTAGTTAGGAAGTTAGGAAGTTAGTAGTTAGTAATAACTAATTTTTGAACTAATTTCTGAAGTATAAATGTAATCCAATTCAATGAATGAGTTATAGAAATCACATGTTTATTATTTAACAATTTGTCTGCATCAATTTTAGGTAATCCTTAGGCTCTACTCTCTCAAGCTATAAGATTTGATTGTTTTAGTAAAATATTATAAACATGAAGATATTTGGTGAAGTATTTTATCTCATAAAGGAAGTGAAAACCTTGTTGCATATTTGTGGAGTGTTTTATCTCACAAAGAAAGTGCAACCCTATTGCATATTTAACTCGTATGTTTCAAAAAAAAAAAAACACTTCCAAAAATTGGGTAAACTGGGCTAAGAAAATGACCAAATCTCTGAAAATATATCTTCATGCATGCACCTCCCATACCCCATTCTGCAAAGCAAGTAGAAAATTAATAAAAAAATGGCCACTTGTTTCTTTCTTTGGTTATTGTAATGCAGAGAGTAGGCACAAGAGAAAAATATAGTATAAGGCCACGGTTCCTTATCCCATAAACAACAAGATCTCACACCAATTTGTTGTCTAGCTTAGCCATGACCTTAAAATTAGTCTTTTATTATTATTATTATAAACTTGTATGCTCCAAAAACCAATTTCACTATAATTAAACTCTTGAGTGATATTATCACATCCCTTTTTATGTTCTTATAATAAAGAGATATTGTAACTATTAATTACATCATTTTTATGTTATTAGAATAACGTGATATTATAATTATTAATAACATCCCTGTTTAAGTTTTTCTAATAAAGTGATATGTGTATACCTTGAAATATATTATTATTATTATTTTATAATTATTATGTGATTGTTTTCAAATGGGATTTGGGATTTTCCACTATTTCCATGTAAACTTTGGAAGTAAATAACTTTCATGTATCACAATGTTGTTTTTTAATTTCCTAGACAAAATTAATTTCTTAATCATAGGCTACGTAGAGACCCCATACTTCATTGCTCAATAATTAAATGGCTCAACAATTACAAATGGTTTGTTTGTTTCTAATATTATTCCTCTCACTAGGTTGAAACATTAATTAAATGTACATATTTGCTTCCATCTTGTGTGTTGATTGATTGATTGATGTGGTTATCAAAAATTTCACTTATTGTAAGTCAAATTGTTGGAAATTTGAAAATTTGTTTTGTGAGATATTAGATTCGAGATTGTGAACTTTTAATCAAGTAATTGTGAAACTTGTACACAAATGGTTATGATTGAGGATGATAATTTATAACTATACAAATAATCTTAAATATTTGTTTGTACCAATTTTAGGTAATCCTTAAGCTCTACTCTCTAAAGCTATAAGTTTTGATTGTTTTAGTAAAATATTATAAACCAAGGAAATGAAAACATGTTGCATATTTGTGAATTGTTTTATCTCACAAAGGAAGCGCAACCCTATTGCATATTTAATTGGTATGTTCAAAAAAAAAAAAAAACAAAATACATCCAAAAAATTGGGTAAATTGGGCCAAGACAATTACCAAATCTTTGAAAATATATCTTCATGCATGTACCTCCCATACCCCATTCTGAAAATCAAGTAGTAAATTAATAAAAAAATGGCCACTTGTAAACTTTGGAAGTAAATAACTTTCATGTATCACAATGTTGTTGTTTAATTTCCCAGACAAAATTAATTTCTTAATCATAGACTACGTAGAGACCCCATACTTCATTGCTCAATAATTAAATGGTTTGTTTGTTCCTAATATTATTCCTCTCACTAGTTTGAAACATTAATTAAATGTACATATTTGCTTCCATCTTGTGTGTTGATTGATTGATTGATATGGTTATCAAAAATTTCACTCATTGTAAGTCAAATTGTTGGAAATTTGAAAATTTGTTTATGTGAGATATTAGAGTTGAGATTGTGAACTTTTAATCAAGCAATTGTGAAGCTTGTACACAAATGGTTATGATTGAGGATGATAATTTATAACTATACAAATAATCTTAAATATTTGTTTGTACCAATTTTAGGTAATCCTTAGGCTCTACTCTCTAAAGCTATAAGTTTTGATTGTTTTAGTAATTATAAAAAAAGAAAATGCAAACATGTTGCATATTTTTGAATTGTTTTATCTCACAAAGGAAGTGAAACCCTATTGCATATTTAACTGGTATGTTTCAAAAAAAAAAAAAAACAAAAGACATCAAAAAATTGGGTAAATTGGACCAAGACAATTACCAAATCTTTGAAAATATATCTTCATGCATTCACCTCCCATACCCCATTCTACAAAGCAAGTAGCAAATCAATAAAAAATGGCCCCTTGTTGCTTTCTTTGGTTATTGTAATCCAGAGAGTAGGCACAAGCTAAAAAATAGTATTATGCGAGGATTCCTTATCCCATAAACAACGAGATCTCATACACCAATTTGCTGTCTAGCTTAGCCATGACCTTAAAATTAGTCTTTTATTATTATTATTATTATAAACTTGTATGCTCCAAAAACCATTTTCACACTAATGAAATTCTTCAGTGATATTATCACATCCCATATGTTCTTATAATAAAGTGATATTGTAACTATTAATCACATTATTTTAATGTTATTAGAATAATGTGATATTATAATTATTAATTACATCATTGTTTAAGTTTTTCTAATAAAGTGATGTGTATACCTTGAAATAGATTATTATTATTATTTTATAATTATTATGTGATTGTTTTCAAATGGGATTTGGGATTTTTCACCATTTCAATGTAAACTTTGGAAGTAAATAACTTTCATGTATCACAATGTTGTTTTTTAATTTCCTAAAAAAAATTAATTTCTTAATCATAGGCTAGGTAGAGACCCCATACTTCATTGCTCAATAATTGAATGGTTTGTTTGTTCCTAATATTATTCCTCTCACTAGTTTGAAACGTTAATTAAATGTCCATCTTTTATCATCCACATCCACTCTTCAATCTCCATCACACAATTAGCAAAAAATCATTAAAATGTTGTATGAAATGTTTCCACCGCCCCTATAAGGCGTTACAAAGGAATGGAAATATGGCTTACAAATTGGATTTGCTTCCATCTTGTGTGTTGATTGATTGATATGGTTATAAAAAATTTCAGTCATTGCAAGTCAAATTGTTGGAAATTTGAAAATTTGTTTATGTGAGATATTAGAGTTGACATTGTGAACTTTTAATCAAGCAATTGCGAAACTTGTATACAAATGGTTATGATTGAGGATGATAATTTATAACTATACAAATAAACTTAAATATTTGTTTACACCAATTTTAGGTAATCCTTAGGCTCTACTCTCTAAAGCTATAAGTTTTGATTGTTTTAGTAAAATATTATAAACTTGAAGATATTGAGTGAAGTATTTTATCTCACAAAGAAAATGTGAGTCTGTTGCATATTTGTGAAGTGTTTTATCTCACAAAAGAAGTGCAACCCTGTTGCATATTTAACAGGTATGTTTTAAAAAAAAAAACACATCCAAAAATTGGGTAAAATGGGCCAAGACAATTACCAAATCTCTGAAAATATATCTTCATGCATGCACCTCCCATACCCCATTCTGCAAAGCAAGTAGAAAATTATTAAAAAAATGGCCACTTGTTGCTTTATTTGGTTATTCTAATGTAGAGAGTAGGCACATGCTAAAACAATAGTATAATGCGAGGGTTACATATCCCATAAACAAAGAGATCTCATACACCAATTTGCTGTCTAGCTTAGCCATGACCTTAAAATTAGTCTTTTATTATTATTATTATTACTATAAAGTTGTATGCTCCAAAAACCATTTTCATAGTAATTAAACTCTTTAGTGATATTATCACATCCCTTTTTATGTTCTTATAATAAAGTGATATTGTAACTATTAATCACATCATTTTTATGTTATTAGAATAATGTGATATTATAATTATTAATTACATCCTTGTTTAAGTTTTTCTAATAAAGTGATATGTGTATACCTTGAAATAGATTATTATTATTATTTTATAATTTTTATGTGATAGTTTTCAAATGGGATTTGAGATTTTTCACCATTTCAATGTAAACTTTGGAAGTATATAACTTTCATGTATCACAATGTTGTTTTTTAATTTCCTAAACAAAATTAATTTCTTAATCATAGTCTAGGTAGAGACCCCATACTTCATTGCTCGATAATTAAATGGCTCAATAATTAAATGGTTTGTTTGTTCCTAGTATTATTCCTCTCACTATTTTGAAACATTAATTAAATGTATATTTTTTATCATCCACATCCACTCTTAAATTCCCATCACACAATTAGCAAAAAATCATTAAAATGTTGTATAAAATGTTTCCACCGTCCCTATAAGGCGTTACAAAGTAATGGAAATATGTCTTACAAATTGGATTTTCTTCATCTTGTCTGTTGATTGATTGATTGATTGATATTATTATAAAAAATTTCAGTCATTGCAAGTCATTGTTGTAAATTTGAAAATTTGTTTATGTGAGATATTAGAGTTGACATTGTGAAATTTTAATCAAGCATTGTGAAACTTGTATACAAATGGTTATGATTGAGGGTGATAATTTAAAACTATACAAATAAACTTAAATATTTGTCTACAACAATTTTAGGTAATCCTTAGGCTCTACTCTCTAAAGCTATAAGTTTTGATTGTTTTAGTAAAATATTATAAACTTGAAGATATTCACTGAAGTATTTTATCTCACAAAGCAAATGCAAGCCTGTTGCATATTTGTGAAGTGTTTTATCTCACAAAGGAAGTGCAACCCTGTTGCATATTTAACAGGTATGTTTCAAAAAAAAAAAAAAACACATCCAAAAATTGGGTAAATTGGGCCAAGACAATTACCAAATCTTTGAAAATATATCTTCATGCATGCACCTCCCATACCCCATTTTGAAAAGCAAGTAGAAAATTATTAAAAAAATGGCCACTTGTTGCTTGATTTGGTTATTCTAATGTAGAGAGTAGACACAAGCTAAAAAAATAGTATAATGCGAGGATTCCTTATCCCCTAAAAAACGAGATCTCATACACCAATTCCCTGTCTAGCTTAGCCATGACCTTAAAATTAGTATTTTATTATTATTATTATTATAAACTTGTATGCTCCAAAAACCATTTTCATAGTAATTAAACTCTTTAGTGATATTATCACATCCCTTTTTATGTTCTTATAATAAAGTGATATTGTAACTATTAATCACAACATTTTTATGTTAGTAGAATAATGTGATATTATAATTATTAATTACATCCTTGTTTAAGTTTTTCTAATAAAGTGATATGTGTATACCTTGAAATAGATTATTATTATTATTTTATAATTATTATTAGATTGTTTTCAAATGGGATTTGGGATTTTTCACCATTTCAATGTAAACTTTGGAAGTAAATAACTTTCACGTATCACAATGTTGTTTTTTAATTTCCGAAACAAAATTAATTTCTTAATCATAGGCTAGGTAATTAAATGGTTTGTTTGAAATACTTCATTGCTCGATAATTAAATGGCTCAATAATTAAATGGTTTGTTTGTTCCTGTATTATTCCCCTCACTAGTTTGAAATGTTAATTAAATGTACATCTTTTATCATCCACATCCACTCTTCAATTTCCATCACACAATTAGCAAAAAATTATTAAAATGTTGTATGAAATGTTTCCACGGCCCCTATAAGGCGTTACAAAGGAATGGAAATATGGCTTACAAATTGGATTTGCTTCCATCTTGTCTGTTGATTGTTTGATTGATTGATATGGTTATACAAATTTTCAGTCATTGCAAGTCAAATTGTTGGAAATTTGAAAATTTGTTTATGTGAGATATTAGAGTTGACATTGTGAACTTTTAATCAAGCAATTGTGAAACTTGTATACAAATGGTTATGATTGAGGATGATAATTTAAAACTATACAAATAAATTTAAATATTTGTCTACACCAATTTTAGGTAATCCTTAGGCTCTAATCTGTAAAGCTATAAGTTTTGATTGTTTTAGTAAAATATTATACTTGAAGATATTCGGTGAAGTATTTTATCTCACAAATCAAATGAAGGCATGTTTCATATTTGTGAAGTGTTTTATATCACAAAGGAAGTGCAACCCTGTTGCATATTTAACTGGCATGTTCCAAAAAAAAAAAAAAAAAACTCATCCAAAAATTGGGTAAATTGGGCCAAGATAATTACCAAATCTCTAAAAATATATCTTCATGCATGCACCTCCCATACCCCATTCTGTAAAGAAAGTAGAAAATTAATAAAAAAATGGCCACTTGTTGCTTTGTTTGGTCATTCTAATGTAGAGAGTAGGCACAAGCTAAAAAAATAGTATAATGCGAGGGTTCCTTATCCCATAAACAACGAGATCTCATACACCAATTTGCTGTCTAGCTTAGCCTTGACCTTAAAATTAGTCTTTTATTATTATTATTATTATTATTAATAGCAATTGCACCACATGTTGCAAAGGAAACATCGTAAGGTTGTAGTATAGGAAAGAATAGCATATAAGAAAGAAGAGGTAGTAGGAACTTCCTCGGCTCCAACTGATCCTCCAGAATAAGGGGTGGATAATTATGTTTACTGGACCTCAAATCAAAATATCCATCTTGGGTAATTGATGTGGAAAAACTTCTTTGTTATTAATTGCATGTAAGATGTGTTTTGTTATAATGGATGGGACATTTTGGCCAACTACTACTCATGTAACTCTGACTCCGCTTTACAATTGGAATGTTTCTCTTCCCTTAACTCTATCTCCGAGATATAATTCTAGCTTTCTCTTGTTTCTAAATAAATTGTCTCTATATTACTATTGTTTGTCTCTTTTTGAGCGCTTGCTTTAATCCGTGAGATAATGTAGCTCATCCAGATTCCAAAATCCTCGACTAACCCAGTTTTTGAAGAGTCATCTTATGCTTTTAATTCTGCTATTTAGTCCTTCGTAGCCTTGTCAACATCGTTTCCTTCTAAAGAATCATATATTCTTGATAAGTCTCCATTGGCCTACTTTTCTTCTTCCATATACTTGAGATCTAAATGAATGGAATTTGAGATAAGCTTCATGACATTTTCCAAATTCATTTCTATCATACTTTGTTGGAGAGCATAGTAACACAAAAATGCAATATTTAAATATATAAATAGTTATTTTCCTTTTTTATATTGTTTTTTATCCATGTAATATAAATTAATTGGTTTGTGTGGAGTTTAATTTTATGATATAATTTTATTGAAAATAAAAATTTAATGCTTATGTACCCAAAATTTAATGTTTATGTATTTTACAAATTTTTTTTATTCATTAAACTAATTTTTGTAAAATCTAGTTTTATTAAGTTATTAAATTAAATTTTATTAAAAAATTGAGGTTAAAATCTAACAAATTTTTAATAACAACATTTTAACTTAAAAGTCACCAAAACCTAAATTCAATCTAAATTATTAAAAAAAAAACTAACATTATTAAAAACATATATAAAACTATTTACTTGTGGATCTAATGGCCTAAAACATTTCAATCGTCTAACATTTGATCCAACGACTCAAACATGGACACATTGGCACCTTGGGGAGTTGTTTTCAAATAGGGAAGAGGTTTGCATATCAAGACATTTGATTCCTCTTGCCTCTTGGTAGATCCAAAGTTATTGATTTATGCAATCTTAATTCCCCTCTTTAAATAAACTACATTCCACATGAATACCATGGGTCAATACCATGGGTTGTATTTATAGGTTATTATTATTTTATTTTATTATTTTTATTTTTTATTGTATTTTGACCTAATTAAAATGTTCATTACATTATGTTAATCCTTTTATTTAATTTACTTTTATTTTTAATTTTGTGTAATTTGACATAGTCAAAATGTTAAACATAACATTACAACATTTCTATAGTACTTTGTTGGAGAGCATAGTAACACAAAAATGTAATATTTAAATATATAAGTAGCTATTTTCCTTTTTTATATTGTTTTTTATCCATGTAATATAAATTAATTGGTTTGTGTGGAGTTTGATTTTATGATATAAATTTTATTGAAAATAAAAATTTAACGCTTATCTACCAAAACATTTAATGTTTATGTATTTTACAAAAAAAAATTATTCCTTGAACTAATTTATGTAAAATCTAATTTTATTAAGTTATTAATTTAAATTTTATTAAAAAAATTGAGGTTTAAATCTAACAAATTTTTAATAATAACATTTTAACTTAAAAGTCACCAAAACATATATAAAACTATTTACTTAAAACTAACATTATAAAAAACATATATAAAACTATTTACTTGTGGATGTAATGTCCTAAAACATTTCAATCGTCTAACATTTGATCCAATGGCTCAAACATGGACACAGTTGCAGCTAGGGGAGTTGTTTTCAAATAGTGACGCCTTACGACGTAATTATAAACTGTATGCTCCAAAAACCATTTTCATAGTAATTAAACTTTTCAGTGATATTATCGCATCCATTTTTATGTTCTTATAATAAAGTGATATTGTAACTATTAATCACATCATTTTTATGTTATTAGAATAATGTGATATTATCATTATTAATTACATCCTTGTTTAAGTTTTTCCGATAAAGTGCTATGTGTATACCTTGAAATAGATTATTATTATTATTATTTTATAATTATTATGTGATTGTTTTAATTGGGATTTGGGATTTTTCACTATGTCAGTGTAAAATTTGGAAGTAAATAACTTTCATGTATCACAATGTTGTTTTTTAATTTCCTAAACAAAATTAAAATTTTAATCATAGGCTAGGTAGAGAACCCATACTTCATTGCTCAATAATTAAATGGTTTGTTTGTTCTTAATATTATTCCCCCACTTCCCGAATGCGGGTGCTCCAACGGACAGCTGATGTGATGGGACATAGGTGCGACGAGGTGGATCGACACCTGCCCACCCCGGTCAGCGAAGATCTCAGTTTAATGTGTAATGGATTTGAGCATTTAACTCTCACAGACACCAAAGGATCCGCTTCATTTGGTTTTGTACCGCATCTTAGGCTTACCGTACTGGCCTCTGCTCTCACTTGCTTATGCGCAAATCTCTTCAATGCACCAGTTAATATGGGGGACTTCCAACACGTGTGCAGGCAGATTAAGAGGTGGAATCATGATAAAGCCATGGAGCCAAGGTCTCTTCTGCACTGCGTTCGCCTCCCGCTCCTCTATGATTTCACTTCGGCTCCCATTCTGCGTGGTATGGTAATCGTTAATCCAGCCATCCTGAGAAGATCGAAGGGGATTCTTCTCTCGAAGTAGCGTTTCAGGTCGAAAGAAGTGCTCCCTCCTTTGAGCAGTGGGCATTTGTCTTCAGTCACTGTTCTCGCTCTGAGTTTTCACTCCCCTGCAACTGCGGCTGATTGGTTATATCTGGTTTTTGCAATGCCTCGTTTGCGCCACAGACCTCGGAATCGTCGTGGAGGCACAAGGGGCCGTCCTGCTAGAGACCACTCCAGCCCTTCTTCGGTATCAGCCTCTCTTTCCAGTGGTATTTTTCCTGGCCATTATCCCCGTACATGCAGTGGAAGGGGGCGCTATCTTGATACCCATCATGGCTTGGGTTCCCCTGCTCCTCGACCTCCTTCTACCTTGCCTCCTCCCACAACTGGTTCTGCGCGTTTTACCTTCTCCAGGTCCCTTGTTCGCCTTAGAATCACTGTGCTATTCACGGTGGTTTTTCATGAGGAATCCAGCGCCCCTCTTGCTGGCCTGGAGATGGATCCCGCCCAAACTTCGTATTTTCAGAGGAGGGCTGGCAGCGCTTCATTGCAGGTGCCGGAGGTCCCTGACAGCGACATCCCTGATGTGGCCATGGCTCCAGCTGATCCCGGTCCCTCTGAATCCGAGGAAGCTCTGGCTAGAGATTTGATGGCTTCAGGTTGGTGCCGAATTGTAGAAGAGCCTCCTGATGATTATTCTGCATTCTGCTTGTTTTTCTTATATTCCTACTGCCCATACTATTGGGCCTGTCTATGTTCAAGTGGTTTTCCGGTTTTTCAGCTCTTTTTTGTATAATTTTGGTCCAATGTACACTCAGGAAACTCACAACTGCGTCCCCTGCGTGGGTTTTTGTTATGTTTGTCTGACTGGTTTCCCTATCAAAGGGTAGTCTCCACATCTGGTTTTCATGACATATCTGCCTACAGGGAAGTAGCTCTTGACTGCGGTCTCGTTGTATTTTTATCACTCTGTTAATAGATTACTTTTATTCAGAAAAATAAAAATAAAAAATAAAAATAAAAATAAAAATAAAAAATAAAAAATAAAAAATAAAAAATAAAAAATAAAAAATAAAATAAAAAATAAAAAATAAAAAATAAAAAATAAAAAATAAAAAAAATATATAATAATAATAATAATAATAATATTCCCCCACTAGTTTGAAACGTTAATTAAATGTACATCTTTTATCATCCACATCCATTCTTTAATCTCAATCACACAATTAGCAAAAAATGTTTACAATGTTGTATGAAATGTTTCCACCGCCCCTATAAGGCATTACAGAGGAATGGAATTATGGCTTACAAATTGGATTTTCTTCCATCTTGTGTGTTGATTGATTGATTGATTGATACGGTTATAAACAATTTCAGCCATTGTAAGTCAAATTGTTCAAAATTTTAAATTTTGTTTCTGTGAGATATTAGAGTTTACATTGTGAACTTTTAATCAAGCAATTGTGAAACTTGTATACAAATGGTTATGATTGAGGATGATAATTTAAAACTCTACAAATAAACTTAAATATTTGTCTGCACCAATTTTAGGTAATCCTTAGGCTCAACTCTCTAAAGCTATAAGTTTTGATTATTTTAGTAAAATATTATAAACTTGAAGATATTCGGTGAAGTATTTTATCTCACAAAGAAAATGCAAGCATGCTGCATATTTGTGAAGTGTTTTATCTCACAAAGGAAGTGCAACCCTGTTGTATATTTAACTGGTATGTTTTAAAAAAACAAAACAAATCCAAAAATTGGATAAATTGGGCCCAGACAATTACCAAATCTTTGAAAACATATCTTCATGCATGCACCTCCCATACCCCATTCTGCAAAGCAAGTAGCAAGCTAATAAAAAAATAGCCACTTGTTGCTTTCTTTGATTAGTGTAATGCAGAGAGTAGGCACAAGCTAAAAAAATAGTATAATGCTAGGGTTCCTTATCCCATAAACAACGAGATCTCATACACCAATTTGCTATCTACCTTAGCCATGACCTTAAAATTAGTCTTTTATTATTAATATTATAAACTTGTATGCTCCAAAAACCATTTTAAGAGTAACTAAATTCTTCAGTGATATTATCACATACCTTTTTATGTTCTTAAAATACAATGATATTTTAACTATTAATTACATCATTTTTATGTTATTAGAATAATGTGATATTATAATTATTAATTACATCCTTGTTTAAGTTTTTATAATAAAGTGATATGTGTATACCTTGAAATAGATTATTATTATTTTATAATTATTACGTGATTGTTTTCAAATGGGATTTGGGATTTTTCACCATTTCAATGTAAAATTGGGAAGTAAATAACATAGTTGTCTTTAGTGCGACTTTTTGGAGTTTCCAGTGCCGGAATCCGGTGGAACAATTTGAGGTGAAATCTTGATTTCTGTTATTTAAACTGGTTTTTTTATCGTATATATGGATTCGACACCCTAAAATACCCCTAGGGCACTTAGTTTGTGCAAGGTTACCCATCAAACTTCTCTATGAATTCATGCCAGGTTTTTATATATGACACCCTAAAAAACCCCTAGGGCACTTTGATTGTGCAAGGTTAACCATCAAACTTCTTAATGAATTCATGCCAGATTTTAGGGAAATTAGACTGAAAAAATCCACTAGAGAAGCCTTCAAAAAGTCACACTAAAGACAACTTGGTAAATAAATTTCATGTATCACAGTGTTGTTTTTTAATTTCCTAAAAAAAATTAATTTCTTAATCGTATGCTAGGTAGAGACCCCATACTTTCAATAATTAAATGGCTTGTTTGTTCCTAATTTTATTCCTCTCACTAGTTTGAAACGTTAATGAAATGTACATCTTTTATCATCCACATCCACTCTTCAATCTCCATCACACAATTAGCAAAAAATCATTAAAATGTTGTATGAAATGTTTCCACCTCCCCTATAAGGCGTTATAGAGGAATGGAAATATGACTTAAAAATTGGATTTGCTTCCATCTTGTGTGTTGATATATAGATTGTCTTGGATATGCTATTGGATAAGTTTTGTGAAGTTTCAATTGTGTGGTGAAATTAACATTACTCTTTGATATATAGAGAGGCTTCCATGGATTGAATAAATAACACTAAATAAAAAGGCTTGTGCATTCTTATAATTTCGAAGAATTTTTATTGTTACAAAGAATTTATATTGGAGTTTTTGATTCATTGATATGGCTATGATTTGAGGTATACTAGAATTTTAATATTGTGAAATCATTGTTATAATTTTGAAGAATTGTTATTTTTATGAAGCATTCATATTGGAATTTTGATTTATTCATTGATATGGTTACGATAAATAAAATCATATTATTTGAAATTTTTGAAAATTCAAAGAATTATCCTTATTAGGTTTCAAAATAGTTGGGGTTGTGATTTTTCAAAGATTTTCTATTATGAGAAATTAAAATTGTAATTGTGAAAATTCTAAGAATGGTCATGAAACCTTAGAGTTTAGTCTAAAGCTATAGGCCTCTATTCTTTTTGTAAAAATACTATAAAATAAAACATATTGGGTGAAATGTAGAATACAAATCTTTCAATTTCTCTGAAAAAGCATGTGCAACCCTCTTGCATACCAAAGATTTATGTTTCCAAAAATAAAATACAACCAAATATTTGGTAATTTGCTTGAGAAAATAAGAAAATACAGTTTTTTATAGATATATAACACTCCCTCCCACCCCCTCGTACTATCTCGACCTAGAGGAGGTGTTCCCTATTGCCTTAACCTAAAGTTCAAAGTTTGTTTTGAAGATCGTGTTACAAAATTCCTTTTTAAATGGTGCAAAATTAGATTATGGTACCACCTTTGTGTTTAGCTCATCAAGAGTTTTTTGGCAACATAAAATTTATCTCAATCCAACTCATGGATGGAAGGTTTTTCCCATTTGAATTTTTGCCAATTGCATACTTCCACATTACTAAGGGACTTCCACATGACATCCACGTTTATCCCATATGGCTTTCCAATGTCACCGCAGGTAGTTCCACATCACCCAGGGCCTCTACATGGCTTTGTCGTGTCAATATATTGTGGGGTCCATAACCTGATCACATAGTCTTGATACACGACAAGAGTCCCTGCGTTGTTGCCTCCCACCCCAACCCCCAACTAGTAAATCACAAAACACCACTGGGGCTTCACTCAGTGAACCTTTGACATAGCATGTGTGTTTTTGGCATACTAAACAATACCCTTAACTTGACTACATATTGGAAAACACCTCTAAAAATCACTTTATTTAACCCCCTAGTAGTACAAACCCTATACACCTTCCCAATTTAAAAAACCTCTATTTTCACTAGATGTTGTAGGTATCCATTTTTTCGTCGATATTTTTTATACCCCTTTATATGTTTCAATTAACTTTGAGCTCCATTTTTTATACACAACATATAAAAACCCTTTACCCCCTATTATATGCTCAATATATTATGTCATTTTTTCCTCAATATATATCCCCCAATATGAATGCACGTGGTATGGTATTTCTTCCCTAGTGAAGCCCTCGTGCAAAATACTAGGTGCATATGGGCCATTGATCGAACCCACACCCATATATCACTGTCAAAAGGTAGCGCATCTTTAAAGAGTGACCCATGACAATGCGCGGTCCTATGAATTTGAAAACCTCTACAAACGGTAATTTTCAAAACATTTTCCATCACTCCACTTCTGACACCCGCTCCATGTTACAATGTATATGTGTTACAACAATGAGCGGTGGGCGATGAGTGATGGAGAAAAATTAAGTTGGGTCACGGTTCCATTTTGGACCCACTCACAACCCCTTTGATATTCAGATCCTAGTGGCCATTGGGATCACAACAACAATGTCTTTGGACACAACCACTTCTCTCGGTGTTTCATGATCTTAACATAATTTTTATGTTAAAAAAAAACAAAACAGATTAAAAAATTGGGTAAATTTGGTTGAGACTACATGGCCTACTTTCTCTTTTCAATTAGAGATGATTTCTGTATTTAATAACTACTCATGGTCCACTCCCCCTATGATTTTTTCCATTTATGTTGTAACCATAATCTGTTATTGTTGTTCGCTCACTGTTCTTGCACTTTTCTTATGAGAAATCATAGGCTAATCGCTCCCTCATGGACATAACTGTAGAAATTTCTGAATCTTATATTTTATGCAGAAATTCTTACTGTTAATCCGGTTAAGCTCCTCCTACTTATATAAGTTATCAATTTAATAAATTCAAGTTAAAATCGAAGCAAAACACATAACATATCTCTACCAATTCAGATCTAGAATAAGCACATGCACACATTGACAAAGTGAGACAGTTATTTCTGGACAAATTGTCCCCGGAAAAACCCAAGGTGGGAAAATCAGTCTTTGGCTGCTGGAGGGTTCTATTATTAAGAATATTTCTGAATACACAACTCTAGGTTCCATATCTGGAAAACCCTACAGAGAAAAATCTAGATCTACAGATCTTGGCTGATCTAAGACCAAAAATACTGCCTGATCCACACCCTCAAATGAGATTTACATAACTCAGTCAGATCTAGGCCTAGAAACCCCAGCGCTACCCTTGAAATGCACTGCGCCAGCCTTTGAAGCCCCTGAAATCCTCTGCGTCAGCCTTGGATGGCCTCAAAACCCTCAGCACTGCTCCTGGAAGGGACTGCATTACCCCAGAATGGGTGACGCAATCACTACACTGCCCCTAAGGGTCTCTGCGTAACCCCTGAAGGGTTTCCTGAAAATTGCGTTGTCCTTGCTGTTGCTGCTGTTGTTGCCTTCCTCTACGATGTCCTTGAGATGATATCTTCTATGCCTCTTTGTGTATTCTAGACCCTAGGATTAGATCATCCCCTTGGTCTAAATTCCCCTTTTGTAGTTGAAACATTTATGAGAATTCTTAGCAACCCTGCCCTAGAATATCAGCTTAGCTTCAATGCTTTGTCTCTATGTGTCTTTACAAATGACCCCAAGCCTTTCCTTTATACTTTTCTTGTTGACAAATCAATGGCCATGATCCAATCTTGAATCAATGGCTAAGATTACAATAAAGCTTGATCGTGTGACTTAAGACAATTTCATCACATGTTTAATTAAATTCACTTTAATTATTTTATTTTCCTAACTTTTAAGTTAGGAAATACATTAAAATAATTAAGTAATTTAATATCTCCTAAACCAGATGAAATTTCCCAAATCCATTTCTGGGTCTTGTAGATCAGGTGAACTCTAGTCCTTCCTCAAAATTCGGGACCTGAACTGTGGTCTTACTATACAAAAAATCTCAACACTCCCTCTTAGCATCAAGGGTGTGCTCTAGCAATACATCACACTTATGCATTAAATGATTTTGGGCACTGGTTCTGTGCTGCTGAAGCTTGGCCTCCTGCCACTCAACTCTGCACTGTTGCTGCCATTCTGTACTGCAGCCCATGACTCTACCAATGTCACTGCAACCACTGTACTACAACTCCCTCTCAATATGCTGCATCTGTGCTGCTCATAGCACTATCACTACTGATTTTTTGCACCGCAACTTCAGTTGTTGAGAGTAACAACTGAATCTCCTGCTCAATCTTTGACAAACAAGTCATATGGGTTGTATCCTCATCACTAAAGCTCCATAGGCTACAAATCTATGCTAGCATCTAAAGAACGATGCACAACTATAGCTCTGCCTGTGCAATTAGACTTCCTCTGCACTACTGAAGTCACATCAGCTCCTTATGCTGAAATCTATCATGCTGCTGCTGCATTGCGCTATCCCTCTAAAGCTCTCTACGCTGCTGCAGCTCTGCACTACGTAAGCAACACTGCTCTATGCTGCAGAAGTCACATCAGCCTCTGCGCTACTACTGCTTCTAAGTTGTTGCTGCTATGCTTTGCGTTGCTCATCCCAGCCTTCAGATCTGCCTCTGCCTCTATCTCATCTGTGATATATGCACCCACTGCTCCACTTGTCTCGCTATTGTCTTAAGGCTGCAGTAGCTCGCTTGTGATCCAAGAGATGAGCTGCTCAAGGATCCCACCTTTCTTCCATGTAGCTCCTCTACATGTCCATGTCACCCCACCTCTGTGGTTCATGAGCACTCATGGCTACATCATCTCCTAACCCATCATCTGCCACCGCTGCTTTGGAAGAAGATGCTTCCTTGTCCTTCTTCTTTTCTGGACAATGTCTGACAAAATGTCCCATTTCGCCACACTGGAAGCACTTGACCTTTGAAATATCCTTCTTCTTCTTCGGCTGCTTCTTCGATACCAAGGCTGCATCTTCCTCTTCTTCCTTCTTTACTTTGCTCAACCCAAGGCTATGCTTCTTCTTGGTGAATCTACATAGTTCTTCTTGCCGCAGGATTGACCACAAGCTATGACTGCATTGAGGGAAATCTTGACTATCACTGCATTATGTACAGTTGCACCTGTTGTAGTCAGCTGATCCCTGATTGAATGTAATATGAAGAGGAAATGCTCGATGTCTTCTCCCTTGGTCATCAGGAATGACCTCATTTGGGCCTCCAACAACATATTTCTTTGGACTGATTTTCCCTCATACAGGGAAGTCAAGGCCTTCCACATTTCGTTAGCTGTCCTCTTCTCAGCTATGTGTGGTACAATATGGTCCTTGATACTATCCATTATCAGTCGCTTGGCATGCCCAAAAACTTCCTTATGCTTCCGTAGGAGATCTGCATCTGTCGGTGTGGCCAGAGTATTCTCTACATGGTCTCTTAGACCGTATGCCTCAAGGACAGTCAGGATCCTTGCTTTCCACACTGAAAAGTTTGAGAGGCCCTCTAGCCTATCCTGATCATGCAGTCCATGAGGAACCATCTGCTCAGAATGTGTCGGAGCTCCTCCTCTCTATACTAGAGATCTGGATCTAGGGTCCTTTACGAATTGGGCACCCTCTGCTCCCTTTGACACTTGATTTCCCTCCTTGCAAATCTACCAAATCGACTATGATTCAACTTCTCCTTTGATCCTCTGATCAAACTCTAAGTTTCCTTTGGTCAAGAAACTTTTCTGAGAATTTGATCTTCTCCCAATCTTTGTCACTTGTGCTAAGGGTAAAAATCTGAAAACTTCAGAAACTTAACCCCACTAGCTCTTATGAATTTCTGCAACTTTTCTACAGACTTTTGTGGATCTGACAGATTCAGATTTGAATCACACTGGTTGGCTTCAGACCCAACTAGTGCTGTTTATGAGCTACCTATGCACAGTAATTGTGTGGGCTTGCTAGGACACAACGTTGGACAACATCACCCTTCCCTCTACGTGAATATGCTCCTGAAAACTGCGTTTTCCTTGATGCTGCTATTATTGTTGCCTTCCTCTGCGATGTCCTTAAGATGATCTCTTCTCTGCCTCTTTGTGTATTCTAGACCCCAGGATCAGATCATCCCCTTGGTCTAAATTCCCCTCTGTGCAGCTGAAACACTTCTGAGAATTCTTAGTAACCCCGCATTAGAATATCATCTTAGCTTCAGTGCTCTGCCTCTGTGTATCTTTACAAATGACCCTAAGCCTTTCCTTTATACTTTTCTCGTTGACAAATCAAAAACCATGATCAAATCTTGAATTAATGGCTAATATTAAAAGAAAGCTTGATCCGTGTGACTTAAGACAATTTCATCACATGTTTAATTAAATTCACTTTAATTATTTTATTTTCCTAAGTTTTAACTTAGGAAATACATTAAAACAATTAATTAATTTAATATCTCCTAAACCAGATGAAATTTCCCAAATCCATTTCTGGGTCTTGTAGATCAGGTGAACTCTAGTCCTTCCTCAAAATTTGGGACCTAGAGCACAACTGATGCTACCCCAAATACACAAAATCTCAAAAATAACTATCTGCTACTCTCACTAACCTTCTACTGCTCATGCTAGTCGTAAGACTCGAAATTTGCTTTCCCTGCATATCTTTGGAATTTTAATCATACAAATATCTTTAACTAATTTGGACCAGCTGCCCTCTTTCAAAACAAATTAGCGACGAGATGAGGAAGACACCACTCGAAACCTTTGTCTTAATTTTTCAAAGGGATCTCTTGCAAGGGCTTGGTGAATATATCAGCTATCTTTTCCTTAGATGACATATACTCTAATTTTAAAACCTGGTCAACCACTTTTTCTCTGAGAAAGTGATACTTGATGGGTATATGTTTGTTTTTTTAAAAAGGAGCATCATTATTTGATATACTTGTAGCACTGGTATGATCAAATTTGATGGGAATAGGTCCATATTATATTACCTTCATGTATTGAAGTGTTTGCTTCATCCACAATACTTGAGTGAAACATGTTACAACTGCTATATACTCGGCTTCAACAACAAACATTGAGACAGAGATTTGTTTTTCACTCAGCTATGCTACCAATGAGTCTCCTAGAAATAATGCACCACCACTTGTGCTCTTTCTATCATATATATAGTTGACCTAGTCAACATCTATGTATGTTTTCAGTACGAAGTTATTTCCCTTTGGACAAAACAATCCATAGTCCATTGTGCCTTTTAGATATCTGAAAATTCTTTTTGCCACTAACATGTGACTTTGCATGTGGGTGGATTGGCACCTTGCTACTAGACTAGAAAGTTACATTATGTCTAGTTGTGAGGTTGTTAGATACAGAAAATTTCCAATCATTGATCAATACAATTTTTGCCTAACTTCTGGTGTCTCATCATCTTTACTTAGCTTACACCCAGTGACCATAAGAGTGTTAACATGTGAACACTCTTCCATTCCAAATTTCTTCAATATTTTTTTTAGATACTTTCCTTGGGAGATGAACATGCCTTTTGAAGTTTGTATAATATGTAAACCAAGAAAAAATGAGAATTCTCCAAGCATTGACATTTCAAATTTAGACTTCATTTTGGATGCAAAACCTTGGCTTAGTGGGTCTGTATTACTACCAAAAATAATATCATCAACATAAACAACCAAAAGATCCTAATTATTATATTTTAAACATAAATTGCTATCATATGTCCCCCTTTTGAAACTTTGTTATTGTAACCACCCCTCCTACATTTACCCAATTTCATCGGCATGCCAGGGCAAACATGAGATGAAGAATTACTATGACATGACCCAACCTCCAAGTTCCAGTTAAGGAAATGGGGCCTACAAACTAACCACAAACTGACAACTCACAACAACCCTCATGGCTACAGAACACTCTAGGGACAAAGAAATGCCCTAGGTGACCAAACCCTGAGCTAGGGTTCCTTTTCACTAACCTAGGTTTCCAATTGCATCCTTGACAATGCCCGCATGTGGTTGAAGGCCTCCAACCGCACTCAAAGCATTGCTCCATGCGGTTGTGACCTAAAATTCTCAATTTAGTGCCTGCAGTCTTGATATTTGAGCCACAATTCTAGGCCAACCTCCAAACCCCTCCCCAACACTGCCTAAGACTTCTCAGAATGATAAATGACGTAGGGATGATGCTAAACATACAAAAATTGAACAAGAAAATGACCTAACCAAGAATAACCATGATAGCCATTTCTTCAAACATATGACGAACATGTAAGCTAAGTAATGAATTCATATCTGATCATAGGTGTTTGAGAATTATCTAAGAAACACCAAGAAGGTATAATACCCTCTCCGATAATAGGCGCAATAACATTTGTTAGTCCATGCATTCATCAAACATTCATACTTTCACCAAAACATGTCAAGAGCCATAAGTAATATACATCACATAACCAACATATAACCAACAAAAAACCAACATAGAAACCATGGCAGCTCATCCATAATATTTCCAACATAATCACTAAAAATATACATGAATCACAATAGAATAATAACTCTTATTAACAAATTAGAATACCAACCAAGTTATGGACTTACATGTACCACCCGAACACAAATTAGGATGAACCAAATATCTCTTTCAACCAATCACCCCCACACCATATTCCAAGCATGAATGTGGGATCTCATGGAATAAACTAAGAAAAAACCAAACCAGGGCTTTCAAAGGCCAAACCACCTCAATCCTCAAACACAGTGATTCCACCCCCACAGTTGGACATCACTAACACCAACTAGATCGGTCTCTACCCAAGCTGTCCAGGGCTCTAGGAACTAGTATCTCATCCCAAAACCTTCCAGGGCTTTAGAGAATTTGTTCAACTAGGCTCTAGGGACTAGTAACTCAACCCACCAAGGGCTCTAGATTTATTGTTTGAACCTAGGCTCCAAGACTAGTAATTCAACCAAAGCTATTCCAGGGCTTCCAGAGCATTTGTTCCAATCCAAAACCATAAGGAATTATGAGCACCAATCAGAAAAAAAATCAATTGGAAAAAACCCACAATACCATGGTTATCTGGGGAAATGGAAAGGCAAGGCTAAAACCACTATTAATCCAAGAAATCCTCCTTGTCAATGAAAATACATAACCAAAAAACCACATGCATATACCATGCATCCATAAATCAACAAGGAAATCACACATGCAACCTCTTACCTGCAAAGCAATCCAACTGTAGTTGCTAATACACATGTTCCCTTACACTTTCCAATTTTAATTTGCCTTCTTTCTCCAAATCTAAGTGAATACTAGAGTGCCCCAAGCATTCTCCAAGAATTATCCAAGTGTGCAAGAGTATGAGAGAATGAGTGAATAGAAGAGAGCTCCAAAATTGAACTAACAAAAGGTTATGAAATGATCTTCAGAAGCATTTTTATCATTGAGGCCTTTATTTTCTTCATTTTCCTTAATTTTTCCTTTGATTTCCCTCTCATGCAAATATGTGACCCTTCACCTTCCTTTTCTCCTATTTTCCTTTATTTTCATAAGTAAATGTCAATTAATGTCTCTTTTCCTTTTCCAGTTTCCATAGCCATTAATTAATCACCAGTGACACCTATCACTATGTTTTACCTAACATTTAACTTGGAATACGTGTCCCATGACCTTGGTCTTATTTTTATTTACATAGGAAAAACAACCAAGGGTTGTTACAAACCCCTCCCCCTTGGGGGAACATTGAATGACACTTATAAACCAACAAAAAACATGATTCCCATGGATATTTATAACATAGATCGATGCAAAATTTACATCATTTCATATTGTTGATACCATGAACACCATACCTCTTATAGAAGCTTTATAACACAACTCAATGCGATATTTACATACATATGCATATATATAGACATAACCAAAACACAACATCAAACACATATATTAGAGTGCATCTGATAAACCAGCGAATATAGAAGGATACATATCCCGCATCTGATCAACCATCTCCCATGTATATTTTTCGGGCCCAAAGTGCTTCCACTGTAGTTTAAATTTCTCGATTACAGAGCATGAGCATCTTTTGCTGCAAAATGCACTGAGGTTCCAAATGGAATTCTGCTTTTGGTTCCACCTACAATACAAACCAGTAAATCACATGATCAACATCCTTCATGTATCTTTTAATTAATGAAACATGTAAAACATCACATACTTTCACTGTCAGAGGCAATACAAGTCGGCAGGCCACTAGTCCAATCCTCTCAAGGATCTCAAAATGCTTTCAATACCGAGGTGCCAGTTTGGCATATGATCCAATATTCAAGGAGCTCCCCTTGGGTTTGATGCGCAAGTACACATGCTCCCAAACATGAAACTACTTAAATAACCTATGATGGTCTGCATAACTCTTTGACCTACCTTCTAATGTCTTTATATTATTCTTGATAAACTACATTTCTTGTTCCATTTCTGCCAACATGTCTAGTCCAATCATTACCTTATTCACTAGATCACTCCAACTGATGGGAGTATTACAACTCCACCCATAAATTGCCTCAAATGGACTCATCTTCAAGGAATCCTGATACCCATTATTATACAAAAACTGTAATAGTGGAAGATGTTCTTCCCACTTCCTTTACTGAAGCATGGCATACATCCTCGACATGTCCTCCATAATACTATTAACCCTCTCTATATATTCATCTGTCTGTGGATGATAAGATGTACTAAAATCAAAATTTATCCCCAAAAATACAAAAAAATATTTTCAAAACTTGGAAATGAACTTGGCATCTCTATCATATACAATCTTATTAGCAACACCATGCAATCTTAGTATCTCTCTGATGAAAATCTAAGCTATGTCACTAGCTAAGTTTGTAAACTTAACTGTGATGAAATAAGCTACCTTGGTCAACCTGTCAACCACAAAAATAATAGTATCATGCTACTTTGATGTTCTCGGAAAACCTGTAATGAAGTCCATGGAAATGACCTCCCATTTCCACTATCGAATCGAAATCGGCTGCAATAAAACACTCTAGAATTGGAATTGATTGCAATAAAATTTTATCTACTAACAATCCAAACATTTCACAACATACTCAACCACCTATTTCTTCAAGTTTGGCCAGTGATACAATTTTTAAATACTCTTAATGTCTTTTGATATCTTAGGTGACCTAAATATGGCTTGACATGAAATTCACTCAAGATAAGATTCTTGAGCTTATTGTTGTCTGACACAAATCCTTTCACTAAATTTGACCAAACCATCGGTCATGAGATGATAATCCACATCCTAATCGCCTGTAATCTGCTACTATAACCTTAGCTTAAGATACCGATACATGTCATCCCATTTTCATGCCTGCAAGATCCACTCCTTCAAGTCTATCCCATATGAAGTCATAACTACAATTTGATTTACCTGTACTCTTCTACTAAGAGCATCTAAAACCTTGTTCTCTTTTCCCTTAATGTACCTGATCTCAAAGTTAAATTTAATGAGCATAGCCAACCACCTAGCTTGCATGTCATTTGTATTAGGTTGGTCAAACAAGTACCTCAACCCACTATGATCACTCATCAAAATTAACCTCCTTCCAAGAATATAGTGTATCCACATCTTCAATTCATGAATGATGGTTTCCAATTCGAGATCGTGGGGTAGCGGGGTAGGAAATAACCAATGGGTTACACTAGACCATCCCTATGGCACTATTGTTTCATCATGAAATGCACCCAACTATTCATATTCTCTATTTTTCTAGCCTCTTGTTCTCAATTTGTGGATTCTCCTTTTGTTTCCTTGCCTCTCAAGATTTTCTTGTTTCCTATTTCCACACTTAGTTTTAGAAAATGCATATGTTGATCAAATGGGTATGCTGACGTCGAAAGGAACCTACTTTGGAAACTATAAGCCCCGTTTCGATTTTACAGGCCTTGTAGAATTGTATTTGGCTAAGGTAGGACTTTTATCATTTATTTTCTTATTATTCCATCATGATCTCTTCATATTCTTAGATTTTCTGATGGAAATATCCCTCTTAGGCCATGCCCGCTTATTTCCTTTCCTTGTATTGAAGTACTAGTCTTTAATTAGGATTTTAATCTAAATTCCTTTCCTGGTTTATTGTTGGTTTGCAGAAGATTGAGCTGGAGAAATTTATTACACACGATGTTTCATTTGCGAATATCAACAAGGCATTTGATTACATGATTAAAGGATAGAGTTTGAGATGTGTGAATAACATGATTGGTAATTAAATGGCACTGAGGAAATATCTTTAGTTTTCCGAAGTTTCTTACAAATTGTGTGGTGAATCCAAATTATTCTTTGATATGTATAGAGGCTTCCTTACATTGAATAAATAAAAAAGGCTTGGAAAAGGATACCAAGATTCCAGCACTGTGGAATAATTGTTATAATTTTGAAGAAGTATTATTGTTCCCAAAAGGGTTTATATAATTGATTGATATGGATATGAAAAACTCTAGTTATTGTAAGTCAAATTGGTGGAAATTTGAAAATTTATTTTTGTGAGATATTAGAGTCGAGATTGTGAATTTTTAAACATTTTTATTATGAAAATCAAATAGTTTGTAATTATGAAACTTGTAAGAATGATTATTAATTGACTCATTCATATGGTTATCAAAAAATTTAGTTATTGTATAAGTCAAATTGTTGGAAATTTGAAAATTAATTTCTGTGAGATATTAGAGTCAATATTGTGAGTTTTTAAAGATTGGTTATTGTGATAAATAAAACAGTTTTTAATTTTGAAACTTGTAAGAATGGCTATTTATTGATTCATTGATATGGTTATAAAAAATTTCAGTCATTGTAAGTCAAATTGTTGGAAGTTTGGAAATGTATTTGTTATAAGAATGGTTATGATTGAAGATGATAATTTAAAACAATCAAATAAACTTAAATATTTTCTTGCACCAATTTTAGCTAATCCTTAGGCTCTACTCTCTAAATCTATAAGCCTTGAATTGATATGGTTATAAAAAAATTCAGTTATTGTAAGTCAAATTGTTGGAAATTTGGAAATGCATCTGTTATAAGAATGGTTATGATTGAAGATGATAATTTAAAACTATACAAACAAACTTAAGTATTTTCCTGCACCTATTTTAGGTAATCCTTAGGCTCTACCCTCTAAAGCCATAAGCCATAAAAAATTTCAGTCATTGTAAGTCAAATAGCTGGAAATTTGGAAATGTATTTGTTATAAGAATGGTTATGTTTGAATATGATAATTTAAAACTATAAAAATAAACTTAAATATTTGTCTACACCAATTTTAGGTAATCCTTAGCCTATACTCTCTAAATCTACAAGTCTTGATTGTTTTGGTAAAATATTATAAATTGAGGATATTTGTTGAAGTGTTTTATCTCACAAAGGCGGTGCAACCCTGTTGCATATTTAATTCGTATGTTTTAAAAAAACCAACACACATAAAAAAATTGGGTAATTTTGGCCAAGAATATACCAAATCTCTGAAAATTCATCTTTATGCATGCACCTTCCATACCCCATTTTGTAAAGAAAGTAGGAAATTAATAAAAAAATGGCCACTTGTTGCTTTCTTTGACTATTGTAATGCAAGAGACTAGACAAAAGCTAAAAAAACCTATAATGGATGAGGGTCCCTTGTCTCATAGACAAGGCCATGAAATTCAAATTAGACTACTATTATTATTACAAACTTGTTAATTTAAAATGTTTGAAGATGATAATTTAAAACTATACAAATGAACTTAAATATTTGTCCGCACCAATTTCAGGAAATCCTTAGACCCTACTCTCTAAAGCTATGAGCCTTGATTGTTTTGGTAAAATTATTATAAAATAGAAGGCATTAAATGAAGTGTTTTATCTCACAATGGAGGTGCAACCTCCATACTTAACTTATATATTTGAAAAAACAAAACACATCCTAAAATTTGGTAATTTGGCTAACAATATTAGCAAATCTTTGAAAAAAATATATTCATGCATGCACCTCCCATAGGCCATTCTGGGAAGCAAGTAGCAAATTAACAAAAATGTCTACTTGTTGATTTCTTTGGCTATTGTAATGTAAAGACTAGGCACAAGCTAAAAACCCTATAATGTATAAGGTCCCTAGTCGTATAAACAAGGGGATCTCATATATCAATTTGGTGTTTAGCTTGGCGATGACCTTAAAATTATACTATTGTTATTATTATTAGAAGCCCCCATACTCCAAACTTACCATTTTTGAAATATTTATGTTGTTATAATAAAGTGATATTATAATTATTAATTGCATCCAGGTTTAAGTCTTTTTAATAAAATGATATGTGTATACCTTAAAATATATTATCATTTTTATTTTATAATTATTATGTGATTGGGTTTCAAATGAAATTTGGAAATTTTCACCATTTCATTGTAAACTTTACAAGAAAATGACCTTCATGCATAAAAATGTTGTATTTTAATTTCCTAAACAAAATCAATTTCTTGGTCATAGGGTAGGTAGAGACACTTTACTTCAATGCTCAATATAATTAGATGCTTTGTTTGCTTATGACACTATTCCTCTCACTAGTTTGAAACATTAATTGGATGAACATCTTTTATCATCTCCATCCACTAAATATCCAACAAGAAAAACAAAACTCACTAAACAGTATGAAATGTTTCCACCACTCCTACATGTGTTGCAGGGGATTCAAAATATGGTTTACAAACTAGATTTTCTTCCATCTTCATGTGTCAATATATAAATTGTTGTGGATATTCCATTGGATAATTTTTGTGAAATTTCAATTATGTGGTGAAATCGGCATGATTCTTTGATATATAGAGAGGTTTCCATGGATTGAATAAATAACAAAGATAAATAAAAGGGCTTTGGCATTGCTGTAATTTTGAAGAATTGTTATTGCTACCAAGAATTTATATTGGAATTTTCCATTCATTGATATGATTATGATTTGAAGTATATTAGATTTTTAGTATTGTGAAATATTTTTTATAATTTTGGAGAATTATTATTGCTATGAATCATTCCAATTAATAATGGAATTTTGATTTATTCATTGATATGATTATGATATGTCAAATCTGATTATTGGAAATCTTTGAAAATTTGAAGAATTATCTTTATTGGAATTCAAAATAGTTGATATTGTGAATTTTTAAAGATTTGTGATTGTGAGAATTTAAATTTTTAATCGAAAAACTTGTAAGAATGGTTAGGAATGAAGATCATAATTTAAAAAGACCACAAATAAATTTGTACTTCTCCACACCAATTTCAGGTATTCCTTAGACTTTAGTCTAAAGTTATAAGCCTGGATTCTTTTTGTAAAAATACTATAAACTAAAATATATTGGGTGAAGCAAAAAATAGAAATATTTCAGTTTTTGTGGAAGAGCATGTGCAACCATGTTGCATACCTAATCTATATGTTTCCAAAAACAAAATACATCCAAAAAATTGGTAAATTTGGCCAAGAAAATTATCAAATACAATTTTCTATAGATAAAAAATAGAGTATATGTGTTTTGAATCCTTGAAAAAGAACTTCATACATGCAACTCTCGTATGTACCATTTTGGGATGTAAGTAGCAAATTAATACAAGATGACTAATTGTCTGTTTCTTTGGTTATTGTAATGCAGATACTTGGAATATGCTAAAAGCATTTTAATGCATGCATGAATTTGTCTGATCCAAAATCCCATTTTTCAAAAATTTGTATTTCATCAATTTAGTGGTGAAAGTGTTCATGACAATTTTCTCCACTTCCCAAAAACACAATCACGAGCTTGTTTTCCATCTTGTTGATTAGTTCATCCCATGAATTCATTTTTAAAGAGCTATCCACTAGAGTATCCCCAAGTACTTTGAAGGGAATTTTTATCATTGATATCCGAAAATCCTGGAAATTTGAAGCACTAGAAATGGAGTGTTAAAGAAGAAAATTTGATATTTTTATTGATTGATTTCCATACTTGAAGTGTTAGAGAAGTCCTTCAAGACTTTGTGAATGTACAGTGGGGCATCCCATGCACATTGTATTTTCCACAAATTGTTGGTGAGATATGGGTATATCCTCTCCATAAATACATGTGCCTTTCAATTTTTATCACTAACCACTACTTTGAGGGTTCGTCTTAGTCCTTTGGCTACTAGAATGAATAGAAAGGGAGAAATGGGGCTTCCTTGTTTGATACTTCTAGAATGGGAGAAATTTTAGGGGGCACAATCCATTTAGAATAAGGAAAATAAGAAGAAAAAATTAAATCTTTGGCATAGTGGATCCATTCACTAGCAAAGCCAAAACTAGAGAGGTTTTTAAAGAGGAAAGACCAATGTAATATGTCAAAAGCTTTGTCTGCGGGTGCTAGCACAATTAGAAAAAAGTGTGTTGGAAATATCTTGTGTATCCAAGTGATTGGAAGTTCAATCCCCCTGAACATGTCTCACCATCTGAACTTAAAAAAAATGTCATAAGATTTGTGGAAATCCTACTTGATGAGCATGTGTGGCAAGTTACTAGAACTTTTAATAGAGTTTATAACTTCATGAGCCATTAGGATTCCATCTAGAAATTTTATACCTTCTAAATAACCTATGTGCTTGATAAATGAGATGAGGGAGGATCAATTTTATTTTGTTGACTATCACCTTCGATATGACCTTATATGCTACAATACATAGAGATATATGTTGAAAGTCACTTGGGTAATCAACTAGTTCCCTTTTGGGGACAAGAGTGAGAAGGGTATAATTCTGTTAGCCCTCCATAATTTTTAAGATTGGCAAGAAAAAATAACAGAGGACAACATCAAATCACTTTGGAGTCCAGGACCTAGCCTTCCCGAGCTCAGAGAGGGATTTCTCTGTTCTTTATGATTTATGATTTAGCTTGATGATTATAATTTCTGATATTAGGCTAGTTATAGAGATTTGTTTTGTTTGTTTGATTTGGATGATTGGACTGACAGAAAATGTGAAGCTTAATCAATTGGGCTATGGACTCATAAGAGGCTGAATTGTGAATCAATTTTTTCAAGGGGGGATTCAAAGGGAAAGCTAACTATGCAGACTAGTTCTTACTGGCAGTGTGAATATGAGATGAAAGAAAGCAGTGAGTCCAGCAATAGCTAAAGAGATATTAAGAATTATTTAACTAAACTTCACAAGGGAAACATTGGAGCGTCTTCAGTTTGAACGTGGGGGATAAAATGATTGGTGCTAACGGCAGTGTGAATATGAGATGAAAGAAAGCAGTGAGTCCAGCAATAGCTAAAGAGATATTAAGAATTATTTAACTAAACTTCACAAGGGAAACATTTAAGATATCAGTTTTGGTAAGGATAAAGAGCAGTGAATAATTCTTTAACTATACCTCAAAGGAAAACCTTTAAGACAATAATTTCAGTAGAGCTAAAGAGCAGTTAAGAATTCTTTAGTTATACATCAAAGGAAAACATTAAGATAACAAAACATACAAAATTAAGGTTCTCTTTCAGCATAACTTAATCTAAAACTCCTGTTTTGTAATTAGAGAAAGTAATGCACAATATGAAAAGACAGAAGAAAACATTAACACAGAGAAAAGAACATCAACATTAACATAGCTCAAGGATCCTGTGAACGGTCTTTTATTATTGATGCCCAACTCAAAACAGTTACATAACTCTGATAGTTCTTACAATGCCAAATTCAGCGAGGCCTATACTTTCCAACCCTTGAGAATGAAAATACATGCAGTATTTAACTACAACTGAGGTGGTTGCTCTAATCTTGGTCAACAATCTGCCTCTACTACAAAGTAAATGGAATTTTGACAATTGCGACCATGCAAGGCCTAAACCAAAATATCTCTTACAAACTGCCTGTAACATTAACTTCTGAAATAACTTCTGAACTAACATTAAAATATATCTGGAAAACTGTCTATTATATTGACTTCTACAACTCTTCATACACCAAGAAAGTTGGCTGAAGGTAGCCATGAAGATGCAAGGAACACAACTTTGAAATCTGGCCCACCTTCTGGACTGCCTGATCTGGATTATAAAATTCTGATGTGACGCTGGTTACTCTCATTGATTAGTAGTTGTGCCGCTGCTTCTTCGCTTTCTACTATTATGTCCTGGATCCCCCTCTTTTCTTAACTTGACCCCCCTGGACCGTTCTCTATTCATATGAGTCTTCACTCCTTGTGGCTTTATCGAATTCTCAGAACACAGATCCTTTTTCTTTTAGCAGGAATTCCCTTCCCCTGGACAAATGGCAGTGAGTGGTTTTGAAGGAGAACAAATAGTATTCGGACCCCTCCGAAGTGGTAAGTGGTAATAGAGGGGAGGTGTGCAAACTCATGAGAGAATGACACGTCATGGATTTGGGTGGTCATGAATGCCGGAATTTGGAGCCCCCCTCCCATGTTAACAAGAAACTATTGGGGGGGGGGGGTGCGAAGTGGATCTCTGTCGTAGATCTGAAGTGGGCTCCAAATACTCCATAGCAAATTAAAAGTGCTCTATCTTGTTGATTTGAATTTTTGTCGCTTAGCGATTACGATTAGGTCCCACCGTCGTCTGTCTTGATCCGACGCTCCATGACCTTTACGTTATAAACTCCTTTCCCTCCTCCAATGCCATTCAACACAGAAAAGGCCCCACACACGGATTTGAAATTATTTGAAATATGCCTTCGAAAAAACATCGCATCCTGGCCTCCATCGCACTTTGCATGGCGCAAAACTTAACTTTTCCTTATCCCTTTAAACTTTGAAACTTGCGATGTGTGATTTGCGATCGGGCCCCACCGCATCACACATTGCACTTCAGCGAATTTAACATTTACCTTGGAAACTAACTTGTAAAACTTGCGATGTACAGTATGCGGGATGACGTCACCATGCCACGTCATCTACCATGTCATCTGCCACATCATTTGCCACGTCATCTGCCATGTCATCATAGGTCGCAGACCGGAGCATTTAACCTTTTGCCTCTGTACTTACTCTTTGAAACTTGCAACTTGCGATCTGCGCTCGGTCCCAATACATCGCATATTTCACATTGCTCTATTTATCTTTTACCATTTGTAGTTATCCTTAAAATTTTGCGATTGTGAATTGCGCTCGGGCCCCACTGCATCGCATATTGTACTTCGGCGATTTTCAATGCTTACCTCCGTGCTTATCTTGTATCATTTGTGATTTGCGAAGTGCGATCGGGCCCCACCAGGCATCGCACATCACACGTCGGCATTTTTAACATTTACCTCCTGCGGTAACATTTGAAACTTGCGATGTGCGATATGCGATCACTTCACATCGCACTTAAAACTTTAAAGTTGCGAGCGCTTATGGATATGTTATGAATTGTGCGAAATGTGGTCTGTGATGCGCTAAAAAGTTGGCAAGTGCGAAAAAGGCGGAAGGTAAGGAAAAAGGCCTTATGAAGGTTTATTTGCAGATTTTGGTCATTTATAAAGGTTTAGGCAGGTCCTACCATATCGCATCGACAAAGTTTTTTTTTAAAATTTTTCGGTAATGTTTTGCAAAGAGAAGTTGGAAACTTGCAGGTTGTGGAAACAGGCAAAGCTTTAGAAATTTTCGGATTTTTTCAACACAAGTGGGTTTTATGAGGCGATAAGTCCGAAAAGGCTATGTATGTGGGTTTTGAAGTTCAAAAAGGATTGTTAGAGCATGGGAGTGTCAAAAAATAGGTCAAATGAAAGGTAAGTAAAGGGAAGATGAGAAATAATGAAGGGAGTGAGACTTAGCTCATTATCACAATTAATCAGTTATATTTTCCTTTTTAACTAAATCCAAATGGAAGGTAGATTATTTTGACCCTTCTAATAGCCAGGATCTCCTTTTCTCTTCTGAAAATAAATGATCATCATGGAATATTATGTTCATCACGACATATATAAGGAACAGGCAGTCACCTTGTCATACTGTAAAAATACAGGAGTCTAATAGTGGCTCCAACTAGGGATGGCAGCTCCTTCAGGAGGTGTTAAGAACACCATTTGACTAGTAGCCTGATCCATTGGGTTGATCCCACTCTGCAATCCAATTTGCTAAAATATCTGTGGCTGAAAACCTTCAATTTGAAGTCAAAAATCTTTGCAAACTAAAGTCTGGCACATGCTTTATTTGAAAACTATAAAGCAATCTAAAACTAAAATTTTGAAAGATGCTTAGAGTGTTGAGCTTATTTTCACACCTACCTACCCTACTCTACTAAAATGGCAGCCTTTCTAAGCAATAAAATAATACCAGTGCAGCCAGTCCAAAAATTGTTCTAATATATTTTTTATTTCATTACTCTTCATCATGGTTAGAGACAAACCTGACAATGGGGTTTGATAGAAATTCTCGGCCTGATCTTGTTTACATGGATTTTTGTACCTTTGGAAGATGACTCACATGTTGAAAGTATGTGCTGGATTTGTAAAGAACAATTCCTCCATATAGACAGCCACTGGATCAAGATACTCTTGATTTATTTCTAGGTATTATGGCTTAGCCAACTCAGTCGCATATCGTGGTACTATAGATGTTCTCTCTAGGTCTTCAATCAACTGAGAACATGTGTGCATGATACCTAATGAAAGTTGTGTCAATACTTCTATTGGATCACATAATGGGGAAGACTGTCTGATCTTATCCATATCATAGCAGCTTTTGAAAGAATTATGAACATAGGAAGATTGAATTTGAAAGAAGAAACCATCCAACACATCTACTATTGTGTCACGTGGTGCTTTAGGTGGTAGAGTTGGTTCTTATGAGACCTCATGTGTTTTCTTAAAATTATCGGCCAAATGTGATCCCAGTTCCCTTTCACAATTTGAAATGAATTAAAGCATAAGGGTAGAGACTCAAAATGCGTTGACACCTCCTCTATTTTAGATTCTGTGATTTCAAGATGACTCGGGTGGAGAATTTATGGATTTGAAACAGGGTTTGTATCATCCATCTCACCCTTGAATGATTCATTAGATCATTCCTCCTCCTTCTTATTTACAACCTGCTTGTAATGCTCTCTTAAGAGTGAGGAAAAATATGGAGGAAGGCATTTTGTACTTACTTGAGAACTTCTTGCATTTTCCTCTTTGCAACCTTGCTCAACATGCATAGTTTGATTGTCATCTTTGCATTGTGATAACTGCGTTTGTTCTTCCCAAGAAAATATTACTGGTTTCTTCGAATAATCAGCCACAACCTCAACCTTATAGTCTTTCTCTTGATAATCATATTCGAGATGGCTACCTCTGTATGGAAGATCATCTATCATGTACATTGTTGTTGAGGATTTCCCTGCATCCTTCTGATTTTGGACTTCATCTTTGGTTGTGTTGTGGATAGAGTACATGAAACAATCATTTTCTGTTTTAGGGCATCCAAGACGGGTTGCAAACTACTTGGGTACCTTGATGTTTGTTTTTTCCAGAACTAATGGAACAGGAGGTATCTTAACAGCAAGTTCCCTTTTCATGCCAATCATATGCATCATTTTGTTGACTGTGCTTGTCAACATCTCTAGTTTTATCTCTGAAGATATCAATTTCTCTTTATCTATTTTGTCCTTATTTATTTCTATTAAATTTTCCTCTCTGTGCAACATGTTGGCTTCCACATCAAATTCCATCTTTTGCATTTCTTCTAGGGTTGTAGGGTCCCTTTCTCTTAACTGGAATGCCATCTCCGGATCAAAGGCATCTGTGTAGTGCAAGAGAGCCCATCCTGGGGGTGGCTTTATCTTAGCAAGTATTGAATGGTATACCTTACTGAACCTGGATTAAAAGTGTTGTACTGTCTCCCTTGGATTTCTTTTTAAATGGTTGTACTCCTCTATGATGAGAAAAAAATTGCCCACGACCACCCATCTATCTAGGTAAACTTGAGTGAATTGATGAAAATTGCTAATGCTTGCAGCTGGAAGATATTTAAACCAAATTTTCACTTTTCGTTGTAATAATAGGGAAAACATTCTAATATCCACATCATTTTCTCCCACCTCAAACAAATCAAGTAAATCCTCAAGATTTTGAATGTGCTTTTCAGTGGTGATCTTTGCATTTTCTCCATCAAATCTGGGTAGATTATTGATAAAATTTGCAGGGAGGTCAGGGAGGATAGGAGGCAAAACCAAAGGCTTGTATCTATCTGGGAATTTCAAAGGTATAGGCAGTACAAAAGGAGGCTTATAAACATTTGAGATTTTAGCAAGAGCAGGAGAGGTAGCATGAGCTCATGTTTAACTGGGTTTTCCACAAGTGCATCCCGGATGTGCACATGTGTATAAGTATGTACATGGTCTGAAATTTGGGGCTTAGATTTTTGAGGCTCATGAACCTTCCAATGATTAATGTAAACCTCACCAGTTTACCCTTGATCAGGCTTAAAGTAGGATAGAACATAGTTACAAATAAAAACAATAATTTCTTGAATCCAATTTGGGCTTGAATACTCTCTCTTTCTAGGCTGAGTGGTCATGTTTCAGGTTCTTCCTCTAGTGGAGTCTTTGCATAGAACTAATTTGAATTGGAGTTTCCAGGTGGATAATTTCAACTTTTTAAAGTCTGGATATTTTCCACCATCAACAACCAAATACCAATCTTGGAAAATACTTGAATTATCCAATTTTGAATGGGGTTCCTGAGTTCTAATGAAATATTAATCTTTTTCAATAACGCGGTCCCGAGTATGGTCGCCATTATGTTATCCCTCCATAATTTGTATGATTTGCAAGAAAAAACGACAGAGGACAACAAAAAACCGCTTTGGAGTCCATGACCTAGCCTTCCTGAGCTCAGAGAGGGCTCTCTCTGTTCTTTACAATTTATGATTTAGCTTAATGATTATAATTGTTGATATTAGGATAGTTATAGAGATCTGTTTTGTTTGTTTGATTTGGATGATTGGACAGACATAACATGTGAAGCTTAATCCATTGGGCTATGGAGTCATAAGAGGCTGAATTATGAATCAACTTTTTCAAGGGGGATTCACAGGGCAAGCTAACTATGCAGACTGGATCTTACTGGTAGTGTGAATATGAGATGAAAGAAATCAGTGAGTTCAGCAATAACTAAAGAGTAGTTAAGAATTATTTAACTAAACTTCACAAAGGAAACATTTAAGATATCAATTTTGGTAAGGATAAAGAGAAGTGAAGAATTATTTAACTATACCTCAAAGGAAAACCTTTAGGACAACAATTTTAGTAGAGCTAAAGAGCAGTTAAGAATTCTTTAGTTATACTTCAGAGGAAAAAATTAAGATAAAAAAAAAGACAGAATTAAGGTGCTCTTTCAACATATCTTAATCCAAAACTTCTATTTTGTAATCAGAGAAAGTGATGCACAATATGAAAAGACAGAAGAAAACATTAACATAGAGAAAAGAACATCACCACTAACATAGCTCAAGGATCCTGTGAACAGTCTTTTATTATTGATGCCCAACTCAAAATAGTTACAAAACTCTGATAGTTCTTACAATGCCAACTTCAGCAGGGCCTATACTTTCAAACCCTTGAGAATGAAAATACATGCAGTATTTAATTAACTACAACTAAGGCAGTTTCCCTAATCTAGGTCGGCAGTTCATCTCTACTACAGAGTAAATGAAATTTTGACAATTGTGATCATGCAAGGCGCAAACCAAAATATCCCTAACAAACTATGTGTAACATTAACTTATAAAATAAATTTTGAACTAACATTAAAATATCTCTGGCAAACCAAATGTTATATTGACTTCTGCAACTCTTCGTACACCAAGAAAATAGGCTGAAGGCGGCCACGAAGAAGCAAGGAACATGGCTTTGACATCTGGCCCTCCTTTTGGACCGCCTTATCTGGATCATAAATTCTGATGCGGCACTGGTTACTCTCATTGATTAGTGGTTGTGCCGCTGCTTCTTCGATTTCTGTTGTTATGTCCTGAATCCCCCTCTTTGCCTGACTTGACCCTCGTGGACCGTTCTCTGTTCATATGAGTCTTCACTCCTGGTGGCTTTGGCGGATTCTCAGAACACAAAACCTTTTTTATTTTAGCAGGAATTCCCTTCCCCTAGACAAATGGTAGTGAGTGGTTTTGACGGAGAACAAATGGTATTCTGGACCCCCCGAAGTGGTAAGTGGTAATAAACGGGAGGTGTGAAAACTCATGAGAGAACGACACATCACGGATTTGGGTGGCCATGAATACCGGACTTCGGACCCCCCCTCCCATGTTAACAAGAAACTGTTGGGGGGGCGGGGGGGTGCGAAGTGGATCTCCGCCGTAGATCTGAAGTGGTTTCCAAATCTGCCGTAGAAAATTACAAGCGCTCTATCCTGCTAATTTGACTTTTTTTCGCTTAGCGATTATGATCGGGTCCCATTGTCATATGTCTTGCTCTGGCACTCCATGACCTTTACGTTATAAACTCCTTTCCCTCCTCTGATGCGATTTAACATAGAAAAGGCCTCACACATGGATTTTATATTCTTTGAAATATGCCTTCGAAAACACATCGCATTCGGGCCTCCATCGCACTTCACACGACACAAAACTTAACTTTTCCTTAGCCCTTTAAACTTTAAAACTTGCGATGCACAATTTTTGATCGGGCCCCACCGCATCGCACATCGCACTTCAACGAATTTAACATTTACCCAACTTGTAAAACTTACGATGTGCGGTATACGGGATGACGTCACCATGCCACATCATCTGCCACATCATCATAGGTTGCAGACCGGAGCATTTAACATTTTGCCTTTGTACTTACTCTTTGAAACTTGTGACTTGCGATCTACGCTCAGGCCCAATACATCGCACATCGCACATCGCACATCGCACATCGCTATGTTTATATTTTACCATTTGTAGTTATCCTTAAACTTTTGCGATTGCGAATTACACTCGGGCCCCACCGCATCACATATCTCACTTCGGCCATTTTTAACGCTTACCTCCACGCTTATCTTGTATCATTTGTGATTTGCAAATTGCGATTGGGCCCCACTGGGCATCGCACATCGAACATCGACATTTTTAACATTTACCTCCCGTGGTAACCTTGAAACTTGTGATGTGTGATATGTGATCACTTCACATCGTACTTAAAACTTTAAAGTTGTGGGCACTTATGGATATGTTATGAATTGTGTGAAATGCGGTCTGCGATGCGCTAAAAAGTTGGCAAGTGCGAAAAGGGCGGAAGGTAAGGAAAAGGGCCTTATGAAGGTTTATTTGTGGATTTTGGCCATTTATAAAGGTTTAGGCAGGTCCTACCATGGGTTGCAGAAATGGGAAAAGCTTTAGAATTTTTTGGATTTTTTCAACACAAGTGGGTTTTTTGAGGCGGTAAGTCCGAAAAGATTATGTATGTGGGTTTTGAAGTTCAAAAGGATTGTTAGAGCATGGGAGTGTCAGAAAATAGGTAAAATGAAAGGTAAGCATAGGGAAGATGAGAAATAATGAAGGCAGTGAGATTTAGCTCATTATCACAATTAATCAGTTATATTTTCCTTTTTAACTGAATCCAAATGGAAGGTAGATTCTTTTGACCCTTCTAATAGCCAGGATCTCCTTTTATCTTATGAAAATAAATGATATTCATGGAATATTATTTTCAACACGGAAAATATAAGGAATAGGCAGTCACCTTGTGATACTGTAAAAATACATGAGTCTAACAAATTCAAGGTAGGGAGGATAGACAAATTATTGTGTCATACCCCCAAAAATTCCCAAACCTTTAATTGGTATAAATTTGAAGTAAAGTTGTTTGGACTAGGTTCTTTATTTTTGGGCAGATTTTTTACTGTTGCTTTTACTTAGTCATAAGAGCTTCTTCTTAAATTCCTTATTTTTATCTAGATTGACCGGTGAGGGGATATGCTAAGTGATTCTAGCTATTTTTTCCTCTCTTATTGGTTGATGGTATGAAATTATATCATTGTAGTATCAAGCTAACTGAACTTCCATATCATAGTGGTATTAAATTTTAGTGTTGGTAGTGATTTTGAGGGAGACAATATTGTTGTGATGTCAATCCTGAAGCATGGAACTAAGGAAGAAAGATGTAAATTTATCTCCCTGCCTGAGCTATCTTATTTGGTCTTTTTTTTCCCAGAGGATCACTTCTTTTTTATGTACATAATCTCATTGAGTTAATAGGCTAGTTTCTTCTTTATTTAGGTCTTCAATTCTACCATTAAGGATTGTTCCTATTGAAGTGTGGCCATTTTTTTGTGCAAATATTTCTTGGATTGAAATATGTTTCCAAAGTATTCTACGCTCCATTTCTTGAGTTGTGTTTTGAAATGTTTCAATTTCTATTAGACTTAATATATTGCAAATCCTTCCATATTGTTCGATTCATTCCGCCATTAATGAATTTTGTTCATGAAGGATTTAGGGGATGTCCAAAATATTCAAATATAAATGGATTTTTCTTGGGACTAGCTTTGATATCCAAGTATAAATGTTATCCCAAATTCACACGGAGGCCAAGGAGCTATTGCTCCATATATTATTATTATTATGTGATTGGTTTCAAATGAAGTTTCAGTATTTTCACTATTTCCATGTAAAATTTAAGAGAAAATAACTTTTATGTATCACAATGTTGTCCTTTAATTTCCTAAAAAAATAATATTTTCTTGATCATAGGGTAGGTAGAGACACCATGCTTTAATTATCAATAATTAGATGCTTTGTTTTCTTATGATACTATTCCTCTCACTAGTTTGAAACGTTAATTGGATGTACATCTTTTATCATCCCCATCAACTGCTCAATCTCCATCACATAAAGAAAAACTCATTAAAATGTTTCCACTACCCCTATAAGGTGTTGCAGAGGATTGGAAATATGGCTTACAAATTGGATACTCCTATGCCTCCTCCTATCCATCCTTAGGAATCCATCTTCTTGGACTATATGTATGACCTTCCTTCTTCCAAGCACGACAACAACTGTGTATTTTTGGTCATCCACAAATTTTCTAAGATGACCATATTGGTTTCTTGCAAGAAGAGTATCACAGCAGAAGCCACCACAAAATTCTTCTTTGAACAAGTTTGGGTACATTTCAAGATCTCACTGAACATTATACCAGATCAGGATATCAAGTTCCTAATTTATTCTGGTTGAGCCTTTGGTCATGTATGGACACCAAGCTCACCAATTCGACTAGATTCCATCCCCAGAAATATGGCCATGCATAGGTTGTCAACCGGATGATTGTGCACATACTATGTGTGTACAAATCTAAGCATCCATGAAAATGGGATTAGAGTTTTCCCTATTTGAAACACAGTTATAAAAAATCTCTCCATAACTCGACTGGCCACATCTCGTTTCAAGTGGACTTGGGATTTCAACCATTATGTCCCATTGATGTTGCACTGCCTCTTGCATAGATGAGAAGAATCTTCCCATGTCTAGTTTGAAGTTGATAAAGCCTCCAATTTTATTGAATGCATTCAACACATCCTCCAATAGGTTCACGACATCTTGGATAAATCCAATTCGATGTAAAAACAACGAAATGGTCAACATTGGGTACCACATAATTTTCAGTTGGGCGACAAAGTTTGGTTGCATTTGTAGAAAGAATACCAGGTTAGAGCCCATCATAATCTTTTACCACTCATATACGAGCCTTACACCATCACCAAGGTTGTGGGAGGTAACAATTTTGAGCTAAGTATCCCCCTATTCCTTGGCTTGCACCCCGTATTTAATGTGGACCACCTTTGACCATACTTCCACCATTTCTAGACACATCAGACATTAATGTTGAGTAAATGACACCAACATAGCTAATCCTAGACTGCATTGAACAATTCACAACTGATCTAATCATGGACACACATATCAAGAAAAATCATTGACAAAGGATCCAACTATATAGAGTATTCAAAGTTGGCTATCTTCTACACCAAGGAAAGTGGCTCACCAGGTACCATGTTTAGTAGAAAATTTCCCATCTCATGGAGGCACTCAATGTAGTGGGGACCATTGCTTCCTAAGGGGGGAGGAATAATCCAAGTGGATATCGGTGGCCACTTGCCTATTCCACTTGGAACCCCAACACTTTTTCCTTTTAGTTTCCTTAATTATAGCACAACTTTCTATTTTTGGCAATTTTCGGGTCTTGAACTTATAGAGCCATTTTAAGGCCTTAAATGACGTTTTTTGGGAAAACATACCAAACCTATGGGTGGAGGCACGAGCTTTTTGAGATTTTTTTTTTCCTCAAATATATATTTCTAATGAGGTATCATGCATTCCAAACAAAGATCATATGCCCAAGTTACAACCCCGAGAAGTTGGCGTTCCAACTAATCCTAATGGGGCCCATAAACATTTGGTGCTTCATATCCTAGGGTTAGGTTTTTGGATATTTACGGTTTTCCATTGTTTCTCAATAATAAAAAGGCTTATAAGCCTCATTGTAACAATTCAGAAGGCATGTATTCATCACTTCTCTTCTCAAATATAAACTATGCTCGTATGAGCTAGTTTGTTTCCATTCTACATGTAATAGTTTTCAGTACTTGTTATTAATTAATCGAAGATCACATTTCATTGTAGATCTGTGTTTATTTTTAATATGTATTTCATTTTTTTCCTGCTTAAATATGGATCAATGATATTCCAAAGTGATCGAGTTCAAAGTGACTATCAAAAAACATGGACATGTTTTAGACCCCAACCTTCCCATTCTTTTGGAAGGGAAATCCTTTCTTGGTTGGATAAATGCAACCCTTTGTACTGTCCACTACCTCTCCAAAGGAAATTAAAACATAACTTCCTTATATTTTCTAAGATAGCTTTTGATATGTATTCCAAGAGGTGCCAATAAATTGGTATATCTTCCAGAGCTAGTTTGACCAGTACCAGCTTACCTGCTCCATATAACCATGACCATGTTTCATAAAAAATGAATCCTTTTTCAACTAGAGCAACCAGCTAATGCCAATCAAATTTTTTTACAATTATTTGGCTTGATATTAAGCCCAAGGTATCGTATCGCTTCTTCTATATTTCCTTGGAAATAGGTTAGTGCATTCTCGAACAGAGCCAAAAATATTATCATATAGAGAAAAAATATAACTATTTACTTGTGTATATTCACCTCCTTCCCAATCCCCAAACAATGTATGTTTAAAATATCCTTCACTTTGTGAATTTACCAGGAAATTCTATAACAAAAAAGTAGAATATCATCAACGAATAATAGATGTGTTATTAAAACACCATCTACCAACCAATACACCCCTCACCATCCTTCTTCTTTTGCATCTATATACCATCTACTCAACCCCTTGACAACCAACATAAATAAATATGGGTAGTATCATAGATCCATATTAACATCGAATCTACTAAGCACCGAGAGGGATAAAATATCTTAAGATGCAAATCTTGAGGAAATGTTTGCACCTAGAGAAATTTGATTCTTCTCAACCCTTGGATAAATCTAGTGTTAAGCCAAATATACACTAGTTATCAATAATAATATTTATATTTATATTAATTTCACATCTTTATATATACAAAATAATAAAAAAATAAAAATGACCCTATAAAAATAAAAATAGCCCATGGTATTCATGTGGAATATAATATATTGAAAGGGATAAATTAAACTAGCATAGATCCATATTAGCTTTGGATCTGCCAAACATCGAGAGGGATCAAATCTATTGATATGAAAATATTTTTTAGAGTGAAAAGAAATTTGATCCCTCTCAATGCTTGGTAGATCCTGAGCTAAGATGGATCTATGCTAGTTATCACAAATTTTAGTTATTGTATAAGTCAAATTGTTGGAAATTTGAAAATTTATTTCTGTGAGATATTAGAGTTGAGATTGTGATTTTTTAAAGATTTTTTAATGTGAGAAAACAAACAATTTGTAATTGTGAAAATTTTAAGAATGGTTATGATTGAAGATGATAATTTAAAACTATACAAATAAACTTAAATATTTGTTTGCACCAATTTCAGGTAATCCTTAAACTCTACTCTCTAAAGCTACAAGCCTTGATTATTTTGGTAAAATATTATAAACTTGAATATAATCGGTGAAGTGTTTCATATCACAATGGAGGTGCAACGCTGTTGCATATTTAACTTGTACGTTTCAAAAAAAAAAAACAAATCCAAAAATTGGATAAATTTGGCCAAGACTATTATCAAATCTCTGAAAATGTATCTTCATGCATGCACCTCCAATGCCCCATTCTACAAAGAAAGTGGCAAACTAATAAAAAATGGCCACTTGTTGCTTTATTTGGCTATTGAAATGCAAGAGACTAAGAACACGCTAAAAAAAAAAACCTTTAATACACGAGGGTCCCCTGTCCCATAAACAATGGGATCTCATGCACCAATTTGTTGTCTAACTTGGCCACAACCTTAAAATTACACTACTATTATTATTACAAAATTGTATGCTCCAAAAACCATTTTTGCAAAAGTTAAACAACTTAGTGATATTATCACATCCCTTTTTATGTCCTTGTAATAAATTTATATTATAACTATTAGTCACATCCATTTTTGGTGTTGTTATAGTTAGGTGGTATTATAATTATTAACCACAATCTTGTTTAAGTTTTTGTAGTAAAGTGATAGTTGTATACCTTAAAATAGATTATTATTATTATTCTTATTTCATTATTATTATGTGATTGGTTTTGAAATGGAATTTAGGATTTTTCACCGTTTCAATGTAAACTTTAAGATAAAATAACTCTAATGGATCATAGTGTTGTCTTTTGATTTCCTAAAAAAAATCAATTTCTTGATCATAGGGTGAGTAGAGACACCATGCTTCAATTATCAATAATTAGATGCTTTGTTTTCTCTTGATACTATTCCTCTCACTAGTTTGAAATGTTAATTGGATGTACATATTTTATCATCCCCATCCACTGCTCAATCTCCATCACACAAAGCAAAACTCACTAAAATGTAGTGTGGAATATTTCCACCGTCCCTATAAGGCAGTGCAGAGGATTGGAAATATGGTTTACAGATCGGATTTTCTTCCACATTTATGTGTTTATATATAAAATGTCCCAAATATTCCATTGGATAAGTTTGTGAAGTTTAAATTGTGTGGTGAAATCAACATGACTCTTTGATATATAGAGATATTTCCATGGATTGAATAAATAAAAACACTAAATAAAAGGGCTTTGGAATTCTTATAATTTCAAAGAATTGTTATTGTTACGAAGAATTTATATTGGAGTTTTTGATTCATTGATATGGCTATGATTTGAGGTATATTAGAATTTTAATATGGTGAAATCATTATTATAATTTTGAAGAATTGTTATTTCTATGAAGGATTCATATTGGAATTGTGATTTATTCATCGATATGGTTATGATAAATCAAATCATATTATTTGAATCTTTTGAAAATACGAAGAATTAAATTTATTAGGATTCAAAATAGTTGAGGCTGTGATTTTTCAAATATTTTATATTATGAGAAATTAAAATTGTATTTGTGAAACTTGTAAGAATGGTCATGACTAAAAATAAAGCTATACTTTTTCCCACACCAATTTCAATTAAAACCTTAGACTTTAGTCTAAATCTATAAGCCTTGATTATTTTGGTAAAAATACTATAAACTAAATCATATTGAGCTATGAGGGGTTTCTACAGTGCATTATATTAGATATCATTTTTGGGATTCAATTGCGTTAATTAAGTCATTCATCTATGACCATTTCCATGAGAGGTAGTCGTAACTGACTAATATAAAGGGAGCTCTACTTGGATGGTTCATGAGACACAATAATTGCTATTGTTTTTCAAATGGGGTAGCAAGCTAAGTGGGCTTGATTGTGGGGAAAACTCCACAGTTAAGCACACTTGAGCCAAAGGAGTTCTGGTATGGGTGACCTCCCTGGAATTCCTGGTTACCGGGTGCAAGCCCTAGAAGTGATGATTGATTCTATGTGATTCCTTTCGCTAGTTTCAATGCCATTTCTTCACCCCTGTGAGCATCACCCGATGCAATGAGTGCTAAGTGGACTATTAAAAAATCATGAGAAATTAGTCAGTTGCGGCTACCTCTCATGGAAATGGTCATAGTTAAATCCAAAAAATGATATCTAAAACATATTGGTTGAACTGTTTACCCTCTTGCATACCCAATATTTATGTTTATAAAATAAAAATACAACCAAAGATTTAGTAAATTGGCTGAGATAATGAGAAAATATAGTTTTCTTTAGATCTATAACACTCCCTCCCACCCCCTTGTACTATCTTGGGCTAGGGGAGGTGTTAGCTATTGACTTAACCTAACCTTTAAAGTTTGTCATGAAGATCAGGTTACAAAAGTAATCCTTTTTAAAAGTGTGTAAAATTAGATTCTGATACCACCTTCATGTCTAGATCATCGAGAGATTTCTGGAAACATAAATTTATTTCAATCCAACTCACAGATTGAATATTATGCCCATTTGAATTTTACCCAATTGCATAATGCCACATTAGTAAGGGACTTACACATCATATCATTTATCCCAAATCATGGATTTGCAATGTAACTGCAAGTATTTCCACATCACCCAAGCCCTCTACATGGCCTTGTCCTTTCAATATATGGTGGGGTCCATAACATTATCACCTAGCATTTACCCAAGACGAGAGTCCCTATGTCACACCCCCACCCCCGCGTTAAATCATAAAATACCACGAGGGATTCACTCAATGAACCTCTGAAGTAGCATGTGCATTCGTGGCATACTAAACAATACCCTTAATTTGACTACATATTGGAAAATTCCTCTAAAAATCACTTTATTAACCCCTTACCAATATGAACCCAATATATTTTCCCATTTTAAAGGACCTCTACTTTGACTAGATTTTGTAGGTATCCATTTTTTCATTATTATTTTTTATACCCCTTTATATTTTTTTGATTAACTTTGAGCTCTATTTTTTATACACAACATATAAAAACCCTTTACCCCCTATTATATGCTCAATATATTAAGTCATTTTTTCCTCAATATATATCCCCCAATATGAACGAACGTGGTATGGTATTGCTCCCCCAATGAGGCCTCTGTGAAAAATACTAGGTGTATGTGGGCCATTGATTGAACCCACACCCCTATAACATTATTAAAAGGTAGTGCCTATTTGATGAGGGACCCATGACAATGCGCGGTCCTATCAATTTAACAACTTCGACAAACAACAATTTTCACAACAATTGCCATCGCTCCACTTCTGCCACCGCGCTCCATGTTACAATGTGTATTTGTTACAACAATGAGTAGTGGGTGATGAGTGATAGAGAAAAAAATGTTTGGGTCAAGGTTCCATTTTGGACCCACTCTTAGCCCTTTCTATGTTCGGATCGTAGTGACCATTGGGATCACAACAATAGTTTCTTTAGACACCACCACTTCTCTTGGTGTTTTAGGATCCTCACATAAGCTGCATGTTTCAAAAAGTAAAACACATTAAAAAATTGGATAAATTTGGCTAAGAATATTAGCAAATCTATGAAAAAGGATCTTCATGCATGCATCTCCCATACACCATTTTGAAAAGCAAGTAGCAAATTAATAAAAAAATGGCTACTTGTTTCTTTCTTTGGTTATTGTAATGCAAATACTAGGCACAAGCTAAAAAGCCTATAATATGTGAGGCTCCATTGTACCATAAAAGTCGACAAATGTTCCTTAATACTCTGGATAATTCGGGAAGCTCTTCAATAAATGATAACCATAGGAGCTTAAAAACCAAGAAATGGATTGTCTGCTACCCCGATCATCGTAACTTCAATCAATGGCATACTTATCCACTTCTCCTTTTACAAACATGCACACACAACAATGATGGATCTCATTACTTTTAATTAGACTATTTAACTTTCTTCTCATTCTGAATTATATCTCACATTGCTCTTCAATTTGTGGACCACAAGCCACCTAATTTTTGTTAAGAAATAGCCATGATCAATGAGCACTTTTCTCAGTGGGATAATCAATTTCTACCTCTTGTTGTCATATTTTCCTTAGTGATTTTCTTCCCCTTGGTTGGGAAATTAATAATCTATGTACAATGCTTCCTCACCCACTAAGCACACACTTTGTGTACTTGGTGAGTAAGGGCACTAAATACACAACCTTTGATTAATGCCTTATAGTTACCACTTTCCTCTATTTTTCTTCGAACATTTTCATGGGGCTCACACCTTTGTCTATGATTTACTTGAACCTAGGGGATTTCACCACATATATTGGGGAAAGAACTCATTCATTTTTATTTTTCATTAAGGATTTTAACATCACAAGAATTTGATACGACTTTAAGGTCCATTGACACTAACAAATTCAAAATTCATTGACGATTCCTTTTCATGTGTTGTTATTGGGGAAAATACAATGGAAAACAAATCCTGTTGAAATCGGGGCTTTAAAATGTAGGAGAAAAATTCAAACCCTAACACATCATCCTATTCAATAATAGGATCAACAAAGTTTATTTAATCTCTGCATCAATGTAAAATATATTTCATGTAATGGAGTATCTCAACCACATCTTTCATCCTATTGTGCATTTCATTGCATAATGATAGATAATTCTAGTTAAATACAATATCACTAAGAAATAAAGGTAAATTATCAAGAAAAGGGAATTAAAGGGAAGATATTTTCCCAAATGTAGACCAAGTGAGAAAATCAACTTTACTTGGTGAATGTGCTTAATGACAAGATGAAGCATTGTGCTTAGTGAATATCAAGGCAAAGGCATACAATTAGCATCGAGCATAATAATTAGTGAAGAGTGTAGGGAAAAACAAAGGAATGAGTAAAGGACTTCCCACTTTACAAAGGAAAAGGCTTGTTGAGTACAGTTCCAATTGCTTGATGTCCCTATGTTAGACCTTGAAGAAGACATATGAGGTGTTCAGTTGGAATTCCTCGAGTTTAGTTTATGAATATTGAGGAAAATAATAACCTAACCACCATGCAAAGCATAATGGATTTCCATGAAAGGGGAACACTAAACATGTTGTATTTGATAATACTCTCACATAAGGAAATATAAGTAATGGATTCAAACCATTCACTCATCATAGGTTAGAATAACCTAGTCCACTCACACTTGAAAAGAAAATAATGAGCCTATATTTACACAGATCAACCACAATAGGGAAAAAATTAATAAGAAAAAAATTATATTTAAAAGATGAATTAAACCAACACTAAACACATCATAACATAATGACAGGTTAAATTTCCACACCATTAATTTCTCATGATTTCTAACAAAATTGGAAACCATACTAAAATAAAATTACATTAGGTCACATGAATTTCTCTTCATTTCTAACATGACATTACATAATTTTTTAAGGTCACATAAACTGTGCCAAATTTATAAGTCCATAAATAAACAAAAAAAATTATGGGGACTACCACAACTTTATTTAACCCACAATGCCAAATTCATATAAACCACTACTAATTTTAAGCGGAGTTAAAATTTGAACCAGCCTAGTTTCACTTCCAAGTTGGGCCACTCACAAAATTTGAAGGGTGACAATCCTCCAATCTACATCTAGTTGTTTAGTTAAATTTGTTTAATCAATCCTTCAATTAAGATTGGTTGCAAGAGATTTGAAATCAAGGCCTTCCATTGGAATCCTTGTTTTTGTATCAGGGAAGGAAATTTGAGGGAAAACATAGATCCTAGAGACGAGTTATCGAGCACATCATATCTTATCATTGTGAAGGTGAGCATCATCAACATTCTCACGTGGGTGGACACCATTTGCAACAAGTATGAAAAGTGCGATATTGAAAAATAGAGGGAGAATCAAATCTCTAACAATGACGCATTTGTAAAACTTTATATTATTTTTGAGTCCTACATTGAGGCTGCAAATCAGGCTAGTAAAACCTACATTTCCCTTGGCTTGATTTTTAAAATGCTGGGAAAAACTGCTAAATTTTGTGTCTTTTTTGGTACCAGAAAGTCGATAATGTCGCGGAGTAGAAAAATAGGGCAGTGGTCACAACCCTGAATGATGAAATTCGACACACAAAGGCCAAATTACATGAAGAGATTCCAATTTGTAGAAATTGGCTCAGAAAAAAGGTTAGGATTAGCTATCCTTCATTTTATTTGAGTGCTTTTTAGGGTTGTCTCATGGTTTCATAGATTTTCTCTTCAATTAATCGATATTTTAATGAAGTAGCAACCTTTTCATCTCAATGTTGAATGTCGTAGTTCCATACAACTCAGATTAGAAGCATTTTGGGACCTAGGATAAATGTGGTATTCCTTTATTTAAATTCCACTTTTTTGTATGACCGTAGTCTTGCTAATCAGCTAGAGTCTTCTGAATGAAGTTAAGATCTAGATAAGTATAATTTGGACTAAATGGAGGTTTAATAGATCTTAATTATACACATGGTTTTGATTATAATATAGGAAATTTATTAGATCAAATGACCTTGAAATTTTAGGGTGGCTTTATCAGGGAAGAATGAGTGTGTATTCCTCATCTTGGCTCGAATATGGGCCAATGAATAAGACAGGGGCATGCATTTAAACTTAGTGTCTTACTCTCTTACCAATTAGGTTAAACCTACAATGATATGGCTTGACATATATTTTAATTTTGCGCCATTGGGGTTGAGGGTTCAAACATAAATCCTTATTATTAGGAACCCACACACTCACTAGTGCTTGGAAGTTCTGCAATTTTAAAATAATATTGGCATATTGGAAATTTCCACTTTCGATAGTACCAATTAAAATTATAATTGAATAAGGAACAAAAAATAAAATAACAAATATTTTATTTTCCTAGTCAATATACCTACTTGTTGCTTTGCTGCTAATGGTTTTTAGCCACGGTTAACATTTGACACCTTGATAGATGAAATATATAATACACCTCATTTCACAGTTTGACCTACATTTTCTATAAATAATATGTATTCATGTGCAATTTTTTTTACTGTAGGAGTATTTCCAACATAGTTGGAAGGGTGTTACGTGCTAGATTATCTAAGAAATCTAGTAAATCCATCAAGTAATTGACCATATCTAAGAAATCAAGTAAATAAAATAAAAATTACAATGAAATAATTCTCTAAAATTTAGAAAATTAAGTACTTGCACCCTTTTTTCCTTGTTGATGAGCCACATCTGGTCCAAACTGTAGTTTTCTAGGGTAAAATTTCGCTTAGGGTTTTGATTATGTCTAGGTTTTTTGAATAAATTAGTGTTACACATTCATAAAAAATATATATGCATGAATAATATAAGGAATTACATAAACAATATAATTCTTCAAAAAACCACAATAAGCAGGGTCGGTTGTTCAATGAAATCATGTAATAAGTCCATTGGTACAAAACTGTTTGCAATATCAGCAATTTAGGAAATTATATCCAATTGCAATTATGATATGTTAATAAAAACTAGGTGAGCTATATTAATATAGTATTTTTTGTGTTATTTTTGCTTACTATATAGGAGTTTGATTGTACTGAAGATAACCCGTAGGCTTAGAGAATAGGATCCCAACTACCTTTCCTGTGGGTACCTACATCCCAAAAGGGTAGCCTGATCAAATTTATACAATATATAGTCACAGAATGACTATAGGAATGGAGCAGATGTCTGTTGTAGGATACGATTTCCCTAATATGGTTACCCATATCATAGGAGGGATTGATTATAAGGTTGTTGCCTTCAAAACAATCCCATACTAACTTCGTTCCTTTGTTGTCTGCTTATTGTGCCTGGAATGAGCCTCAATTGTACCTTTGGTATCCTCAAACAAACCTTAGAATATTCACAAACCAAATTCTTCTTAATTGGTAAGTTCCTTTCTATTTGGTTAGGGTTTGCAACCTCAAGGAGGACTTCTTCTGCCCTATCTTCCCTTGACAAAAAAAATGGAGCTTGGATACACTACCCCCAAAATATTGTAACACACCACCTTACATCCAGTCCCAAAGGAGGTGGTTATTAGGTTGAACCGACTAAAAGAATGGGGTCTAATTTCTTTTTTTTCTAAATATAAAAGTCTCCAAAATATCATAATGCTTAGGGATTTCTCCCCAAATCCAACCATGAGTACCAATGAGGAAGTGCATATTTATTTATAAAGAGCTGTTCAAATCATGTTTCAAGGGAAGTCCACTAATCTAACCAATGGATAAGTAAAACACATTTCTCTACCATTAACCAATCCAAAATACATAAATGATGGATTTTTCAACCTATATGTACAATAATCAAGTGAAACAAGCCCCAAATATAAAGTGATTGGATCCAATTGCACTGTTAGACCTATCCTATTGAAGTTGAATGTAGAAGGATCCATTTGGTTGCAACTAGAAGTAGTCCTCAAGAATTATGAGAGACATCTCTACCATCACACCATTCAAGAAGTTTTAATAAAATGGGAGGAAATACTACTTGATGTGGCACCTTCCAGCCTGCTAACATTCTACACCAATTTCCACATCTCAACTCTCAAGGATAAAGTTGTTCTCTAAGGGGGAAGACATGTTAGGGTCCTAGCCTCCCAAACCCTTAACATATAGATTTATATATGGCTATGTAAGAAAGGACATCATTATTAGACAATGATGGAAATAGTGTGACTGTAACTATTATGCGAGGAATTTCTAGAAGGGTTTCCTCTTCTAGAATGTTCTAGAAGGTTAGAAAGTAGTTTATATAGAAGTAGAAACATGGTAAAAGATTCCCTAATAATTATTGTAACTAAGATTTATTCTACGAAAGGTTCTCCCCTAGAAGAGGTAAGTGAAAATTGTGCTCCTAATAGTAAAGGTATATTATTTTGGTTACCATTACAATTGCACAGATTATTTTAATTACTTTATACTCAGTATCTAGATGTTATTTGCATTTACTTTGTTTCTATAGGATATATTACACTTATCTCACAATACAAGCTATGAAATCCTCAAACTCTACTTATAGATCATGTGAATTCCATTTACTCTTACTACATTATACCATAGATATTTGTATCATGTAATGTGTATGAATCTTTCCAGGACCTCCCTTTTTGTAGTCATCTCTTGAATCAAACAACTACTAACATAAGTTTCTGCTTTTTCCTTACACCAATAAAAAAGTTCTAAGAATATTGCCCATTCGTAAGTAATGTATTTTGTAAATAATATAACATGAATAGTAGGCATGTATAGTAGCTAGCACTCTTGAAGTGTGGCCCATCATAGGCCTCTTCGTATCGTGTGTTTATTAAGGGTTTAATTCATCCGCATTTGGGATGGAATCCTCATCCATTTCATGTTTATTATTTGGTTTCCTAAATGAATCTGATTATCCAAATTGTGGTTCTAAGTTGCTTGAGTATTACTTCAAAGTCTTCCTGCCACAATCATTATTGACTTGTTTTAAATTTGCTTCCTAATCCCTTGATATCTGGATCCACCAAAAATGGAAATTATATAGATATATGCATCATTGTATTTGAATATAGTCCAATATGAAAGATGATGAACAACAATCTTGACCTTCATATAGTCTAGGAACCTATTGCTAGTAGATGTTTTCACAGCTATCATGCTATATGATTGATGGATGAACCTGCATTGTTGAACTTCTCCCATCTTCACAAACAAATCCCAGTTTTTTTTAGTTCAATGAAATATAACACCACAAGCATAGCATTCTTCATCCTATTGCACTATATCTAGCATTTTCGTGGGCTTATATTATAGCCTGAAATATAAAGTAGTCGAGAAAGTGTTCAACATGTAGCAATGGTGATGCTACAATATTCTAGTTAGAAAAATAACTTCATACCGATTGAAATGGAATTTTCTTTAATTCATTCCAAGAATTTAAGCTGAATGAAAGAATTACGTTGATCTCCTCATGGTGACATTTTTCGACCCTCACCAATGTCCTTTTTTCTGGTAGTGAATACTACTCATTTTTATTCTAAAAAAGAATTGACAATAAGGTTTAAGATTTATTGGTTTATGTATTATGGGATACATGTGACTGGTTACTTGGTTTAGTGAGGACTTGTTATAAGAGTGAAAAAATCATGTCTTATTTTCATTAATAAGTAAGGTTGATAATTATTTAGGATAAGGAGTTATAAGGGTCAAGTTATAGGCACTACTGGTTACAAACAAAAAGCTATAAAATTTATTTAATTTATGGGTATAATGGGATATATAGGGGTTTGAAATTATATTATTAGGTTATAAAAGCTAGGTGTTAACGATTATAGTGGTTAGCAATTATGGCTATATACATAGAAATTACCAAAATTATATTAGAGCTTATTTATGATAGTGGCTATAAGAGAGATTATATGGTTAGGGGTCACAAAGTTTAGATGTTAACCTATAGATGCTTTAGTAATTTAGAGATTAAGTAATTATCTCCATTTTAATATGAACATATATGACTAATTATAATAATAACTCCATTTTTAAGGTCACACCCAAGGGAGACACCAAATTGGTGTTTGAGACCCCCTTGTTTATGGGACAAGGGACCCACCTTTGTGCAACAATTTGAATACTAAATTCTTCAAAAACATACATATTGTATCTTGTCAAGTGCTCCCTTATAAGGAGACATGCCCCTAACTATTGGGCCCACTTAACCTATATTTCAAATCAAAATTAAAAATCCTTCTCACTTATAATAACTTATAAATCCTAACACATATAGTAGCATGAATAATAAATTGAAGGATCTTTCTCACTCTCATGGAATACTATCTCTTGCTCACGTATACATGGAGAAGAGGGAAGGGTGTTGACAAAAGCATCTAAGAAAGGAGGAATTTTACAAAAACCTGGAGACTTTAGGATTATCTCTATCTTATTCTCACAAATAAGTGTTCCCTAGTTTATCTTCAAAAAAATTGTTTTCATTGCGAGGATGCCCTTTAGAAAGGCACATTCTCAATAAATATTTGATCCCATAAGCTGCTAGTAAACTAACTCTAGACTATTCAAAATTTTTGAAGCATTTGGTCAGTTTTCCATCATGGACCAAAGGACCAAAAGAAAGAGCCGTTGTCCTTATCAGAATGGTATTTTTCAAATTTATTTCGTGACCAAGTGTTTCAGAACTACTCTACTGCTCATACTCCATTGTTTCTTCTGATGGTTTCACAAGTCTTCCTGCTTATGGCTAACCTATGCCTTCCATATAGGAGCTGAAGCACCCAAGCGACTTCTGCCAACCCAAGCCACTTCTATCGATGCGACAACGAACTAGATGCCTATCAATGGTAAGCCCAATATGTTTGATCCAATGGAATTCTTCCTATGAAATCATTTCTGATCATAGATATTTTGAACGCATCAATTACCGTTTGTAAATAAAATTTGGAAGATTTATTTATTAGGATTTATAAAATTGCATCATTTAAAATTTATATCTTTGTTGAAAAATTATGTTTTCTCCAACTATGTTCTATAGTGATGAAGATTTCCTATATTTCCAAAAAAAAAGTTATTGTTGTGGGTAGAAAGAAATTGAAACAAATATATTTATCAAGACCGCTAAACCCAACGACTCAGATCTGAGTATTGAGCAACACCCTGACTCAGATATGAGTATTGAACCTTTTCAGTGAGCTACAGATCTTTCCCTTTGATTATGCTAACCTACATTGGTGAAACGCAAAATGCTCCTCCATAATTCCCCCACCAGGAGTATAATTTTTTGCTGGCATCGATCATTAGCATCCGTGTAGAAGATTTGTCTTAGTGAAATTTTTGAAATGAAAGCGCACATAAGGAGGATAATTTAAATAGATGGTAGAGAAAATAGCTAGAGACTTGATGTCCTCAACTTGCAGTTGGAAATAATTGTTCATCCTAAATCGCATGCCTTCCAATAGTATTTGGTATCCGAACAATGGAACAAATTTCAACATTCTGTGACTTGATTGCCCTTTTTTAGTCCCTGTAGGAGACATTTTTTCTTCGAACTTTGGCTTTCAGATCCAGCAAAGGAGACATTTTTCTGGAGAGCCAGCAAAGGAGAGGTGTAACGATTGGCCTGCAATTTTTCCGTCAATTTAGTGAAGTTAGCTCTAAACTTATTAAATCTCACTTCTGTATTTCCTACATTCTGTTTATCTTTCTTGTTTCTAGGTTCGTTTCTTTATTTCCTACATTCTGTGTGGCTTTCTTTTCAAGTTTGGTTTCCCTTATTGCATGTCAGCCTTTCTCACTTGGCTTGCATTTCTGGTTTCCCTTCTTGCATGTTGGTCTTTCTCACTTTGGCTTGTAGTTGGCATTGTTTATTAATTTGAACCTCAAATACTTACTCCACTCATAGTTACCTGCAAACAAAGGTTAGACGTTCCAGGGGTATTGGTAGAGAGGTTTATTTTGATTTGTGTTATTTTTTATTTATTTTTATTATAATGTTATATTTCAGAAAATTCATGAAGTTTGAAGCCTTGGCATTCTCTTTAGACTCAAAATGAATTTCGATGGATGAAAATTGTGTCTTCTATGAAAAATTTCCTCACCAAATTGGAGAGGGGCTCTTAAGCACAGTGTGAGTCTCAGTGTAGGAACATTTCTGCATATCATCTTTCTTTTTAGACTAGAAGCTTATTCTATTTAAATCAATTTATGAAAGTTGACTTTATCTTGAAATATACCAAAAAAATGGTAAAACAATATAGATACCCAATCCAATTTAAACAATTCATATCACCATATAGAAAATAGTGAATATATATATATATATATATATATATATATATATATATATATATATATATATATATATATATATATATATATATATATATATATATATATATATATATATAACATTATCTAAAATAAATTAAATCAAATATATGTTAAATCTAACCTTATATATTTTTAAACAGAAACAAGCTAGGACAAGCCAAGAGGGATAATTTATCACTACTGATTAGGGCAACAGTGAAGAATTTTATCTAGTTGCAAACCTATCTATTTAACAACTGCGGAAGCGTGGTTGCTGCGCTCGAATTCCATATGCTAATGTAGTAGGATGTTTGATGTATGCGATGGTTTGTAATCGACCAGATATTTCACATGCAGTTGGGGTTGTCAGCAGGTACATGGCAAATCCGGGTAAAGAACACTGGTCAGCAGTGAAATGGGTGCTTCGGTATTTGAGAGGCACAAGTAGTCATTGTATCACTTACAATAAAAGCAGTGAATATGTTTGTGGATATGTTGATTCTGATTTTGCAGGTGATTTGGATAAGAGAAGGTCAACTTCAGGGTATGTCTTTACTCTTGCAGGTGGAGCTATTAGCTGGATGTCAAAGCTACAGAATATTGTTGCTTTATCCACTACTGAAGCAGAATACATTGCTGCTTCGCATGCTTGCAAAGAGGCGGTTTGGTTGAAAGGTTGGCTTGGTGAGTTTGGTAGGTTACAGGACAACATCAGGTTACTTTGTGATAGTCAAAGTGCAATACATTTGGCTAAGAATCCGGCCTATCATAGTAAATCAAAGCATATTCCAATTAAGTACCATTTTGTAAGACAGGTTATCACTGAAAGAGGAGTCTCTCTTGAAAAGGTGCATACAAAGGAAAACTGTGCAGACATGTTCACGAAACCAGTTTTGTTGGAGAAGCTGCGTTGGTGTTTGGCTTCTCTTGGCTTGCAGAAAAGATAAAATAATAAAGAACAGGGCATCAGGCTAATTGTTGTCAAGGTGGAGATTGTTGAGATTTTTTGTTTTAATAAAATAGTCAAAAATCTCATTAGGTGACAAAAATTAGGAATTAGTTCCTAGATTAGCTCCAGGTTGTTGGGGAGGGAGTTAATGCATCCTAAATTTGTGTTGAGAGGATTTATGAGGCTGTTAGATTCTCCTGCTATATAACAGGTATCCATACGTTTGTTTTGGAGAGAGTGAGTGAGAATTGTAATCTCCTGTTTGAATTAATAAACACTGCCAATGCCCTGTTGTGTGGACGTAGCCCAGGAGGTTTGGGTGAACCACGGTAAAACTCCTGTGTCTCTTATGTGATGTGTTTTTCTGCTGTGTGTTAATTTAATGTTTGCGCTGTGTTAAACTCCAACACAACATTTGAGGAAAATCATGAGAAAATTCTTTCAAATTTCAAGATTTTTTTTTACCCTCGTAATAACCATGATTTCCGGTCACCTAAGGATGCATAAACGAGACATTTGGAGACATCAATACAATTGTGGCAATGTTTTATGAAAGCCTTCTGAACAATTCCTTTACAACAGATGATCCAGAAGAAAGCCACTTGTTTTTGTGTCATTTTCCATTAATGCCCAGAGAATAATTATAGATTCTTATAGAAATTTTGTCAAGTTAAAGAAAAATACAGTCCAGGTCTCTTTCTATCCTCTTCCTGTTTGTGAAAAATTTATGTTTCTACCCCCACAAGGACATAAACATGTCCCCCATTGATTTAACATCCCCTTAGCACAAAATCCTAATATTTAAGACCCGCCATAGGTAGTCTCAAACATTTCTTGCTTATTGTGTGAACTGGAAAGAAGAAATTCTAGACCTCAAATCAAATTTTTCACAATGGAAAACTCCTTTTAGTAGAGCCTTCTCTTTATGCCCAGAGGTTAAGTTCCAACAGGTTTTGTTTGAATTTCGTCTGCTGGTGAGATATATATTCCCATTAAAATGTTGTTTTGAATGCATGTGTGGGATGTTAGTTACATTTATGAAGGCAAGTAGGAAACATAGTCTTTAGGAATCATGCTCCTTATGTTTGCAAATTCAGAAACATCCAAATTCATGTGGTTGCAAATGCAAAGGACTAGTACATTAGCGTGGGATTGGGTTTTTTTTTAACATACACAACATGGTAGAAATATGAAGACAAATGACAAAAAATTCCTATCATCAATTTCAAATACCTTTGATATGGAGCTTTTGACCAAACTAACTCAAAAAAAAAAACAAAACTATCAATGCAGGCAATGCTGCACTGAACAGTATATATTCAAAAGAAAAACGCACAAGGGCTCATGTGGTGTTGGTTGCAAATCATAACTTGAAAGCATTACATATGCTTGAAATGCTATAAATATTCGGAGGGAAATTTGGGAAATAAACTCGGCTTTGATATCTCACATAATCCAGCGTCAATTTACTAAATTGAATTCCTGACCAAGTTGTAGCTATTTAATTTTGGATATGAAACTACTTCCATTCCTCACATCTCTAGTCCTCTTCATTTTGATTGTCCTCCTTGTAAATCTTTATCATATCATTGATTTTCATAATGTTATAGCAACCTCGGTCCAAAACTGTATAATTTTCACTTTACTCATGGTTGGTTCGAGGACACTTGCTTCGAGATTGTTCCTCTGAGTTCCTTTTGCAAGAAAAAGTCCCATGTTTGAGAGATTCTTTCTATCAGCCTTTGTATGAGCTCTGTGATGGTAAGCAAGGAGTTTACCAACTAGCTCTGTAGCATCTTTTGCAGCATTCACAACAAGAACCTTGGGTATGATCAAAAGATATTCTGCAAACTCTGCAATAGCAAGTTGTTCCCTAGAACCTAAAGTGGTTGCCAAGTTCTCCAAATAGACTGATAAAGTTGCTTCAACATCACCACCACCAACAAGTACCATGTTAGACTCTAATTTCCTTTTCACAATCGATAAGGCATCATGCATAGACCGTTCCATCTCATCCAGCATGTAATCATTAGCACCTCTTAATATTATGGAAACTGCTCTTGAACTCTTAGCTCCTTTGATCAAAATGGCATCATCATCAGTAATGCATTCCTCTACAACCTCATCCACATAACCAAGGAATGATGGATAAAATGTTTCACCCCCTTCCATACCAGCAAATGTAAGAACCTAAGTAGCACCAGTGTCCTTTGCAACATGACACAAGTCTTCCTTGCATACACAATGCACATCAATAACCCCAACTTCTACAAAGTACTTAAGAGCCCTGTCATCTATTCCTTTTTTTGTTAATATGACATTTGCACCATCTTTCAAGAGTTTCTCAATACTTTCCTTTGTTATATATGATTCTCTTTCACGAATTTTATCAAGCTCCCTTGGATTACTCACAAGAACCTGCACTCCCATCTGCAATTTAGTCCTTTGAAGATTGAAATCCAAAAATGCAATTTTTTCCAGTGCCATTCTTCTAGGTATTCCTTGAGTTGCACGACCATTATTTAAAGCATACCCATTTTGTTAAAATATGACAACAAAATGTAAATAAGTAATTCTGGGAAAATTTACTTATTACCTATTGATGTAGTTGGAATAACGAAATGTAGTTGGAATAATGAAATAATTCCAGGTTAAATAAGATGGCCCGAGAGGCTTGTAAAGTACGAAGAATCATTTGATTAATAAGAGTTTCCAAGTGTTTATCCTTCAGTTTGTAATTCAGTCATTTTTCCTATTTATTTCTCGTTTAATGTTTTTCCCCACAACAAGTGGTATCAGAGCATAAAACATAGTTGAGATTTCTTCACTGTGTGAGAACCACATTTGTATTGTTATCACTGCAAGAGAGGGAGGCTGCCTTGTTTGGAGACTGTCCGCTGCTGCCTGTTGGAGTCGTCTGCGTGGTGTCCATCCACAGAGTTTCGAAGAAGCTCCACCGTGAGCTTTGTAACCACAACCGTCAAGAAAAGAATTTTGTGAAAGTTGCAAAAAGGCTGCTGCATCTGCCATATAGGAGGGAGGCCGTCGAGGGAGAAGCTGTCGAGAGAAGCTACCTCCGCCATACCAGACCATCACCTGCAAGAAAAGAGATGGAGGCCATTGTGAGAAGAAGGAAGCAGTCTTGGAGCCGTCGTGAGAGAGGGAGGCCGCTGTGAGAAAGGGAAGCAGTCGTCTAGCAGAGAGAGAAGAGGAGCCGTCAAGCAGAAGGCTTGGGCCATCCAAAGAATCTCCGTCTAGAAGAGAGAGAAGAGGAGTCGTCAAGTAGAAGGCTCGGGCCATCCAAAGAATCTTCCATTGAAGCCAGACATTGCCACTTTTGCATCTTCAGACGCTGCAAAAAGAAGCCAGAAGCCTGGTTGCAGAAGAAATTACGGACCTGGAGAATGTTGGGGATGCCATTAGAGGGAGGAGCTGTTTTCTTGGAAATAAAATCCCGTGAGAAAAATTGAGGCCGCCGTTCTGACTGAGCGAGGATATGGCATAGATTGAACCCACGGTTGATTAACGTTCGATTGTAGAGGCATGCTCATCGAAAAGCCAACAAAAACAAGTGAAGAAAGGTATTCTTGAAACACAAATTTTTTTTTATTCGGTGAAGAAATTAAGAACCAAATTTTTTATTTAAAAAAGGGTTCAGGTTTTCTACAGAACTGTTTAGGTGGAAAAGAAAAAAGAAAAAATTGAAATTGTATTTTTTCTAGTAGAAGAAAGAAGGGTTTCTACATAACTGATTTGGGAACTGATTTGGTGAAAAAAGAAGAAATTGATTTTTTTTTATTTCTATTAAAAGAAAGAAAAATCTGAAACTCTTGAAACCCTAGCAAAAGAGGGGAAATTTTTTTTTTTTGTAAGACCCTAGTTGAAAATTGTAGAAGAAGGGAAATCTGAAACCCTAGGAGGGAGAAATGGTGAAAATGACAAACGCAAAGTTTGAGGTGGATAAATTCACCAGGAAAAACAATTTTGCTCTATGGAAACTGAAGGTTAAGGATTTGCTGGTGCAAAAAGGGTTGCATAAAGAATTAGATGGGGTAAATAAAAAACCAGCAAGCATGACAAATTCAGACTGGGAGGACTTGGATGCCCGAGCTCTCAGTACCGTTCAGTTATGTTTGGTTGATGAAGTACTCTTCAATATTGTTGGAGAGAGTACAACTGCAGGGTTATGGAAAAAATTGGAAACCTTGTATATGACAAAATCTTTGACAAACAGAATCTATTTAAAAAGACAACTCTACAGTCTTTGGATGAAGGAGGGTACGAAAATTGCAGAACACTTAAATGTTTTTAATACGCTTATTTTCCAGTTGTCAGATATGGAAGTAAAAATGGAGGAAGCAAGGCAATAACCTTGTTGTGTTCCCTGCCTGAGTCATGGGATCACTTCGTGACCTCAATCAGTTTGAGCAGTGTCGATTCATTAAAAATTGAATCTGTCGTTGGTGCTCTCTTATCTGAAGAGGTACGAAGAAAATCTAGCATTGAGACTTCTGCACCTGAAGCCATGGTAGCCAGAGGTCGGTCAAAGGAAAGGGGGGAGAAAACAAGAGGTTCTTCCAGATCAAAGTCAAAGGGCAGCAAGAAGTGTAAAGCCAAGTGCTAGTACTGCAATAAACTCGGACACCTCAAGAAATATTGTTGGAAACGGAAGGAGTCGGAGAACCATAACAAGGAAGAAAATTAGATTGATTCAGGTATGGTTGATGAGGTTTTAATTGCTGAAGCTCTCCCTGTCTGTAATGTCTCTCAAGATGTTGATAATTGGATATTAGATTCCAGTGTTTCTCATCATATGAGTCCGCACCGAAGTTGGTTTACTTCATATGAAACTGTAGATGGTAGTTCTGTTTTCATGGGAAATAATGTATCTTGTCAAACTGTTGGGATTGGTAATGTAAAAATTAAAATGTATGATGGTACAGTTAAAACATTATTTGATGTTAGGCATGTACCTGATCTAAAGAAAAACTTGATTTCCTTGGGAGTTTTGGATTCGAGTGGTTATAAATTTACAGGTCAGAATGGAGTGTTGAAAGTCTCAAAATGAGCCTTGGTTGTGATGAAGGCTGAAAAGGTTGGAAATCTGTACAGACTCAAAGGAAGCACTCAAGTTAGTGAAGCGACGATCGTATCAGAGAAAGCAGAAGAGGGTTCTCGTCTATGGCATCAGCGGTTGGGTCACATGAGCGAGAAAGGTCTTCATGTACTGATGAACTGCAAGTTGCTTCCTGATTTGAAAATCCTGAAATTGGTTTTTTGTAAATATTGCGTGTTTGGTAAACAATGTAAACAAAGGTTCAAGACTGGAAATCATAATAGTAAGCAGATTTTGGACTATATTCATTCTGATCTGTGGGGACCATCTCCTACTGTGTCTTATGGAGGTGCATCATATTTTTTAACGTTTATTGATGATTTCTCATGAAAAGTTTGGGTCTTTATGTTGAAAAAGAAAGCTGATGTATTTAATGTGTTTAAACAATTTAAAACAATGGTGGAAAAGAAAACAGGCAAATCAATTAAATGTTTAAGAACTGACAATGGCAGTGAATTTACGTCTTTAGAATTTGAACAATTTTGTAAGCATGAAGGGATTGTTAGACATAAAACTACTGTTTATACCCCTCAACAAAATGGCGTTGCTGAATGGATGAATTAGACTCTTATGGAAAGAGCCAGAAGCATGATCAGTAATGCTAACTTGCAAAAGGAGTTGTGGGCAGAAGTAGTATCCACTGCTTGTTATTTAGTCAACAGATCACCTTCAGTTGAAATAAACTGTAAAATTCCTGAAGAATTTTGGTTGGGTCAGTCTTGTGATTATTCGCATTTGAAGATTTTTGGTTGTGATGCCTATGTTCTTATTCCTAAAAATCAGCATTCAAAGTTAGATCCAAAATCGAAATGTTGTGTCTTTGTTGGATATGATCATTCAGTGAAGGGATATAGGTTGTGGGATCCTTCTTCATGGAAGATAGTCATTAGTAGAGATGTAACATTTGATGAATCTTCTCTTTTAAAATCAGATGTTGAAAAGGCTGAACAGAAGCAGGTATCACCAAGTCAGCAGATTCAATTGGAGACTAAAGATTTTTCAGAAATTTGAAAGGAAGGAGAGACTTCTGATGAAGAAGGTGGAGAAGCAAAGGAAACTGGAGAAATTACAGAACCAATTCAGCAACCAACCACTCTACTAAAGTCTACAAGGGAAAGAAAAACACCTAAAAGGTATGAATATTATGCTTCATCATTTGCTTTGATTACTAAAGATGGGGAACCTTCTCGTTATCAGGAAGCAGTAGATGATGCAGATATCAAGATATGGAAAAAGGCTATGGAAGAAGAAATGGACTCCTTAGCCAAGAACAATACCTGGGATCTTGTAGAACTTCCTGAAGGGAGAAGTGTTGTTGGGTGCAAATGGGTCTTCAAGTTGAAAAGGAAAGTTGATGGAAGTATCGAGAGGTATAAGGTGAGACTGGTTGCAATAGGGTATTCTTAGGTTGAAGGTATTGACTTTCATGAGATCTTTTCACCGGTAGTTAAACTTGTTTCTATTCGTACTGTGTTAGCACTAATTGCTTTACTTGACCTTGAGTTAGAATAGTTAGATGTTAAAATAGCCTTTCTTCATGGTGATTTGGATGAAGAGATATATATGGATCAGCCAGAAGGTTTTGTACAAGGTCACATCAGAAGGTTAGTTTGCAATCTCAGGAAATCATTGTATGGCCTGAGGCAGGCGCCCATGCAATGGTACAAGAAGTTTGATTCCTTCATGGTGAGCCAAAATTTTATCAGAAGTGAGTATGATCATTGTGTATACTTCAAAAGTTTCAATGGCATATTCATTATCCTGGTGTTGTATGTTGATGATATGCTTATTGCAAGCAAAAACATGGAAGAAATCAACAGGTTAAAGGCTCAGCTCTCTAGGACATTTGAAATGAAGGATCTTGGAGCAGAAAAACATATCTTGGGCATGGAGATACACAGAGACAGGAAGAATGGTAAGCTTTTGTTATCACAACAGAAGTATGTGGAGAAAGTATTTGAAAAGTTCGGTATGAACAATGTGAAACTTGTTAATGTTCCATTAGCTTCCCATTTTAAGCTTTCTTCGGATTTAAGTCCTAGAACTAATGAAGAAAAGAAGTATATGTCTCATGTACCATATGAAAATGCGGTAGGAAACTTAATGTATGCGATGGTATCTACAAGACCTGACATTTCACATGTAGTTGGAGTTGTCAGCAGGTTCATGGAAAATCCAGGGGAAGAAAATTGGAGAGCAGTGAAATGGGTGCTTCGATATTTGAGAGGCACAAGTGACCATTGCATCAGCTTCGATGGCCATGAAGGTTCAGTTTGCAGATATGTAGATGCTGATTATGCAGGTGATTTGGAAAAAAGGAGGTCTACTTCAGGTTATGTTTTTACTCTTGCAGGTGGAGTAATTAGTTGGATGTCAAAGCTTCAAGAGACAGTTGCTTTGTCCACTACTGAAGCAGAGTATATAGCTACTTCAGATGCCTGTAAGGAGGCAATCTGGGTAAAAGGTCTGCTTGATGAGATTGGAAGGACCCAGGAGAAAGTGAATGTATTTTGTGACAGTCAGAGCGCTATTCATTTGGCTACAAATCTAGCCTATCACAGCAAGACCAAGCACATCGATGTAAGGTATCACTTTGTGAGACATGTAATCGAAGGCGGCAAAGTAGTTCTCAAGAAGGTCTGCACATAGGAAAATCATGAAGATATATTCACGAAGCTAGTTACAGTAGAGAAGCTGAGATGGTGTCTCGCTTCTCTCGGCTTGCAGAAAATATGATGAATGGGCATGGGCAAGGGATTAGGAAAATTGTTGTCAAGGTGGAGTTTGTTAAAATATGACAACAAAATGTAAATAAGTAATTCTGGGCAAATTTACTTATTACCTATTGATGTAGTTGGAATAACGAAATGTAGTTGGAATAATGAAATAAGTCCAGGTTAAATAAGATGGCTCGAGAGGCTTGTAAAGTATGGAGAATCATTTGATTAATAAGAGTTTCCAAGTGTTTATCCTTCAGTTTGTAATTCAGTTATTTTTCCTATTTCTTTCTCGTTTAATGTTTTTCCCCACAACACATTCAATCAATAAATATATTTTGAAATTTTCCGGTGTGCCTTCAAAATATTGATGCCCTTGATTGGATATTTTATTTCACCTGTGTTGTTAGTAGTTTTGAAATATTGAACAACATCCACAACCATTTTTGCAAAAAAATCATTCTTAGTACCAATTATTTTTAGTGACATGCCTATCTTTTCACAATTAATAAGAAAATCCTTGCCAAGCTTATCACCCTTAACAACCAGTTTATCATCAATGTATTTGCAAGATTCCATCATTGCAAGTCTGTAACAACTGATGATAGAAGTAGGGTGAATCTTATTACGAACAAGGTCATTGGCCCGCTTGAGTAGCTTTGCAGCTATAATAACAACTAAGGTTGTGCCATCACCAACTTATCAATCCCACAATTCTGTGAGTTCAACTAAAACCTTGGCAGCAGGATGCTCCACCTCCAACACCTTCAGTAAATTTTCTCCATCATTGGTGATTATCACATCTCCAATTTCATCAACCAACATTTTTTCGAGACCGACATCAAGTTTGAGAGAAGTCTTGACATGTTCGCAACTACTTTGCGCACACCATCACATTTTGAGTGCGAATGTCTTGGCTGTACTTGAGTTCTCCCATGAGGTCCAGGTTCTATGCTGAGACCACCATTACCGACCCCGATTTAGTGCTTCATGGGCAGAAAACGCAAAATACAAGAGGTGCTAACAACTTCAGCGTGATGCAACTGTATTTCGATAATGATTAATATTATTACTACTCCTAATATTTGGTCAATGCAACACACAATGGTACCAAAATTTGTGTATTTTTCTTTCGATAATGATTAGTATTATTACTCCTATTATAGAGGGATCATAACTCCATTTCTTGCCAAGACTAGACTCCCGAAAACTTATGTCATTGTTACACTTTTCCTGGAAGCAGCAAGCCAAAAGATAATATAGTTTCTATTTTAACAAATGCCATTGAAAATGAGTTTTTTTTTTATGAATTGAAGCTTAATTTTGAATATGGGATCCATGGAATGAAATACCTCAGGACAGCTCTTGAATTCCCAACCAGTTAGAATAATATTTCAAAAGATCACTAACCATAAAATAAAAATATTTGTGTAGACTTCCAAGTTTCATGGTTGATGTATATTGGATTTTTATTTAAATAATATAAAAGATAAATTAGCATATTAGAATGGAAATGTGAAAATGTGCAATGCTGCACAATGCTACTATGGATTTTTCTGCCTTCTAGAAATCCATACAACCCTTTTTTTTTCCACCATCTATGCTCTTCTCAACATCTTTCCGCTAATTCTCTTCACTTAGTGGTTATTTCTCCTTCCAGTTGCGCCTTTGCAAAGTGCAAAATGTAAGTCGTCAGAATCAAGCGTAGGTGATGGATCTTCCATTGAGAGAGACACTGGAGGAGTGGATTACATTAGTATGTTAAAATTCGTCTATTTAAAAAAATATGAATTAAATTACTATGTTATATTATATTGTATAGAATAAATTTGTTAAACTATTTTTTATATAGATATATTCATCATTATATTGGAAGATAGTCCAATATGAATAATGGTGAACAACAATCTTGACTTTCATATAGTCTAGGAACTTATTACTGGTAGATGTTGTCATAGTTATCATGCTAGATGATTGAGATGATTGATGGATGAATCTGCATTGTTGAACTTCTCCCATCTTCACAAATAAATCCTAGTTTTTGTAGTTCAATGCAATATAACACCATAAGCAGAGCATTCTCCATCTTATTACATTAGACATGGAATTTTCATGCACTTATATTATAACCTGAAACATAAAGTAGTCGAGAAAGTGTTCAACATGTAGCAATGGTGATTCTGCAATATTTTAGTTGGAAATATAAATTCATACTGATTAAAATGGCATCTGCTTTAATTCATTCCAAACATTTAAGTTGAATGAAAGAATTATGTTGATCTCCTCATGGATGTATTATGTCCCATATACTATATAAAAGTAAATTTTTTATTGGGTTGTGTTGTTCCTTTATTCACTTCATTCCAACTCAAATCTGCATTTGCTTGGGATGCATTGACTGTATTCTTGTATTTATAAATACATAGAGAGTTGATTGAAATTTATATAATTGAAATAATAGCCACTGCTCCCAATACCCTTCCATTTTCAATCCAAACTAAGACATTTTAAAAATATTTGTTCTATAAGATGACTTTCAACATCTGTAATGGTAGTTTCCTCAAAATAATATCCAATGATGACTTGGAAAGTGTATTAATTGCACCATTTTTTTATTTCTAAAATTAATTTCCATCAATGATTTAATGACTTTCCTTCAAGCATTACTTCTTGAAATGACATCCATAGTAAAGTTTGGAAATCCTTTTCAAAACAGGATAAAAATATCCACAACATTAATATTCCGCAAGCAGTCTCTTCGTGCTAGATTTATAGCCACCAATTTCTTAAGGATATAATTGATATTACAAGGTATATCTAATTTTTTACACTAGCTCGTGATGTAGTTGGAGAAAATAATGGTACAATGCACCACTAGAAATGAGAGAACTAAAAAAACAAGAATAAATTTGAAAAGTTCATGCCCCTTTATGGAAGTCAACTGCCCTTAATTTTTTGGTATTGAAGAGAAGTGACCTACCAAACTAGTGAAAACTTCAAACCCATGAGTGAAGGACATTTTAGACTTTGCGAGTAGAGAGGTAACATTAGAACATTGTGGGATCTGCAAGCTAAATATGGTATCTAACTTTCTAGACCCCAAAATTTATATTTTTATTCTCGTGATAATGGTTGATGTTGCTTATGCCATCCCATGTACTCGCTGGAGTCCCATTGAGTCACTAAGATTTAGGGTGCTACAATTAGGAACAAGGAGGGATCTTGTATTACATATGTCTAAGCATGAAATTAAATGCCATGCTTATTCAATGTAGCATGCTTTATGTGGTTATGTCTGCACCCCAATTTTAAATTAATGTATATTAAGAAATTAAAAATCAATAATTAAAAATAAAAAATACCTATAAAAGAGATATGTCCTATAAAATAGGGGAAAGAATGAAAGTCCTAAAATCAATATCATTGTTGAAATGAATACCCAAGGGGTTTCGGGATTGTGGAGAAAAACCCGCTTGCGGAATTAGAGATAATTTCTTAATATTTTCCCTTCATAAAATATTTGTCAAATAAAATTTTGTTACGCCTACGATCTAGATGACCTATAAATTGATTTGTTGTTCAACCACTCAAAATAACAAGGGAAATTGGCATTTCTGGCCTGAAAACTGGCAAAAAGCATTTTGGATTCGATGGAATTGCAAAAAATATATGTTAGTGTTGTACGATCTAGATTAAGATGTCTACAGTTGCGAAGCCATAATGAATCTTCTTAGCTCCCAAAAAACCATATAATTTCTTGACACCTTTCAAAGGGTTCCATCTAATAATTTATTGATACTAAGAAATGTAAATATCTTGGATTTCTCTCAATAATTTCAATTATTTCCAAGATTTTCTTGTTGCCAATGTTTCTAATATTTTTTTAGGTTTTCAGGCCAAGTTGATGTTGACCAATAATTTTCAACAACTTCTAATATTTTCCCCAACATTTTTGGTTAGTTTGTTTTTTCACCCTTAAAGATAGGTTCCCAAAACAATATTTTCAACATTGACTTTGACATCACAAGGATTTATTGCTTTAACTCAAGAAGTTACCTATAAAAATATCATAAAAGATGTAGGTATATGGAATGTTTTTACTACCATCTAAGCTCAACCTCTCTGCTTTGGAAGTTAAGAAATTAGCGATGAAGTGTCGAATTATCATTCTTGGCCTGCTCCATAAATGTGCCTACTAGGATTTTGGATCTATTGCCTCACAGTCCTTGTAGATGATTTATATAGCTGTGTATATAGTTGAATGTCAGCATAATGTAGAGCTTAATCAATCTAATTAGGGGTGAAAGTGGTTGAAAGTGGGTAGCAAAATATTAAAGTACATCATCCATTAGGGCATCTTCTCTACCTATGAAAGAGAAGATCTGCATTAAATAGGGAAGTATTCTTCTGGTCATATAATATGCTAGAGCTTTAAATTTAGTAATATATTTACACAAGGGACATTCAAAGATAAATAGTGTAGCAATTGTGCCCCAAAAGTCATAGAAACATCTTCCTCTTATTGATTTTGTCTTTGACATGTGCATTACTTTGCAGTTGGCTAACACAACCTATTCCATATTGGTGTAGGATAAAAATCTTCATAGCACAAATATACATTTCGTAGCCTTGATTTATTCATTGGAGTATATGCATATTTTACACAAAATAGCTAACTTAGTTCATAAATATTACAATCACAAAATTCTTCTAAGACTTCATATAGAATGGAATAAATGTATTCTACTTGTATGTTTGTTAGTTCCCAACACTTCATTTACACCTCCACCCACTTTTGATAACTTCCACAACCATTAGGTAGGGACTTGTATAATTTACAATTTATAAAGTTTCACGGTTTAATTTTTTAAAGGCTAGTTCTTTAAATGGTGCTAGCTCAATGGAAGAGCACCTGCTTTACAAGCAAGAGGTTGGTGGTTTGATTCCATTGTGCCCTGATATTCATATTGAATGGTGAAAATTAATTTTTGGTGAAAAACGTCCTTTTGACCATCACCAATGAGCTTATGGTAACATTTCTCGACCCTCAATAATGAACTTATGGTGACATTGTTTGGCCCTCACCAAAATATGAAATGGGGAGGGTCAACGACCACCACCATATGTATATGCATCAATAGCAATGACCATGAAAGGTTCGTTGCCATAAATCGTTGTTGTTCAAATGAAATGGTGACGGTCATTATCTGTCATTATAATCATTATTCGTGGTGAACCTTGAATGTCACCACGACACCTATACTTTTGATAATGCCACCTTTGGCGACGTTCAATTTTTTTGGTAATGGAGGCTAAGGTCCATCACCATTGCTCAAATAAAATCGTCACGGTCACTATCCGTCGTTATAAATCATTATTGGTGAAGAACCTTGAATGTCACCACGTCACCTATACTTTTGGTGATGCCACCTTTGGCGACATTCAATTTTTGGTGACAGAGGCTCTTTTGACCGTCACCAATGAGCTTATGGTGACATTTTTTGACCGTCACTAATGTCCTTTTTTCTTGTAGTGGATGGTTTTTAATCCCTGAAAAAAATTGGATGAGACAAAAAATTTAAGGCTTAAATCCAAAAAACTATAGTTTATATCACAAGAAGCATTCATGCAATTCTCGATCCATGAGATTTTGCACTTAATATTCTTATATGACAAAACATTCATCTTAAATATCCATGTTGTGCTATAGGGCCAAATAGGTAGGTTCTAAATTAAATACATATATTTTAAAAGGTATAAAACTTGATTTATGATACAAAAAGCTCATGAATATCACCCCTAATGGTTTAGTTCCAAAAATACATATGCATAACACCTACTATAATAAGTTGGCATCTTAATCATTTTTAAAGGATAATGACCTAAGTAAGTTGGATTTTGAATCTTTTTTATGGAAAAATAACAGACCAAAATATTGAGAGTGTGATTTTAGATTTATCCACACCAAATGTGTTTGAAAAAAAATTGATGTAAATTGTGATTGTGATTTATGAAAATTATGAATATAAATTTGTATTCACTCGGGAAAACTATGCTACATGAAACTAATTGACACTTTTTCACCTATGATATTTGAATGATGAATCTATGTTTGTAGCAATTTCTATACACAATTGATTATGCATTGAATAAACATCTTCTTCATCTTATAACCTAAGTGCAAAATAAAATAAAATATGGAAAATCTTTTATAAGCATTCCATGGAACTAATTCATCTTTGACAAGCTTGTAATTGAACAATAAGATTCATAGAATAATATAATTCATGGTCAAAGTTAAATTGATTAATATTGAATAAACTTCTCCCTTATCCTATGATCTAAATGCGCAATCAAATTAAATAAAATAAAATTGAACAATGTAACCCATAGAACACTATCATAATGCTTTAGATTTTATTGATTGATATAAAACCAGTATATATTCATCTTAACAATGGATTTAAGAAACATTGATGTGCAAACTTATTTTCGAGTGTAAAAGCTTGAAAAGAAGTTTGAAGAACTAAAAGTATTACACATCTTCCTCTTATCATTTTTATTAAGTAATTGAATTTTTTGTTTTTAATTACTTCTTCTTTGTGGGTATTGAAATTTTTTATTATGGCCAATATAAAAGTAATTTTTCTTTTTACTTTTTGTATATATATGAAACTTATTTTGAAATAAATTAATTAACATCAATATACAAATAGCTTATTTAAGTTATGTATTGAAATATTTTTAAAAACTATAAGAATTACGGGTCTTTTTACATTTAAAAGTGAAAACATGAGAATTTTTTAATTTCTAGTTACTTCATCTCTATAAAGTTGAGATAAAATTATGTTACTTTACATTACTTTATATAAACATTGACATATTTTATTTATGGTTGAGATTTTTTACTATATTTATTACATACTTTTTATTTGCAAGCTTCTGCAAAATATTTCTATTAATAAAAGGATGTATTGTAGTGAGTATATATAGTCTTTGATACTCCAAAAAGACTTACTTGGGAGAGAATACCTTCAACTAGGTGAAAAAAGAAGAACACCATTTCTACCTAGGCATACTTGAATATTGACACACTACTGAGACATAGGACAAAAGGAAGACCACACCATAACAACCAGATATATCCATGGCCACCACTAGTGTACATTACAAAATTCAAATGAGGATGACAAGAGCTAACTCATTAGGAATGTAGAAATATCTAAATATATTCAAATTGTCTTGTAATGTACTAAAAAAAATACTGAATCAATTCTACGAATTGTAGAAACCAATTACGATCGCACAATCACATGAAAAAGTAAGAGAAAGAATTTCAATTGCACAGCACAAAGATATATCTTGGGAAAGCCCTAGCTAAAAACCCCTCTATCTATATAATACATAAAGTAAAAAACATGAAACAATACAATGATATTTCCCTTCCTGAGAAACCTCTCCACTATGATGATTGTCTCACTCTGATCTAAGAAAGTTTGGTCCAATATTTAACCACTTCATTGTATCTTCCTGACCAGCCTTGCTCACGAATTACTGGGATAATTGATACCCTATTAATTAGGCAATTACCATCAATAGATTTTGCAATACATCTAAGGCATCCTGATGACCTCATGCATGACCTGTACACTTTTATAATTATAGAAATGATAGTTCTCTTCCCTTTAACTCCAATCTCAACTAGGCATTCCCTAGAACTGACATGCAACAACTATTTATAGTGAATTATCAGTTATCTTATTGATCATTGCATGTGAATTAAATCATATTTAATTCAATGGACCTATCACTAGCTCATCTCTTAGTTAGAACTAGTTAAACTAATTTTAACTAAAATAATTGAGTTAACTAATTACAACTCAAAATAAAATGCAACTAGACCCCCTACAACTTAGATTGACCTCTACATGCCTATATTTTGAGCCTTAACTCAAATTCACTGAACTAGCTAAGTCTTCTTGCCTCAGTTAACACTTGCAGGCTATCATGTGATGTGGAATTACAATTTGCTTCTAATTTAATTAAGGGGAAATTAAATTAGAGGCCCCCTTGGGGTGCCATTCTTATTTCCAATTTCAACAGCCCCTTTAAACAAGAAATGGATTGTATGCTGCCCCAATCCTGCCTCCGTGGAACTCGAATTTTCTTCTTGATAGACCCTTCGTGAATATGTCTCCATCTCACTCCTCCATGGTAATTTACTCTAATGACATAATCCACCTCTACACACAATCTCTGAGATGGTGATACTAGATATCAATATGCTTGGACCTGTCATGAAAAACTGGATTAACCGAGAGTTTGATGCAACTCTGGTTATCAAAATAAATCACCGTTGGATCCCTGTCGACCAAACAAACCAATAAGTATCTTCCTCATCTAGATGGCCTCACTTGCTACCTAATTGGCTACCATGTACTCTCCCTCTGCTAAAATGAGTGCAATTGATTTTTGTTTCCTATTGTACCAGAAAACTTTTGATGATCCTATGCTAAAGATGCCCCCTTATTTTCTCTTCCTCTTGGATGGAATCCCTGCCCAATCTACATCAGTGAAGCCTTGAAGATTCACTCCCTCTGTCCATCTATACCATAGCCCATACTCTGTAGTTCCTCTGAGGTATTTCAACACATGCTTGCCTGCCTTCCAAAAGATCTTGGTACGCTTAACCATAACTTTACTAAGTTGGTTAACCACATGGCATATGTATAGTTGTGTGTTCACCAAATACATGAGTGAACCCACAAGCTTCTTGTAAACAATAACATTTACTAATTCACCTGAAGTAGCATCATCATTCCTCCAATTTCTTGCTAGAAGAGTCTCCATGGGTTTGCTGCCCTCCATGTGGAACTTCCTGAGGATCTCATTGGCATACTTTCCTTGAGATACAAATATCTCCCCATCTCTTTTCCATATTTACAATCCTAGGAAATAGTGCAAGAGCCCCATGTCCTTTATCTCAAATTATCTTGCAATATCCTCTTTGAAATACTTGATGAGATGCTCATCACCTATCAGTATAAAATCATCGATATAAAGTACAATGATAAAAATTTTACCTTCTACCACAATATGGTATTTATCTCAAATTATCTTGCAATATCCTCTTTGAAATAATTTATGAGATGCTCATCACTTGTCAGTATAAAATCATTGATATAAAGTATAATGACAAAAATTTTACCTTCTACCACAATATGGTAAAGTTTCACATTTGCTTCACTCTTGGTGAATCCCAACTCGAGGAAATAGCTCTCGATCCTAGTGTACCAAGCATGAGGTGATTTCTTCAGCCCATACAATGCTCTCTTGAGTCTGCGCACATGCGACTCTCTATCGAAGGTCTCAAAACCTTCTGGATGCTCAATGTACACCTCTTCCTCAATCACCCCATTGAGGAAGGATGTGTTTATATACATTTGATGTATCTGCCATCCCATTTGTGTTGAGAGTGCAAGGATGGATCTGATTGATGAGTACCTTGCGACTAGTGCAAAAGTCTCATCATAATCAATCCCCTCCACCTGAGAGAGCTCTTTGGCCAAAATATCGCCTTATTTTTCTCCACACTACCATATGTTGTCTGACTCACCTTGTAGATCCACTAGGATCCTATAAATGTCTTCCCCTCTAGTCTTTGGAAATCTTCCCATGCATTGTTTCTGATAATGAATTCATACTTCTCAAGCATGGAATCAATCCAAATTGATAACTGCATTACTACCTCAAAAGAGGATGGCTCTATCTCTACACCTTCCCCATAAGAGACATGTATCTAGTGTACCACTCTAGGGACCTTCTCTACCAGCGTTGTGATGTGGTTTCTCCCACATTCTCTCTAGCATGAAGCAACAAACTGTCAACCTATCTGGTGCGCTTCCTTCTGTCTCAGTATGTCCTTACATGAGTGGGTGATTCCACTCTCTGTAACTCTGCTTGTGGCTGCTCCACATCTTGAGGTTCTTATTTTGCAGCTACGAGCTTCTCAACTGCATGAAAATGAAGCTCCCTCTCAAGGGAAATTTGCATGGCCTTCTCTTCATCAAATTTCACAACTCTTCTTACCACTATCATCTTGTGTGCTAGCAAGTACACCCGATAGTTTTTAGGTGTATTAGTGTACCCCACAAATATCCCCAACTTAGTTGTTCGCTCTAGCTTATTCCTGGCATCTTTGGTCAGATGGAAATAAACTGATGAACCAAAAATTTTAAAATACGACACATTTGGTCTCTTACCTAAAAAATATTCCTCTGGTGTACTCATCCCAAGTATCCAATGATGACTTATTCTCTACACAAATATTTTTGTATTGCATGCTTCGGCCACAGATGCAATGGTGGCCCTGATCATGCAACATAGATTGTACTGCTCCCACAATATTTTTGTTCTTCCTTTCTGCAACCTCATTCTACTATGGGTTATGAGGTGCTATGGATTCCCTTTGAATTCCTTTTGAAGCACATAAGTTATTGAATTTGTTGGAGACATATTATCCACCATTTTCGCTCCTCATAGCCTTCACCTTCTTCCCTGTATCTTTCTCGACGAATGTATTGAACTCACAAAACTTGGAGAACATCTGATCTTTCTTCTGCATGAATAAAATCAAAAACTTGTGTGAAAAAAAATTTAAAAGGTCACATAATACCTGTGTGTTGTTGTGGAAGATGTCAAGAATGGTCCACACACGTTTGAGTGAACTCTCTCAAGGATCACCTTTGCTCAGCTTTCCTTATTGTGAAAGGTGGCTTCGGTATACTTGCATAATGTAAACCCTTTGCATGTATCTCTCTACTCAAGTAAACCCTTTGGAATTCTTGTAGAAATTTGTTGCATCATCTTCAAAGCGCCATGGTGCAGATGGCCCAATCTCTAGTGCCATAACTCACCGATGTCTTGGCTCACCTTCTTTACTTTCGTGCTCAAGGAAGCACATCCTTCTACATCCAATTTATAGAGGTTCTTTACTCAAACCCCAATATTTTTCACGTCCTGTGGCTTTGTGACAAAGGAACATCTTTCCTTCATTGAATATCACATCATAGCCATAGTCTTCCAACATAGTAATAAAAACCAAAGTCTTATTTAAACCGGGAACAAACATGACATATTTTAATGTGAAAGGAGTACTTGACTCCCTCTAAAAGGTAATTGTACCTATGTCAGTAGTGTTATACCTCCCATCATCTCCCATCTCGATGTGCATCTAGAGATCCTTCTCCTCCAAGTTATTGAAGAACTATTTATTGCCGGTCATATGGAACGAAGCCCCACTATCTAAGTACCACACATAACCAATCACCGATGACACAATACATGCGATGAGGGTGAAATCCAACTCAAAATGTGAGGGAAGTGCTTCACCTGCCACTCCTCCTGAGGACTTCTTGTTGGTCTTCTTGTGCGAACAGTTTGTAGGATAGTGTCCAAGATCATGACAGTAAAAACATTTTACTTTTGACAAGTCTCGCTTCTTTCCTCCCTGACCAGAATCTAATTTGGAATGGGACACCACTACAAGGAAAAGACCCTCTGTAGAAGTTTTTTTAGGAACCCATTATAAAAATAGCCCAAATATCTGTTTGTAGCGGAGGTCTCTAGAGGAGGTTGGCAGGTGGAGGTTTTTGCAGATGTTTTTTGTCCGGTGCATTTCTCATCATAAACCGCAACGATGCATTTTACTCACAACGCACTAGTGCGTACTAAAAATTGTCACACCGAGACACTGTGCTCTCTGTACAAACCCTCCCGGTGCGTCTAATTTCTATAGGCTATAACGCGCTGGTGCGCTATGCATAAACAGGCCTGATGTGTCTCAAAAATTTGTGCACCGAAACAGGGTTAAATAAAAAAAAATTACCGGCCGAAAAATGACATTTTCACTTCTTCAATACTCCAAACCTCTCAAGCACCGGTGTGAATTTCTCTTGTGTGAGGCGCCCTGCAATCAGTGCTCCCATTGCATGCATTGCTATCATCCATTTCCCACCTTGTGGAGTTTGAATTTTTGAAAATGGTGGGAAAATTTGGTTTCCCCAATTCCTTAGAAAATATGCCTCCTTGATGCGCAAATGTATAGGTATTTGACTTGTTTCTCAATAACTGAACATTTTAGTGGATTAAATTTCTAAAAAACCTTAAAATTTACCATTAAAAAAAAATATATGCGCGGTGCACTCGAGCCATTCAGCTCGCACCATTCACGGTACTGCCTGTAAATTTACAGGCCACACAACGAAGAGTGCAAACGGAAACCGCACCGAGTTTCGATACGGTAACGAAAAACGCACATCGTGCTTTTAAAAAAAAAACTTACATGGCGATGCGATCGTTTAAACAATCATACCCTTGACTATGTACTAGTGTCGGGAGGGCGGTGCGTTAACTAAACTATGTGCCTCGAGGCGGGTAGTTAGGTCAGCACACCACCCTCCTGACATCAGTACATATTCAATGATGCGGTTATTTATAGGACTGCACCGTTGACCATGTAATGTTGTTGGGTGGTGCATTGACCAAAAGATCCACCCCGGGGCAGATATTTTGGTCAGTGCACCACCCGCCCAACAATAATACATGGTCAACGGTGCGGTCGTTTATAGGATTGCACCGTTGACCATGAATTATTGTTGGGCGGTGCATTGACCTATCTATCTATCCTGGGGTAGATAGTTTTGTCAACACACCGTAGAAAAAGTAAATTTTATGTTTTGCAGTGCGTGAACAATTTCCATGCACACCGAGAGCAGTGCGTGATAAAAACGTATGCACCAGTACCGGTGCATGACTGTTTTTTTGGGCACACTGACTGCTTTTTTTTTCAAAAAAAAATAAAAAATAATAATATATATATATATATATATATATATATATATATATATATATATATATATATATACATGTCTCATTTAATAAAAAAAAATGTATTTAATATGTGAATCATTCAGTGACATCAACGGAGAGAACAAAGGGAATAAAAAGAACATATGGAGGACCAGTATAACATGATTCACCCGTGGGAGGCACGAGAGAGGGAGGGACTTATGTACCCTTGCCCTATTATGGCATCCACCTAGTTTCTCCTACGGGAGGTAGACCTCCTCAAGTTATATGAGGAGGCTACATCCTTGAAGGGCCATAGTGGATTATTGGGACATCTCATCTTCAGGTGGAATGCCCACCGATAGGATTTCCGAGTCAGTTCTAACTAGTGGTACACGCCCAATGAGAAGGACATATATTCTATTACTGGCCTATCTAGGAGAGGGCATGAATTTCCCTAGTTCCCATATGTCCCCGTTGGCTATGCAACAGGGAGTCAGTTGGCGTACTCCCAGAGATACAGTAGGGACGATATAATTTCTCCTGCAGATTTTCATGTGTCCAGTGATCAGTTATGTATTATTTGTTTGGTGCAGAGGAGGTGAGGTGCCTCTCACTACTGTTGACGACCATTTCAGACTATACCAATGATGGGAAACACATTAGTTTCCCGCTTTTATTTTATGTTGTTTCTTTATTCCATGCACCATGACTTGTGAGATGGTCTGCGATTTTTTTGCTTCAATTTTTTACAACATTAGATAGATGCCATTCTCAAGCACGTGGAAGGTTGACCTTCCCTTTTGCTTCAGATTTATTTTGTTTATTTTTAGAGAGGTTTCCAGAGACAAGGCCTACTTTCTTTTGGAAGCCTCATAAGTCGATGCTGCATGTACGAATGTAAATGTGGGGCCAAACGAGGCCTACTTTTGTTCGGAAGCTTCGTAAGCCAATGTTGCATGTACGGATGCAGTTGTGGGGCAAGACAATGCCCAAGAGGGGCTAGTCTGACTTTCCTGCTAGGATATGTTTTGGTGGCATGTCCATATGTCGGTTTGGATTGGCAAGGGTGTAATAACATCCTCTTCACATAGGATGAGCTGCCAGATGGGAGAGGTAATATTAGTGTTTTATTTAAATTAATATAGTTTCATTTTACTGTCTTAATTAACTAATTAGAATTAACAAAATTTATTCTAACATGTTCTTTAACTTGTTTTATTAAATTATTTAATGAAAATGTCTAATTATTGTTGTGTACTTTATATTTTGTAGATATAGGGACATTCGTTGGGGATGAGATTACACCCCCTCCGAATGATCCAGGTGTAGATGTTGATGAGGAGATGGCAGAGACGGAGGATCAGGGTGACAAAATTAATCATGATTGGGTACAGATACCCATGTGGCTGAGGCATAGGCTGGACACCCAATTTAGGATGGAGTTGGGTAACCAACTCTATCGCCAGCTAGTTGCTGAGGGAGTCTACCTAGTTACGATCATAGAGATTGAATAACTTATAGTTGTTCATGGAAAATGTTAAATGTACATAAATGTCAATATAATTATTAACGTTCATAAAATTGACCATTTGTAATGTTCATTGTGTGATTATATTTCTCAAAATATAAGGGAGGACTTAATGGTCAATTACCTCAAAATTTCCGAGAAACATGCATTCGACAAGGCAAACTTTGCTTTCAAGTTGTACAGTAACATCGTTGTCCCCAACTGGGTAGAATTTTACTGACCACGAGGTCCAAAGAAAGGGGTGGTAGAAGAAAATTAAAGGCTTTTGAAAAAGGTATCAGTGATATGAGCATCATCCCCTTGTTGATATTCATTTTGGAATGAACCTAACAACATTATCTCCATGGCAGTCGTATCCCTTAAGTAATCATGCACACTGAACTCTATTTGAATGCCTCCATTGCTAGCTTGTGAAGAACTACTATTGTTGCAGTCATTCCTAATTGGTCAATCTGGACGTAGTGGGAATTGAATAAGTGGTTGATTCAACCATTCTTGGTATCGTGCCTCTCCGATTTTTTCTCTTAATTCAACCTTCTATCGATTTGAAATTGTCCTGAGGGTGAAACGAAAGATGGTAGGTAGGTCGCTCATCATCACTAGAACCCTAATAATTTCAAAAAATATATTTGAACATAATTAGTACAAAATATATGATATCAATTAGTAAGCACGTCGACAATGCATGAGTAATTGGTTTGACGTTGAAATAATTACATTAATATACCAAAGAATTATTATTACCATCATTGTCCCAAGATTGTGGCTAGAATATGCAATGTTATAATTGGCAGGGTGAAGCAGTTGTCCATTTTCATCTACCAAATGCGCCTTGCGGTATAATGCTCCTGATAAGAGCTTCCAATGTTTTGGAGTTGTTTGAATATTTTGTGCATCTGAAATCGATTATGAATTTGCATGAACCTGAAAATTTGTAGACATTAATTTTATTCAGTTGATTGACATGGATAAAATAAATAAATTCAATTAGATAATGAAAATATAAATAAAATCTGAAGTAAATATTACATCTAGAGATGGATAGAGAGAACTCCGCGATGGACTCTGAGAAATATTATGGAATGAGCTGGATTTGGAAGAATTGTCCATTCGATATAATTATGACATTTTCTCCCTGCATTTGAGAAAAATCAACAATAAATTTTGGTGTACATACCTAAAATTAATTTCGGCGCCTTAAAAATGGACTAATTGTTATTGGTGCTAATGTACATTTAATCGCACCGGTGCGTTTAAGTTACTGTGCACCGATGTGTTGTTATTAATTGACGCACCAGTGCAGTTAGATAACAAACGCACTGAATATTCACAAATAAAAAAAATGCAACTTTATTTTTTTAAAGTGAAAAAAAGCGGTAAATTGAAAAATGGGAGGCAAATTATTTTTGGAAATCTAATTTCATAAAAAAATTATTTAAATAGTAAAATTTATCCATTATTTCATTATTTTTTCAAAAAATTTCAGGGAGGGATTTGCACAAGAGACATACATGGAGCAAGAGAGCACGAGAGCACTGTGGAGCAGTGAAATACTTTCAAACAACAACTCTATTCAGAGAATCAGAATTTGAAACATTTGGTGATTCGCACAAAACCCTGTAGTATAGTAAAAGAGTTAACTTTTATTGTAATAATTGTTTTTTTTACAGTTTCTGTTGGATTTAATACATGCATAGTAAAAAATTTAAATTTTACTGTACATTTTTTGAAAAAAAAAAAAAAAAACCATTCTTACGTTAAACCCTTGCTTCTTCTTATTTATGCCCTTGCTTCTTCTTGTTTCTGTGACTTCACAATTAGGGCTTTTAATTTTAGATTTATATGGTTTGTATTGCTATATATATAGGCATATGAAATCTAACCCATGGGACAACTTGCAGAGTCAAATCCCAATCCATGTCGACCCTTGCATGAGTTTTTAAAAAACATATTTTTTTAGTCGGTGCGCCCTGTGTAAAATAGCGCACCGGTGCACTATTTTATTATAGCACACCAAGCGCGTACTGTTTGATAAAAACATTTTTTTATTAATTTATGTTTGTGTTAATCGATGTACCAGTTAACATATAACGTACCGGGTCTCCTTGTTGACATAGAGCACCATACGGTGTTTCTACTGTTTTCTTAGTGCATTTATAAGAACATGTCGCACCGCCTCCTCCACGACATCTTATGCTACAAAAACTAACACTACAGGTTTTTATTAATTTGTCAATGTTAATTGGTGCACTGATATACATATAACACATTGGGTCTCCTTGTTGACAGAGAACACTGTACAGTGTTTCTACTGTTTTGGCGGTGTGTTTATAAGAACATTATGCACCACCTTCGGTGTGTACTGTTTGAAAGGCACACTGTTTTCTTGATTTTTTTTTTACCTGAAAAGTTTGTGATTTATTTATAAAATATATTAATGAATGGTATGGTACAAGTTTCATATTGATAAAGAAATGGCTGAGGAGATATCAAGTAAGAAAAATACTGATAGCACATCGAGAAAAACAAAAAAGAAAAGTTCTTTGTAAATTCTTTACAAAAATTATTATTTTTGAACTATATGTAAGTTTAACTAATATGTATTGTTCTTTGTGTATCATGCAGAGCCAAAAAATGATGAAGCTCAATAAGATTATTTCTGATCTAAGATCAGAAGAGCGTAAAATATTGATGGAAAAATTGCAAAAGGATGAATCAGGTGAATGAAAAAATATTATCAACCCAATATGAGTTTCTTTTTTTAATTTTCATTAATAATATACTTAAAATTATTAAATAATATGTTTCAAACAATCTATTAATTCACATATTTTTAGTGTTCTACAGGGACCAACAATGAAGAAAAGGAATGTTGTTCTAAGAAAAGAAAAAAAATAGAACATGCAAATGAAAATGAATTACTCCTTAGCTCATCTGGAGTGGTGCTAGAGGTCAACGAAAGGGGAAAAAACTTTTACAAAACTTTGAGGGATCTAGTGGAACAAATGTATAGATGTTATTTCCACTTATAATATAAAAATCAATCCAATGATTCCAAGAACCAAATTTTATTTAAACTAGATGATGAGTTTCCAGAGAATTGGTCAATGAGACATGTTAGACTTTTAATAGCAAAACGTACAACAACAAAAAACAAGGAATGAAAAAGTAATATTCCTTTAAATGTTTTTCTAGAATTATATGTATATATTACTAGAAAGAGATCATTTATAAATATCACTTTTGTTATATTTAATTTTCATATATGAATATAAATTTAAATAGTTTATTGTCATGTTACATTTTCAGGAAGATTATGAAAATCTCAAAGGATGAACGAGCTAATATCAGAAATATGCCATTAGGAATGTCCAAAAAGGTGTATAAGGAGATGGTAAAAGAAATGGACATAATTGCATCACACGAGGAGCCATCTCAACAACAACGTGCTTCAAATGTAATATGTAATCATTGAATTTTTCAATTAGGTACAATAAACAAACAATTTAGCATTAAATATTAATTTTCAAGTAATATTTTCTTCCAGAAAAGAAAAGAAATGGGAACCCATTCAACACATAAAACAAGATGACAAGGAAGAAATGGGTTGATATCTATGTTTGTGGTAATTGTTACTTCCTTATAGCAATTTAACTAGATTTCGTTTTTGTATATTTTAAGTTGTTTTACAACAGTTGTCATTGAATGTCTTCAAACAGGTGCTAACATACAAAGAAGAACCATCATACGAATTGATTGACATTGGGTTAAATATGGTTTGTCAGTATATGTTGGAATATTAGAAATTAATTGTGGAATTTGTAAGAATCTATCTTGTTTTACTTAGCCCCATCTATAATTAATAAAACAAAAAAATCTTTTATATTAAATATATAATTTTTTATGGGGTATAAAAATTGCACGAAACAAAGTATGGAACTGCACTAACAAATGAATAGTTGAAAGATGGCATGAAATTTGGTTTTGAAAGAATGTGTATAGTTCATGAGTCAATTCTTGCTATGGTACATTTTTTTAGATTTACATTGATGTATATTATTTAATATTGCAATTTTCATTATTCTCACTGTTATCACTCAGAAAAAGTGAAACATCATTTGACATGGTCATAGAGTTCATTAGGAAAAAATAAATTTATTTATATTAGTATATCCTAAGGTCCAAAACCCACCCCCATTCAAGTCATATCATGTCCCATCAGTCATCATTTGCTGACATATTTCATTTCCCAAGCTTTTGAATTTGAAAAGGTCACTTTAGCCAGTTTTTCTTGTTTTCGTAGCGAATTACACAGTAAAAAGGCAATTTTCGCTACGAAACTGCTAATACTTTCGAAGCGAAACTGCCTTGAAATGAACTAACTACACAACAAAAAGAGGTTTTTCTGTCTGTCTTTTCAAATCTGGTTCAAGGTGTACGTTCATGATTAGAAGTGTTAGGGTGGATGTCATTCGAGTCAGTTAGGGTTAAATAAAGGTACAAAGGTCATGGATGAGGTCATTATTATTGTTTTTAGCATGTATTAGTCATGATTAAGCCTTGAGTTGTCATTGAAACTTTAAAACCTTTCCCAATTGAGTATTTTGTCATTCTCCGCTTCATCTTTGCATGCTACTGAGTTTTGGAGAGTTGTTTCACCAAGCCAAGCTGGTTGCTGGCATTTTCAAAAGTTGTAGGTGTCGCTAATCAAGCGAGGTAGAGAAGGTATAAAATCATCATGGCTACAAAGAGGAAGACCAAAAAATCTGGCCACTACCTCAGATATGAGCCATCAGACATGAATTTTATTAATGAAGACCCAACTGCCTTAGAAGTTTTTAGAAGAATAGGGTGTTTGCAGTTTTGCCAAAGATTACAAGGGGGGCATGTGCAGGTTTCTAAGGAGTTTTCTATCAGTTTTAATGGGACAGCTTCAAAGGTGGGAATGTTGAACCTCACTGTAACACCAGAGACCATTGCAGCAGCAACAGGAATCCCTAAAGGAGGATAACAATGTTTCAAAGGCTTCAAGTTCACCATGCAGGACTGTAAGGAATTTATCAAGTCAGAGCATAGTGATATTGATCTCACAAATTCCATCCCAAGGAGCTACATGAAGGAAAATTTCTCAAAGATGTCGTTAATCATTTAGAAGTACTTCACCTATGAAGGGAGGTATCATATGGTTTATTCCTACCACCTCAGGCTTCTGCTACATTTTGTTGGTAAGAGGTCTCTTGATTTACCTTTTTACTTATATAGAAGCTTAGCTAAAACGTCAGACAAATTTCAAGCTAAATCTGAAGGAAATGAAACCTCACTCTTTCATCATGGTTTAATCAAGTTGCTGGTATTATAAGAGTTAAAAAGATTAGGCAGAGAATGGTCATATTTTCTGTTCATCAGTGGTTTTGAAATAGATTCCATCACTCCTAAAATAACTCCTAAACCTAGAGATATACCATCACCTTCAGTGGCAGAGAAAATTGAGCCAGTGATCATGGAGACAGAGCCATTGCAGAAAGTTGACACACCCAATGTTACACCAGCAAAACAAAAGCCAACAATGAGAAAACATGGCAGCAAGAGGGTTACAAGAAGCCAAACAGTGGCTAAGGGTAACTGAGAAGACATTCTGCATGCTATTGATATTGAAGAAAATCCCATAGTCCAAGCTGAAGATATATATGAGGGAGGAAAGAAGCTCAAGAAAGCCAAAATAGCTAAGAAGTTAGAGTTTGAAGGTGAAGATGCATGATTCATGTTTCAGGCTAGGAAACCAATGACAAGACATGCCAGAAAGGTCTTGGAAAGTAGTAAAGAAGCTCAGAAGGTCACTTAAACTGTCCAGCCACCACCAAGCATCATTGACCTCTCGTCACCTACAAAAGAAGATTTGGTCATCAAGCAAAAGAAGGGAAAAGAGAAAATCATTGAAAAAACATAGATTGAATTCCTTAAAGTATTTGAAGCTAGAAAATGATGAAATATCAGTATTAAAGAAAGAGGCAAGGAAGCATAAGGTTCAGAAGGTACAGTTTGAAAAAATGAAAGAGATTTGGGAGGATCAAGTCACAAGTGTCTCTAAGACATTGGAAAACACAGAAAAACTGATCAAATGGACTAAGCTATTGAGAGGAGAGGTGAAACATATCAAGAAAATGAACCTGCACTTAAAATCTAAGAATAGGACACTAAAAGACCAAGTAAAAGAATTATAACAACAACTAGAACTGATTCATGAAGAGCTGGAGAACAAGGGTTTGAAGATGACTGTGGTTGAGGAGCCTATTGCTCAACTAATCATTAATGAAGAGGAAACACCTCAAGTGTCTGAAGTTGAGTTTGAATGTGTTTTAGAAGGTTCATGGCATGCTAAAGACCAAGTTTTTATAGCTGGAGGTCACTTTTTTGAGACAGTGTTGAAATCTGGAAATTCTGCAGGTTTTCATAGTTTCATAGTGTTTCCTAGGCTTAAAGCCAGGAAAATGCTACGAAAATTTCTGTAGCAACCTATTTGCTTCCAAAATCAATTTTTGCAGTTTTCAAGAAGGGAGAATGGTGGTGATGATGTGTCATGACTAGGTTGACATCATGGAATAGCAAAAGAGCAGAGTTTTTGGGTTCAAAGCTTCTTTTTCAACACTACGAAAGCTCGCTACGAAACTGTCATGTTTTCATAGTGAGCTATTTTTAAAGGTTTTGGAGCAGCTTAATGACATTTTTGGACAATTGGACTCCTCCAACATGTCAAGGGACCTTAATATCAAACATTTATGACTTGAAGGAAGTGATGTGGAGACAATTCATTAGCTAAAGTTCTCGTTGAAGATAAAGGTCATGCAATCCTGAAAAATAGGGTTTTGTTCCACATGTTTAGGAGGGTTTTTAATATGTAAAGGGGGTAATGAACCTATCATCTCTCATTCGAGCATGTGATGCTTATTTCTAACTGACATGTAACTTTTTCACAAAGATAAGGTAGAATATGTAATAAATAGGAGCTACACTCCTATTAGGAGATGTCTTTTTCAGGGTGTAGCTGTCAGTTTCTTGTTAAAAGACATGTTTTTCTGTTATATGAGGTGCCATAGGAAGAATTCGATGAATCTAGCCATCAGGCAGATCATCCTTGTTATAAGAATGTCTATTTAAAGGAAAATCATCGAAGTAGTAAAGGGTTGGAGATTTTGTGCACCAAACAACTGCTTTATGTATTTTGACTTATATCAGTAATACAGAGGGATTTTCTTCTTGACAGACCTGAGATTCCCATGGATTTTTTAATGTCTTATTAACCTACATCTTATGTTTTATCACCTACAGTATATTTCATTTCTATTACTCATAATTCATAACTCTGTGCTTTGACTTCCTTTAGTAATGAAATGATTGTGTTTTCCTATGTTTTATGAGTGAATTTCCTTTGTTAAAGACTCCTATCTGCCTCATCTTCCATGTCAAGAAACCTTGCCACTGAAAATATTGATTGTTGACTCCAAAAGCCCAATGGTAGCAAGCCTGTTTTCTTTCGACCTGAAATCATAAAAAAGAAGATACAAATTATATAGAGTTAGCCATCTATCTTTATCATTAACCAATATCATAAATTTCCTGTGAGAGAGCCCTCTCAAATTGAAGAGGCTAAGCTTCAGTCGAAATCTGGTTTGAAACACTTACATAGAGTTGTTTGATCAACAGCCAATCAAGTAAAATATTGTGATAACATTTTGGTGCATCTACTAGGAGCCCGAAGATATGCTTTTCCAGAAATTCTGAAGCTGAACTCTTGAAGGTAGCAAGAGCTCAGGAGATGTTCGAGGCTGCAACTACCTTGGTGACTCCATTCAAAATTCTCATGTTCAAAGGTGGTTTCGAAAAGGAGATATACGAGGAGTAATCCTTACACAGATCCACCTACAATTGTGGATAATCCAAACACAATTTCCAAAGGCATTCAAGGCATCTCTGCACAATCAGGTACTCCATTACATACAAAAGCCTTGTCCTATGAAGTTTTAAGAAGTCCTGAAGATAAAAAGTTCAATGATAAATTTCAGGAAGTCTTGTTTAGGTCTGAAAATGAAAAGGAATTGACAGAAATTGTCTTAGATATACATAGAAGAGGTATTGATACCTCAACCTTAGTGACCCAAAAATATAAACAAGAGTTTTGGGAAGAAGTCACATCTGAGTTATTGTTAGAGAGGGAATATTTGGATAGGTTGAAGGAACTAGAACCATTTTAAATATTACTAAGAAGTAAATATGGTTTTTCTTTACCTGATTGGAGTTCAATTGTAACTAGAGAACAAAGACCAACCAGCCCCCCTCCTAACAGTCCCTTTTCCTCTACCACTTTTGTCCCTAAAACTACCACAGTTCCAGTCATCATGGCAGGAAATGTGCCACCTCCACCTGTTGCTGTGCCTGCTAGATATGCCCCTCTTGTTCTCCCAGTTGTCCTTAATGCTCTTCCTAGAAAATACTCTGCTAGAATAAAAATTTGGGAAGATATTACAACTGAAGAGCATGTAGATCAGTTCAATGACTTCATAGACAGGGAGGAGGTTGACCATGAGGATGTCAAGATGAGATTATTTGGTCAGAGCTTTACTGGTGAGGTCAGGAAGTGATTCAAAGCCCTTACACCATGAAGCCTAGATAATTGGAATGAATTTGAAGATAGCTTCTTGAGAAAGTGGGGAAATAGAACCAACCCTATACAAGCCCTCACTGAGTACAATAGTTTGAAAAGAGTTGTTGATGAAACTGTCCAAAATTTCTCCAAGAGATTTAACAAATTTTATGACTCAATCCATGCCCATCTTAAGCCTCCACCAGGAGTAGCTCAACTGAGATATGCCGAGGCCTTTGATTATTAATTTTCCATCCTGATCAGAGAAAGAGAATTCCCTTCATTAGCTAAAATGAAAAATGATGTTGTGAAGGTAGAGGTCAACATGATAGTAGCTAAAAAGTCCAAGATGGGAAAGACAAAATTGAAAGGAGAAGATAAGCCTTCCACCTCAGATGATAAATTTGACCCCATGATGAAGGCAATGGAAAAAATGATGGATAGTTTTGCCCTTGGGAATGCCTCTGCTCCTCCTGCACAACATAAACCTTAGTTTAGAAATCCTCAGTTCATAAGACCTCAAAACCAACAGAAACCAAGGGAAAACATAAATCAGCCTGACCCTCAAGTAAGGCCTCCTTTTTAGCAAAACTTAGTTGATGAAGAAGATTAGCTTGAAATACCAGAAGACTCTATTCATTGCTTGGATGAAAACATGTCAAGAATTTTTTTTTACTAGGGAAGAACATGATGAGTCAGATCATGATGTAAATAAGGGTGAGGAACCATATGATTATCTTAAAGGATATCAACATGCAATCTTTGAGATGCAGAAACAATACAACCTCAGAAACAGAAATGTTCCAATTAATACAAACGAAACATAGCCCAAGAGAGATGCCCCTAAAGCTGCTGAGGTTAGAAAAGATCCACCACCTCCTCCTCCCGTCAAAGAGACTGAAAAATATTCTTATGTTTTCATTTTGGAGAATGAGATCTCCAAGATAGAAATCCCAGTTCCTTTTGGAGAAATTCTTAAGGTGAATGAATACATAAGTAAAATTGTAAAAATGTTGAATTCCCAACTAGGAGCTGCTGATATCCTTAATGTTCAAGAAGATCATCCAACCATATACTTGGGACCAATATTGGAGGATGAGCAGAATGAAGAGGTGCCTCCTTTCTATTTCAGCCTTAGTATTCATGACATGACATTACACAATGCCATGTTAGATTCAGGGGCATCTAATAACCTCATGCCAAAAGTAATCATGGAAATAATGGGATTGGAAATTACTAGGCCATATAAGGACTTTTTTTCCTTTGATTCAAAAAGAGTTCAGTGCATTGGTTTAATTAAAAGATGTTGTTGTTGGTCTTACAAAAGTCCCTACCAAGACAGTAGTAATGGAAATTGTGGTAGCAGACATTCCACTTAAGTTTGGCATGCTGCTATCTAGATCATGGGCAACAAATATCAAAGGCACCATGCAGATGGACCTAACTTATGCCACCATTCCTGTTTTTGGTGAGAAAAGAAGACTATATAGAGAAACAAGGATGGATTATATGGTATGTAGTAAGGAAAAACCTCAAAATTTCCCAATCTATGTTGTTGATACTAAATTAGGATCTGCTATTATTCTCAATGAATTGACTGATGAAGCAGAAGATGAAAAGAAAGCATAAAATCAGCAAGAAAAAAATCAGCTGGCAGAAAATCAACAAATCAATGAAGAGAAGGCAGAAGGTAAGTGGTTGTTACACTTTGATGGATCAACATGAAGAGAGGGGGATGGAGCAGAAATTTGGATCACAACTCCAGCGGATGAAAGTAATTTATTTTGTTTCAAACTGAACTTTGATTGCACAAATAATATGGCTGAGTATGAATCTCTATTTTTGGGTTTATAAATTTTGAAAAGAATGGGTGCCCAAAATATTTTTGTTTGTGGAGATTCTGAAGTAGTTATTAAGAAAGTTGAGGGTGTATATCAAACTAAGGATGTGAGAATGAGGGCATACATAAATTTGATCATGGAGATGTTAGAGAATTTTCAAGAATATTCATTTGTTGTGAAGACTAGGGACCAAAACTCAGTAGTTGACTCCCTAGCTGTCTCTGCAAGTCTGTTTATTATTCCTACACATTCCACTGAAAGATATGAGGTTGAAGTTTGTCATAGGCCTGCTATCCCTGACAACATAATTCATTGGCAAGTTTTTGAGGATGATCAGCAAGTCAAAAACCTTATAGAATTGAAAGAGGAGTTTGAAAGCACAGAAATAGACCAACAAAACATGCTTGTTGAAACAAAGAGCAATTTTGAAGTGTTACAATTGAAGAATAATTATATACCCAAAGGTCTCATACCACTTGAAAATATTTTTGACTAGAATGATGTGTTCAAATCTCCTAGGATACAAGCTGATGAGGAAGAGGTAGAGAGTTGTAACCTTAGTATAGTAGCAATGCCAAAAATGATCAAGCTTTCAAAGTTTCTTTCAGTTGACATGAAATAGAAATATATTGAGATGATGAAAAGGTTCATAGATGTTTTTGCATGCAGTTATGCTGACTTGAAGAAATATGATCCTACTATTATTCATCATACCATTCCTATTAAATAAAATGAAAATCCCTTCAAACAGAAGTGTAGGAGGATTAATCCACTTTTGATGCCTCTAATTGAGAAGGAAATCAAGAAGCTCTTTGATGCAAAATTATTGTTCCAATCAGATTCTCAAAGTGGCTTGCAAACTTGGTTCCAGTCAGGAAAAAGAGTGGAGAAATCAGAATCTATATTGACTTCAGAAACTTGAACAAATCCTCTCCGAAGGACTACTACCATCTCCCAAAGATGGACCAAATTCTGCAGAACATTGTTGCTTCCCAAAGGATGTCTATGCTGGATGGTTTTTCAGAGTACATTCAGATATTAGTGCAACCAGAAGATCAGGAGAAAACTGCCTTTACCACACCATTGGGCACATTCATGTATGCCAAGATGCCCTTTGGTCTGATGAATGAAGGAGCGACCTTTCAAAGAGAAATGGATATTGCCTTTGCCGAGGAAAAGGATAACTTGGTGGTTGTCTATCTGGATGACATAACAGTTTTCTCAAGGAGAGAAGAAGACCATTTGAAGCATCTAGAAAAAATTCTGCTGAAGTGTAGAAGGTTTGGAATTTCTCTCAATCCCACTAAAATCATTTTTTCTTTGACTTCAGGGAAGTTACTTGGGAATATTATTTCTAAAGATGGGATTAATATTGATCCAAGCAGGGTCAATGCCATTCAGAAAGTGGATTTGCCTAGAAGCAGGAAGGAAATTCAGTCTTTCCTTGGAAGGGTGAATTTTGTGAGGAGGTTTATTCCTAATTTTGTTGAGATTGTAAAAGACATAAAAAAGATGCTGAAGAAAGGAGCTGACATCAAGTGGACAGTAGAAGAAAAGCACTTATTTAAGGAGATCAAGAAGGCTCTTACTCAAGCACCAGTGTTGATCAACCCAGATTTTTCAAAGGAATTTTTGGTTTTTACATTTGCATCAGAAAATACAATTGCTGGAGTTTTGCTACAGAAAGGACATCAAGGTACTGAGCAACCTATTTCATTTTTTAGCAGGACTTTAGCTAATTCAGAATTGAAGTATAACATCTTAGAGAAGTAGGCCTATGATTTGGTCAAAGCCATCAATATTTAAGAATTTACATTTTGCATTCTCATGTCATAGCATTTGTTCCTAATGTTGTTGTGAAAGACATCTTGACTCAAGATGATCTTGATGGTAAGAGAGGGAAATGGATAGTTAACTTGTTGGAATATGATATAGAGATCAGACCTACAATATTGGTGAAAGGTCAGGGGCTAGCAAAGTTGATGGCATAATCCAATTTTGACTGTCTTGATATGAATTTAATTGCAGAAATTTCAGAGATATCAGATGAAGATGAAGATTTGATTCCCATTGAAGAGAAGTACATCCTTTCTGATTGGTACAAAGACATTGTTTTTGTCTTACATCATCATAAAGCTCCCGTTGAATTGACAAATTCTAAGGCAAGGTTTGTGAAGCTAAAATTCCTGAGGTATTGCATCATTGATAAAAATCTGTATTGGAAAGATACTGGTGGTATTCTTTTGAATTTTTTGCTGGAAGAAGGGGCTGAAAAAGTGATGGAGGAGTTTCACAAAGGAGATTTTGGAGGTCATCATTATTGGAAGGCCACAACAAATAAGATTCTCAGAGCAGGGTATTACTGGCCTACTACGTTCAAAGATATCTACAAAATGATTGTTGTCTGCCATGAATGCCAGAATTTTTAAGGTAAGAAAAAAATTCTTCCTTTACCCTTGATGCCTATCTATGTTGAGGCGCCATTCCAATAGTGGGGGCTAGATTTTATTGGTGAGATTCATCCATCATCTTCAGGTCAGCATCACTGGATCCTGCCAACAATTGATTATTTCACCAAGTGGATTGAAGCAATCCCAACTAGGCAAGAAAATGATTAAGTTATCATTTCATTTTTGGAAAATAATATATTGTCTAGGTTTGGTTGCCCTATGAAGATCATCACTGACAATGCATAGGAATTTAAATCCAAGAGGCCGATTATTTTCTGCCATCAATAACATATTACACTTGGGAATTCTACTGCATATTATCCACAGGGTAATGGTCTTGCTGAATCTTCTAACAAAATCATTGTGAGGATTATTAAGAAGGTGTTGCAAGAAAATAAGAAGTTATGGAATTTGAAGCTGAGGTATGCCCTATGGGCTGATAGAGTGTGCACAAAAAAGTCAATTGGAACTTCACCTTATGAGTTGGTATATGGGGCTGAAGCCATTTTTCCTACATCCTTGGGAGTGCTTGTCATGAAGCTGCTGCAAGGATTAGAGGAGGAGCCAAATGTAGTTCAGAGGAGGTTAAACCAGTTGATAGCTTTGTAGGAAAAAGGGAGGAATTCGATAATAGCAATCAACAATCTCAAAACAGAATTAAGAAGACATTTGATAGGAAGGTCAAAGAGGAAAAATTTCAAATTCAAGATGTGGTTTTGAAGTGGGAGGCCAGGATTGAAGAAAAGGGGAAGCATGGTAAGTATGAGAATATCTGGAAAGGTCCATTTATATGGATGCATTTTATGGAAACAACACTAACATACTGCAGGAGATGGATGGACAACCTTGTGTTGGAGGGCCTGTCAATGGTAGGTTTTTGAAGCACTATTCCTCTTAAGTTCTATTGATCTTTCATTCCATTGTACATATTCCATTTTTATATTTTTTTCTGCTAATAAATACAAGCTGATCATCAAGCTTGAGCCCGAGGTGAAGGCCATTAGAGTTTGAAGGAAAAGCTTGGCAAATTTAAGGGTTTTTGCTTTCAATAATATGGATAGCACTGGAACTACAGGTTCTTTGGTGTACCACAGGGGCACACCATCCCAAGTGGAGCCACTGTTATCACTCAGAAAAAGTGAAACATTATTTGACATGGTCATAGAGTTCATTTGTCAAAGCTATGGTCATAGATTTCATTAGGAAAATTTAAATTTTTTATATTAGTCTATCCTCGGGTCTAAACCCACCCCCATTCAAGTCATATCATGTCCCATTAGTCATCATTTGCTGATATATTTCATTTCCCAAGCTTTTGAATTTGAAAAGGTCATTTTAGCCAGTTTTTCTTGTTTTTGTAGTGAATTACACAGTAAAAAGGCAGTTTTTGCTACGAAACTACTAATACTTTCGTAGCGAAACTGCCTGGAAATGAACTAACTACGCTACGAAAAGAGGGTTTTCTATCTGTCTTTTCAAATCCAATGCAAGGTGTCATTTCATGATTAGAAGTGTTAGGGTGGATGTCATTCGAGTTAGTTAGGGTTAAATCAAGGTACAAAGGTCATGGCTGAGGTCATTATTACTATTTTTAACATGTATGAGTCATGATTAAGCCTTGAGCTATCATCAAAACTTTAAAAACTTTCCCAATTGAGTCTTTTGTCCTTCTCCACTTCATCTTTGCATGCTACTGAGTTCTGGAGAGCTGTTTCACCAAGCCAAGCTGGTTGCTAGCATTTTCAAAAGTTGCAGGTGTGACTGATCAAGCGAGGTAGAGAAGGTATAAAATCATCATGGATACAAAGATGAAGACCAATAAAGGTGGCCACTGCCTCATATATGAGCCATTAGACATTAATTTGGTTAATGAAGACCCAATTGCCCTAGAAGTTTTCAGAAGAAAAGGGTGTTTGCATTTTTTCCAAAGATTGCAAGGGTGCCATGTGTAGGTTTCTAAGGAGTTTTCTATCAGTTTCAATGGGAAAACTTCAAAGGTGGGAATGTTGAACCTCACTATAACACCAGAGACCATTGTAGCAACAACAAGAATCACTAGAGGAGGAGAACAATGGTTCAAAGGCTTCAAGTTCACCTTGCAGGACTGTAAGGAATTTATCAAGCCAGATCATAGTGATATTGATCTCACAAATGCCATCCCAAGGAGCTACATGAAGGACAATTTCTCAAAGCTGATGCTAAACATTCAGAAGTACTTCACCTGAGAAGGGAGGTATCATATGGTTTATTCCTCTTTTGCTAGATTTTGTTGGTAAGAGGTCTCTTGATTTACCTTTTACTTATACAAAAGCTTAGCTAAAATTTCAGACAAAGTTCAAGTTAAATCTAAAGGAAATGAAACCTCACTCTTTCATCATGGTTTAATCAAGTTGCTGGTATTAGAAGAGTTAAAGAGATTAGGTAGAGAATGGTCATCTTTTCTATTCATCAGTGGTTTTGAAATAGATGTCATCACTCCTAAAAGAACTCCTAAACCTAGGGATATACCATCACCTTCAGTGGCAGAGCAAATTGAGCCAGTGATCATGGAGACAGAGCCATTCCAGAAAGCTGACACACTCAAAGTTACACATGCAAAACAAAAGAAAACAATGAACAAACATGGCCACAATAGGGTTACAAGAATCCAAACAGTGGCTAAGGGTAAATTAGAAGACATTCTACATGCTATTGATATTGAAGAAACTCACATAGTCCAAGCCGAAGATATAGATGAGGGAGGAAAGAAGCTCAAGAAAGCCAAAACAACTAAGAAGTTAGAGTTTGAAGCTGAAGATGCAGGATTCATGTTTCAGGCTAGGAAACCAATGATAAGACATGCTAGAAAGGTCTTGGAAAGTAGTAAAGAATCTCAGAAGGTCACTGAAACTTTCCAGCCACCACCAAGAATCATTGACCTCTCATCACCTGCAAAAGAAGATCTGGTCATCAAGCAAAAGAAGGGCAAAGAGAAAATCATTGAAAAAATAGAGATTGAAGTCCTTAAAGAGCAGTTGAAGTTGGCAAATGATGAAATGTCAGTCCTAAAGAAAGAGGCAAGGAAGCACAAGGTTGATAAGGTACAGGTTGAAAAAATGAAAGACATTTGGGAGGATCAAGTCACAAGTGTCTCTAAGACATTGGAAAACACATAAAAACTGATCAAATGGACTAAGCCATTGAGAGGAGAGGTGAAACATATCAGGAAAATGAACCTTCACTTACAATCTAAGAACAGAACACTAAAAGACCAAGTCAGTGACTTATAAGAACAACTGGAACTGATTCATGAAGAGCTGGAGAAGAAGGGTTTGAAGATGAATGTGGTTGAGGAGCCTATTGCTCAAATAATCATTAATGAAGAGGAAACACCTCAAGGGTCTTAAGTTGAGTTTGAATGTGTTTTAGAAGTTTATTGGCATGCTGAAGACCAAGTTCTCACAGATGGAGGTCACTTTTTTATGACAGTGTTGAAATCTGGAAATTCTGCAGTTTCTCATAGTTTCGTAGCGTTTCCTAGGCTTAAAGCCAGGAATACGCTATGAAAATTTCTGTAGCAGCCTATTTTATTCTAAAATCACTTTTTGCAGTTTTCAAGAAGGGAGAATGGTGGTGATGATGTGTCATGACTAGTTTGACATCATGGAACAACAAAAGAGGAGAGTTTTTGGGTTCAAAAGCTTCTTTTTCAACGTTACGAAAGCTCGCTACGAAACTGTCCTGTTTTCGTAGCGAGTTGTTTTTTAAGGTTTTGGAGAAGATTAATGACATTTTTGGACAGGTGGACTCCTCCAACATGTCAAGGGACCTTAATATCAAACATTTATGACTTGAAGGAAGTGATGTGGAGACAAATCATCAACTAAAGTTCTTGTTGAAGATAAAGGTCATGAATTCCTGAAAATAGGGTTTTTTCCACATGTTTAGGAGGGCTTTTAATATGTAAAGGTGGTAATGAACCTATCATATCTCATTCGAGAATGTGATTCTTATTTGTAACTGACATGTAACTTTTTCACAAAGATAAGGTAGAATATGTAATAAATAGGAGTTACACTCCTATTAGGAGATGTCTTCTTTAGGGTGTAGCTATCAGTTTCTTGTTAAAAGACATTTTTTTTCTGTTATATGAGGTGTCATATGAATAATTCGATGAATCTAGCCATCAAGCATATTATCCTTGCTGTAAGAATGTATATTTAAAGGAAAATCATCGAAGTAGTAAAGGGTTGGATATTTTTTGCACCAAACAACTGCTTTATGTATTTTGACTTATGTCAGTAATACAGAGGGATTTTCTTCTTGACGGACCTAAGATTCTCATGGAGTTTTTAATGTCTTATTGATCTACATGTTATGTTTTATCACCTGAATTAGATTTCATTTCTATTACTCAAAATTCATAACTCTATGCTCTAATTTCCTTTGTTAAAGACTCCTATCTGCCTCAGCTTCCATGTCAAGAAAACTTGCCATTGAAAATACCGATTGTTGACTCCATAAGCCCAATGGTAGCAAGCATGTTTTCTTTCAACCTGCAATCATATAAAACAAGATACAAACTCTATAGAGCTAGCCATCTATCTTTATCATTAACCAATATCATAAACTTCCTGTGAGAGACCCCTCTCAAACTGAAGAGGCTAAGCTTCAGTCAAAAGATGGTTTGAAACAGTTACATAGAATTGTTTGATCAGCAACCAATCAAGTAAAATTTTGTGATAACACTCACCAATGTATATACAGTCATTACAGTTTATTTTTATGTTTGTAGATGGAAGTTGAAGAAGAAGAAAACAATCAACACAATGAACAAAACGTTCCTCAAAATAACCCAAGTCATGGAAGTAGCTCGAGTAGTGACAACAATTCCAGCGAAGAATGATGATCAATATGTTTGGATATCAAAGCAAGGCATTGAATTTTTTAAAATGTTTGTCTGTGAAATCAGAAATTTTGTTTAATGTAATGGACATAGTGTCCCAATTGAAATACAAAGGGATACTAATAATTGGCCCATTTTGTATGACAAAGAGTGTCTTATTCATATATATATATATATATATATAATAATAATAAATGCGTTTTAATTTACTCTATTGCGTTCTCCATTGTCGTTGTGAAATGTTTCACCGCTGATTAAATATATGAATGATTAAATATTATAATGAAGAGATGCAAAATCTGATGATATGATATAAAAAAATTAATCCAAACATCACATTCGAATGCACTAATATAAATTTATTTGATATGAATATTGTTATAATATATGTGTCGACTTTTGATGAATAATGAATTTAAAAAAATCACAATAATTGCACAATCACCGGTCGATGTTTTAAAAAATACAAAATGAACACCAGTGCGTGTTAGTTACTGTGCACCAGTGCGTTTGTATGATGATGCGCATTGGTGCGTTTCTACGACTTATGGGCACCACACAAATACCAATACCAATTAGAACGTCTGGTGCACTTTAATCACTGTGCACCGGTGTGTTTGTAAGATACTTCGCACCAGTGTGTTTCTACGACCTATGGGCACCGCAAAAATACCAATACCAATTAGAATGCCCGGCGCGCTTTATCGATGACTACCACTCGGGTGGTCTAATAGACGTTGCATGCACTGGTGCAGTTTTCCTTTAATGTGTTGGTGTGTTTTTATAACTTAACGACATGGTGCGTTGTATCACCTACAAGGCCTTGTGTAGTTTTACAGCTTAACGACAGGGTGCATGCACCTTCCATCGGCCCGGTGAGATTGTCTGGTTGACATGCACCAGGCCATTGCTAAATTCTCCAAGGCGTCCGAAATTTGTTTTCCATCTCGGTGCTTGGTAGTTTTATAGTATTGGTGCATTCACGTACAATGCACCAGTGCATTGACACGTGATTCACATGTCAGTGAGAAAAAAATACATAACAACCTTTGGCCACCCAGTTTTTTTTTATTGTGTTGAAATTACATTAGAAGCTCCGCCAAAACCTCCGTTACCGAAAATGGATGTCGTAGCAATTTTTGTTTTTTTTGACAATTTTGGCCAATTTTTTAACACTAAAAACCTCCTTTATAACCTCCGCTAGAGGGTATTTTCCTTTTATTTCACCTTCCCTTTCCCTTTATTCGCTTTTCCAACCAAGGAAAAATTCTCCTCATCATCAGTCTTTGATGAGGATCCATCTCTCGTGTTCCGCTGAATCCCTTCTTGTACCAATTCGAACCATAATCGCTCCCAATCTGGCAGGTTCTCCCTCCCATTCACTGAGTACTCGTAGCTATGCCAGCTCCTAGGAAGGCTTAGAAGTGATAGGCTCACCAAATCATCTTGGGAATCTGTCACCCCAACACTTCCAAGCTCATCTCAACATTGGGTCAACTTCGTCAAGTATTTTGGAATTGTGTCACCCTTCTCCATATTGATCTTTCTGATCTTTTCCTTCAGTGCTAGCTTCCTGTGGTCACTACTATTCTAAAATAGATTTTTTAAGGCTTTCCACATAGCATATGGAGTTTCCTTTCCATGGAGGTTGGATACAATAATATCTCTAACTCATTATAACATAATCCTTCACGCTTTTGCTACATTCTTCGTCCATGTATCAAGAATTTGAGCAAATGTTGTTGCGGGTCGGGGAATATCACTGTCTATGCCCTTAGGTTCGTTTTCTTCCAACATTTCCTCCATCCTGTCCTTCCATGCTATGTAATTCAAATTACCCTCAAGGGAATAATCGAGTCTCAATCCAGAGAAAGGCATCTTGATCTACTACTAGTCCTGAAGAATAAATCTACGAATTCGATTCACCTGTTCAAAACAAACTATGGTTCTTATCTTCTATAGTGATTCCTGCTATGATACCATGCATAAATATCTAAATAGATTAAATTGATCTTGTAATGTACTAAAACAAAATACTAAATCAATTCTACAAATTGCGGAAACTAATTATAATCGCACAATCACATGAACAAGTAAGAGAAATAATTTCAATCACACAACACAAATATGTATCTGGGGAAATCCTCAGCTAAAAACCTTGTTATATGTATATTGCATAAAGTCAAGAAAATGAAACAATAAAATACTATTTCCCTTCCTGAGAAATCTCTGCACTTTATTAACTATCTCACTTTGATATAAGAACGTTTGGTCCAATATTTAACCACTTCCTTGCCTCTGCCTGACCAGTGTTTCTCACGCATTCCTGGGCTAATTGAGCCCCTATTAATTAGGAAATTCCCATCAATAGATTTTGCAATTCATCCAAGACATCCTGATGACCTCGTGCATGACTTGTATAATTTTCTAATTATACAACTGATATTTCTCTTCCCTTTAACTCTAATCTCAACTGGGCCTTCCTTAGAACTGACATGCAACAAATATTTATAGAGAATTATTAGTTATCTGATTGATCATTGCATGTGAATTAAATAAGATTTAATTCACTTGACCTATCACTATCTCATCTCACAGTAAGAACTAGTTAAACTAATTTTAGCTCAAATAATTGAGTTAACTAATTACAACTCAAAATAAACTGCAACTAGACCCCCTAAAACCTAGAGTGACCTCTACATGCCTCCAGTTTACCCTAAACTCAAATTTACTAAGCTAACTAAGTCTTCCTGACTCAGATTACACTTACAAGACGCTATGTGATGTGGTTCACTTCTAATTTAATTAAGGGAAAAATAAATTAGAAGCCCCCTTGGGGTGTCATTCTTGTTTCCAATTTCAACAAGAAAGTCCAAAATAAGACACAGACTAAACAAATCTAGAATTTGGAAGACATTGAATAAGTTACAGAGATAGAAACCATCATAAGCCATCCCTGTGTATAAAAAACCAAAAATGATGCTAAAGGAAGACACCATAATGTTGACCATCGAGATGCCAAAGAGGATTCTAAAAGCACCTCCAAGAGTTCCAATGTGTGCAACCACCTGAAAAACAAAAAAAAAAACTGGATGAAACTGCATAAATACGATATAATTATTAGAGAAAGAGGTGAAGACTTTACGTGTGGAGAGGTAATGGCAGGAGGAGAATTTATGACTGCAGGGGACATTGAGCTCCTCCATCTCAGACTCCGAGTCCGAAACCACATACTTCTCCATGCTAGTTAATATTGACACAATATCCTATAAGAATAAACGAATATTCTAGAAAATTATTTTAATATCTTCTTTCCCTGCAAATAATTTATAATTATCAACTTTCTTAACTCTGATATCCATGTCGAGGAGGATATCCATCTATTAGTGCATTAGAAGTGGATGAAGAAATTAAAGTATTGACTTTCTGAATTTCCTTGGGTTAGGAATCCATTTGAGGCCCTCCCTTCCTACCTCTGAATCAGAGAAGTATGACCGGTCTCCAAAATCATTTGACTCTAGGTGGATAATTTCCCTCTTGACTTCAGGAGGAATAGAATCAAAATAACTCGTTAGAGACTCCCAACTAAACAACCGACGATGATGAGATGATGAGTTTCTCACACCCCCTATATGAATTGGCATTCTCTGTCGAGGAGCCATAGTTACAAAGAGGAATGAGTAAAATACACAAAACAAATTAACACAAAACCTAAGAGGAAAAACAAGGAGATGAACCCCAGACACAACAAATGTTGTCCCAACCAAAAGAACATTGTCCCTAAAGCTATTCACTTGAAGAAATTTAGCGGAATGTTGGAGACTAACCCAACTACCTATGAATGTGATCCCTTTTAAATAGATGATACCATTGGCTTTAAATAAAGGAACACCCAACTAAAGGTCAATCAAACCACAAACATAAAGCCTGGGAAATTTCAAGGGATATGATATAAGGAATGACCTTGAAACCCTAATACACCCCTAATCCCAAAGACAAAAATAATCTTGGATTGAAAGGTACAAGTGGAAAAGGAAACCCAAAACCTAAAATGATTGGATACTAAACACCAAAAACCAATACCAAGTAGTTAGAATAAATACCTATGGATTCAGTACCTTGGAGAGCCAAGGTGGGTAGAACTACCACCAATTCAAAGTCCATAGAAATCTCTATATTATATAGAAATGATATGAAAAATGTTGACCCCCGCCAATGCCCCCAAAAATGAAGGAAAGGGATTGAATCTAAGTCGTTTTGACACCAAAACATGAGCTAATGGGAAATTTACCAACGGAAGGAAACAAAAATTCCCCACGTCCAAATAATACCACAAGTAAGGACCAATAATAGCTCAGTGAAGAGAGCACCTCTCCACCACCTCAGTGAACATTTTACTATTGCCAACCTAGTAAATAAACCCATGCATTTATAATGGGAATATGGTGTTTTATGACCCAACACTTTAAAGCATTTATCAGAATATGCCAAGTCCAAGAATGGACATGTGTAATGCCTGACACACATTTTAAAACACACATTCCTTCCATATATCATGCGCCCGTAAATGATCTCAAAAAACCATCTGTCATATTCTCCCGAGACAAGATCCAATCCACCCTGTGAAACCTGGTTCATCTCAACTGTAGAATGATAAGCCACAATGTGAAAAATTACATTGTACCTCCTCCTGATTGCAACTACCTGTGAGGGGACTTGAGTTGGTGAACCCAAACCTGGGAATGGTGTTCATGACTTGTGACAACGAAGAATAGATAGGTGTAGGGTGTGGCACATGTTTCGAGGACCGCCAACCAACTCTCCACTCGTACGCTTAGCATGTTAATCTATTAAAATTTTCCATTACATGAACCATTAATGACACCCCTATTAGGAAATATTTCCTTAATACTAGATTTTAATATAAATAATCAATTCAATGAACAAATAAGAATAAGATTATTGATATTTTTATAATAGTTTAAGTAAAACAAATAAAATATTTATATTTTTTTGTTTTGCTTTTACACATATTTTTCTTGTTCTTATTGAACTGTACAATACAGAGTCTCAGCATAATAATTCTCCTTCCACAAACGTAAAAAACAAGAATCAAAATTAATAAAAAAAAAACGTCCAAATAACATAAAATTTCATTTATTTATTCAAAACGGAGTAGCCACACCACAGTAAACTACCAACGAATGCTAGCTTCATACGAAAACATTGTGGCAACATCCTTGGATTAAAAAACTAATAAGAATCAACATATGGAGCACGTTGTGTAGACTTCCATTGATTTATTGAAAATATCACAGGAGGATGACTAGAGATTTCCAATCACAGCCACCATTCTAAAACATTATGGAAACTCCTCGGAAGAAATATAAATTTTAAACTTATTTGTTATAAAACATTTATAATTTATGTTTAAAATCTTGTTATAATATGTTTAGAATTGAAATTAATTTAATATAATTATTGGGTTTGAAGTATTCAACCATTTTTTAAAATTTTATCACCATATTTGAAACATTTAAAGTTAATTTAATTTAATTTAATTACTAGTTTAAAGAATATAACAATAAATAAAAAATAACAATATTTTTACTCTGCTTATATTCATTAAAAAAAACATGGAAAAGATATCTAAAATAAACTCTGGTTTTTATATTTTAGCATGTATCATAAACATAAAACAATCCCATATTTATTATAGGGATACATTGACTTTTCTCATATTCATCAAATATAAATATGAATACTTTGACTTTACTCGTATTCATCAAATATAAACATGAAAAAAAGATACTTAAAATAAACTCTGCTTCTTTTGTTTTCGCTTGTATCATAAATGTAAAAAAATTCAAACTTGTATATGGATACTCATAAGGACTCTTTTTTCTTTTAGTTTTTCTTTTCATACAAGTTTTTTTAAATCATTATAAATATAAAACATCATTACATAATAATGATACTGATTCAATATTTCATATTAATATCCAATATCACTAGTGCCCATTTCAATCACATTATTCATTGATAGCTTATTGGTGAAATTGTTAACATGGTGGCCTCTAAGTTCAGGTTGATCTTCTTAATCATTCTCTCGCTATAACTCTTTGCAATATTGTCTAAACAAAATGATCATAACAATGGAATTTCTATGACACTTCACACGAGAAGGCCCTTGCAATGGATCAACATGGAGGAGCCTATGTACTATCACGATGACTTCATCAAGTATTACATCAAATTTTCAGTGGGTAGTCCTCCGCAGGAATTATTGCTCCTCTTGGACATGGGAAATGATGTGGTGTGGGCACCCTGCACCCCAAAGTATACATGTACCAATTGCACTGTATACAACACTACTTTTCTTCCCAACAATTCATCGTCTTCTCTTCTTGTACGATGTGCATATCCAAAGTAGGTAGATGTGTGTGGATTAGATGGAATCTACTTGGGAAGAAAAATCGACACCAATTTCTTGGGGACGTGTCTAGAATATGTGATTTTTTATGTTTATGGCTCCAAAAACACCATCGAGTAGCTACTGACTAATACCTTGAGTTTTCTAACTAGAAGTGGACAAATAACTAACTTTAACTTGGGGTTCAGATGCTCAGTGGATTTGTTTGGAGTTGCTTGTATTACAGGATTTGGTAGAGGAAATATGTCTTTTACTTCCCAGCTTAGTGCTCTTATTGTGAAAAAATCGCGAATTGCCTTAATAATCAAAACAATAACAATATCAACAACATGATAGTGCTTGGTGACATGGAAATTCCCATGAATGTCCCTTTGAATTACACTCCCTTTCTAAAAAACTCCCAATACAATGAATTCTATTACATTTTTCTACAAGAGGTGAGTATTGGTGGACAATCGTTGACACTACCCTCCAATATGTTCACATTTGACAGTGACAAAAAAATGGAACTATCATAGATTCGAGAACTTCTTTCATTACCTTTACCCAAGCAGTCTATAACAAAATTTCTGTTGAATTTTCTTCTTAGATTGGATATCCATGAGCTCCTCAAGTTTAAGCCACGACTAACTTTTAATTGTGTTACAATGTGTCTAGTGCAACCAATGGGGAAATTAAATCTTTTAGTTTGCATTCCTTTTCAATAGTGCCTCACATATGGTACTCCCTTAGGAAAATTATTTTGTGTCGACGAACATTTATTGAACAGCTATGCTACAATGAGATTCATATACAATCTTGAGTCAAACAGAGCATCGATCATTGTCTTCTTGACCTCTATCTTTATATGGAAGAGTTTGGTCATTTCTTTCTCTTTTTGTTGTTGAAGGCTACTCAGATTCAACTCCTTTTGGAATAACGTATGGACACTCTTCTCATACACATCTAAGTTTCTTTAAAATAGGTTTCTTGACTCAATGGCGAAGAGATTCTTCTTCTTATTATCTTTCCTCTTGTCCTTCAGGTTTATCTTTGGATGTAAATTCCAACACTTCTCCAATATTTGGTTGTTAATTTTGCAGTGGCTACATCAGTTGTTGGGATCCTTACATTGATGTGTTGTGCTTGCCATATTTTTATATTTTCCCCCTTTTTTCTTTGTCTTCCCCTCCTTAGAAGTGTATTGTTTATCCTTCTTCTTCGATCCACTTGATTGCGCTCTCTTCAAGCCGATGTTCACTAGGTACTACACCTGTAAACAAGCCTCGTCCACTGATTTGGGTTTGAAAAACACCACTTGCTCCCATAGACGGTGTTATAGATCCCATAGATACTTGAGGAGTACATTTGGGTTCTTTGGGGAGATACCCAACATTATGGCTATGTTTATGAATTCTATGGTGTACTCTTAAATGATTTTGGATTGGATGTTTTATAAGTAGCGCCACCAGATCCTCTACATACCCAATAGGTTAAAACTATGAATTAATGATAGTTTTGAAGTCCTCCCGCTTAGTAACTAGAGGCTCTTCCTCCAACCTCAGGGTCTCTATGTAGCTCTCCCAGCAAGTTAGGGCACGACTCTCTAATTTCAACCATGTAAATGATATCTTCTGTCCTTCCTCAATTTGACGGACGCTGAAATAAACTTCCAGTTGTTGCAACTAGTGATTCAAATTCAAAGCATCGATCTCGTTATGATATGAATTCATATAGAATTTTACATCCATTTAAAATAGGGGTTTTTATTGATTCACGACACTCAAACTGCGTTGATCTTTTATGTGTTCTTTGTTTGATTGATTCTCTCCTTCTTCCCAATCACCTGATCCCCCTTCTGATTTTTCCTCTGCATTTGAACTCCCATCTTCTCTAAATATCCCAAGCTTATTGTTCAAGGTTGCAAGGAGGAGATTTACATTGTGAATTATATCAGTTACTTGTTGTTCAAGACATGAAAATCTCTCCTCTATAGGATCACAACGATTATTCACAAATTCATTAGCCATGATTAGGGTTTTTCGACTTTTCACCTAACCGACCAAGATCCCCTACAATTCTATACAAAACACCCAAATAAACTTGCTTTGATATCAATATGATCCGTAAAATACCGTGGATATTCCACTGTACAGTTCATCACAAAAAATCTGATAATATTATATTTAAAATATGAAATTCTACATTATCATAGTTTTATTAGATTTATGGATTTGTAGATTTCTTGTTAAGAAAGCATGCATGCTAATGAAAATTATGTAGAAAAATAAAGAATGGAAAAATAAAAACTCACACACAAATATGATACAAGATTTTCTATAAGAAACCCTTTCGGGATAAAAACCGAGTTGGAAGGTGAGGCCACTACACTCTCTTTCTTTGTCTGGAAATATGGCTATAAGTACAAAGAAGTATGGTATGTGGCCTGTGGGTTGCTACAATGCACAAACCCTATATGTTTTCTCTACCTCCTATCCCTATTAGCTATTTTTTCTCAGGTATGGAACAAATGCACTCGAAAGAATGCAACCCCTTTTCCTCCTAGTGGTCTGGTTGTAACAGAGTCTGATAACCTACTAGTGGTTAGGTTTGAATGCCTCAACTCTTAACTAGAGATACAATATGGACTCTTCTAAATTCTTCAACATCATAATCACATTTGTATCCCCTTTTCCTTGAATAATGGGGGGTGACGTGGAAACCTCTTGAATTATGGTGGTGAAAACAAGAAGGTCAACTTATGAGTGGCATAACTTTCATATACTAACTCTGATTGACGTGATCCTTGTGTTATTGAGAAGTTATAAATGTTTATAATAGCATGAAAATGTGACACATTAAAACAACAAAGTTCTACCCCCAAAAAACTTCATTTTATGCCTCAAAAACTCTCCCATAAGGTTTCAGACCCTATTTTTCTAAATTGGGCCCCCCTGGTAAAACGGTCCAGTGAGCTTATTCCTCCACTTTTTCCACTCTGAAAGCATCAAGATGAATGAAAAACAATATAATGATCCAATCCTAATCATTTTGGTTCATATTATTATAGCTTTTAGTTTTATGTTTTTAATGTTTTGTCATAATATATTCATTCTAAATGTGTTGTGAAAATATTTTTTTGGTTCATGGTGGTGCTTGAATAAGTACATATGTTATTGTGCATTTTTATTTTGATATGTTTCTAAACAAAATGATAATGTGTAACCTTATCTACTTTAACAGTTTAAAAAACAATATGAAAAATGTGCAATCTTATTTACTTTAGCATTGCTCACTTTGCATTGAATGATTTAAATATTTTGTGTTAAATGTTAAAAAGAAGGTAAGGCGGGTTTCCTAATTATTAGTTAAAACAAGTAACATTTGTAAGTGTTATTGCACACACTATAGTGATGATGATATTTTTCATTTGTTTTTTAAATGTTGTCGTGCATAATAAATTAGTCCAAGTTGCTCAATACTCATTATGCTTACCTAATTACGTAATTATCCATGTATTATAGTATGTTGAGTCAAATAGTAAGCACTAAGCTACTCATAACCCTTGTTCTAGTTTTGTTTCAATAATTCAATTCTACAATGGTAGTTTCATTTTGGCTATTAGAATACTAAATAGGAAATAAAGGTGGATCTTAAGCCCAAAAAATCGTGACATGCAAAGTGCAAAGGTTATGTCCCAAGAACATAATTTACATCACAAGAGCCATCACAAGAGCTATTCATAGTCTCTCTAATCCATGAAATTAGGACCCTATCATTATGTATAAAAAAACATCCAATCTCGAGTTTGCGTTATGATACTGAGTCATGTTGGTGGATCATGTGACTAAGAAACATGACTTAAGTGAAAAATCGTCAGTTTAGTCCTTTAAAACGTAATTTTCAACACAACAACCATCATGTTTCCCTTGAAACATTTAGGGTAATTTTTCCATGTTTGGATCTCATATCATGGGTTGGAATCATATAAATGATTTTAAACTAAAAAATCATAGATAAGTGAGAAATAGCTAGTTATAACCATAAAGCGTGGCATAGGGAACAAGAACTGTCGTATTACTTTTAATCCACAAAAAATGTTTCCCTAGTTTTTCCATAAGGCAAAGTTTCCATCTCTAGGCATTGTACATTGATTCAAGGCCATATAAAAGCATTTAGGGATAAAATCTAATGGCTAGGTTATAAATCTACGGTCACCCATCATGCATGAAATTGGGACCCTAATCATTCAATAGAACAACATTTGCAAATGTCATATAAAAGGTATTTAGGGATAAAATCTAAGTGTGAGGTATTAAATCTATGGTCACCCATCACGTATGAATAGGGCCCTTTAACTTTTAATAGGAGAATATTTGCATCTTCGGGGTATGTATTGTGGTGATGGGATTTGTAGATGCTTTTGAGCTGAAAGTAAATGCTTTAGGAGCAAAAATCCATGGTTTTAATTTGCATGTAACATGGTTTAGGCTAGAAGAACCATTTATGAAACTTGTAATTATTGGGAAAATATTTAATATGTATCGCTTATACTCTGAGTAAGATATCGAAATTTTTAATCTGTAATAAAAATATGGATTAGATGAAAAATTTAAGGCTTAAATCCCAAAAACTATAGTTTATATCACGAGAATCATCTGTGTAATTCTTGATCGATGAGATTTTCCACCTAATATTCTTGTATGCCAAAACATTCATCTTAAAGGATTCATGTTGTGGTATAGGGCCAAATAGGTAGATTCTAAAGTAAACATATATATTTCAAAAGATATAAAATTTGATTTATGATTGATGGGCCACTCTATCTACATATGGTGTGTGTGTTTCCTTTTCATTGTGAAGATTTAGACTTATTACTTCATTTTATAATGTTGGATATTATTGAATGATGTTTCATCATTTAATGTAATTTTCGTGTGAGTTGTTTGGTTATTAATTAGTTGGATTTTAGAGATTTAGTCCAACTAAAATAGCTCGCTTAATTTGGTGTTTGGTTGAGATATTTTCTCAACTCTTTGATTTGATGTTTGGTTGAGATATTTTCTCAACTCTTTGATTGTGTAGTTAAGATAGTATTTCTATCTTACACCAATAATTATGGATGTATTTTATATGTGATGTTTAATAAAATACCACATAGTTTTTTGGCATACAATTGTTTTTATAAATTGGTATCAGCCCGGGTAACTATGGGTAACTCCCTCGGGGGAATATGAGAAAAATGTACGATTAATTTATTGTATATGTACATTAATATTGTTGTGTGAGATTAAAAGATTTTGTGAATGTTTTTGTATGTTGAGCTTGCTCATAGTTGTTTCATAGTTGTTTCTTGGAGATTCACTATTTGCACATAGTTGAGTTGTATTTACCATGACTTAGTAATGATTAAATTGGGTAGTGTGGGTGTTATTGTACGGAATAATGTAGAATAATCAATTATTTTTTCAAAGAGATAATTTGATGACATTAAATTTCATATAGATTAATTAATTTATATAAAATAGCTAAAATTGAAATTAATTTAATTTAATAAGAAAATTGCTAATACTATAACAAAATAGGATCCAATTTGTAGAATAATTGTTGGATTAGTTGGAAAAAGAAATCCATAGTTTACTGTTTAGGCTGGCGACATATCTTTAAACACAAATTGATAGCTGCATAATGCCATGGCAACATATTTCTAAACATAAATTGATAGTTGTAGAATGTCACACGGAAGCGGAAGCAGAATGCTCATCCATTTTTTTCACATAACCCAAACAGGTGAAACCCAATAGTAGTTCATGGTTTAGGCTGGAAACATATCTTTAAATACAAATTGATAACTACATAATGTCATGGCAACCAATCTTTAAACATAAATTGATAGCTGTAGAATGTCACCGGTAAAGCCCAATAGTGCAAGTAGAAAAATAAGGAAATGAGAGTAATTGTAAAATTGGAAAATTACCAAAAAGAATAGGTGAAAGAGTTGATTGATTTTTCTATAAAAAAAATTCTAATTATCAATTCTCTAAATACATATCTCCTATTTTTTTTATGGATAGATTCTAAAAAAATAAATTTTAAAATTAAGAAAATATTTTAAATTTAAGTTATGTTTTAAAGGAAACTAATTTTTGGTAAATTTTATATGGAATTTTATTATTATTATCCACATTTTGAGGTTATTTAATATTAAAACTAATTAGATCACAATTAGAAGTTATTTAATATTCAAAATAAATTAGATTATAGTTAAAATTTATTTAATATTCAAAATAAATTAGAAAAAAATTGAGCCAAAGACATAGTTGTTGCATAATGGAAAATGTTTAAAATATTTAATATCTAAAAGTATTTAAGATGTATATTATCAATTTTTTTATAATTGATTTTTTTCTTTAGAATTTTGATCCTATGTATCGAATTCAAATTCAAATTGGAACTTGGTAATTACGCTAAAATGAACTCTTCTTGTTTTTTTTTAAACTTTAGCATGTATCATAAACATAAATCAATATCATCTTGTTGAGATGGATACTTTAACTTTGCTCATATTCATCAAATATAAATATGAATACTTTGAATTTTCTTGTATCATAAACATAAAACAATCCCATATTCATGAGATGGATACTTTGACTTTACTCATATTCATTAAATATAAATATGAATACTTGACTTTGCTCATATTCATCAAACATAAACATGAAGAAGATACCTAAAATAAAACAATTCAAATAGGAACAATGCTTCTCTTAGGCTTGAGAGCTCTCTGCACTATCTCTGACTGTCTCACTACCAACCTGTGCACGAGCTTCTCTTGACACACCTTTATCTCACAAGCTCCACACACAAACTTGTGTTTCCTATTGCTTGGTATCACCAACTTGTGCTCACCAAAACAATGATTAAACTTGTGCCTTCATTCCTCCTTTTAAAGGTAATTCAAATGGTTAAAATTAGTGAGTTCTATAATTAAGGAATGATTTATTTTAGGCCCTCTTTTGACTGCATGCACCACCTGTACAATTTGGATGATTATACAATTGGTAGTACACTTCCCCTTATTTCCAATCTCAACTCGATCTTCCTCAGAACTGACATGAAACAACTATTTATAGTGAACTGTCAGTTATCTGATTGATCACTGCATGTGAATTAAATCTAATTTAATTCACTTGACCTCTCACTAGTTAGTCCATCAGTTAGAACTAGTTAAATTGATTTTAACTCAAATAATTAAGTTAATTAATTACAACACAAAATAAACTGAAGCTGGACCCCCCTAAAACTTAGAGTTAACTCTACATGCCTCCATTTTGACCCTCAACTTGAATTGACTGAGCTAACTAAGTATTCCCAACTTAGTTAACTTGTACAAGTTTTCATGTGATGTGGAATTGCAATTTCCTTCTAATTTAATTAAGGGAATATTAAATTAGAAGTCTCTTCTTGTTGCCATTTTTCAATATTTCTTATTGCAAATTTCAACACTCCCTCTCAATAAGAAATGAATTCAACTCTATCCCAATCTGGTACCTTTGGAATGCTCTGCCTGCAACACTTCTCTCTAGTGTTGTTGCTACTCTAACTTCTAAAAATGAAAATAATCCAAACTTAATAAACTTTGATCAGTATGATGCATCTGTCACCAGATTCTCTTACTAATAGTTACTGCACTGTCTACTCAAAACTCCATGTTGTTATTGAATCTACACTGTGCCATCTGCACTGCTGGCAACTCTACTCTACACTCCCCAGTATATGACTACTGCTAGTATTTGCATCTGTCACTCTAACGTATGACTGCATCAACCGCCAGTAATCCATCCTGTTCCTATGTATTGTGGCCCCCCACATCAATGTAATGATCCATGATACTAGACATCTCAATGGACCTTGCCTAAATTTCTGCACTCTTGGGACTATTACTTCACATCACCCCACCTCTCACCTAGAGGTATGGTTGCATGTGCTCCCTCTGACCACTTGGCTCGAAATTTCCCCTTACTGGAGGTCTCTGTTTGAGTAGATGTCTCCACTCAGTCTCCTCTCTTATTCTCTATTTGTGACTGCTCCACAACTTTCTGAGGCTTCTTCTGAGGTTGCATGTTGAGAGGTAATACAAGCTCCCTTTCAACCACCAAGTCTCTAACCTTTTCCTTTCTCCTCAAGGTTTTGCATGCATCTATTACCTCAAGTGCATAAAGGTTCTTGACTTGCAAACCATTTTTTTTTCATTTGTCCCATGGTGATGTGTCTAAGGAAAACCTTCCCTTTGCTAAATATCACATCGTCCGGGCACTCTGGAAACTCAAATCCGTGTTGTAATTGTCCCATCGTCACATTTTTTTTTGGAAAAAGAGATGATTTTAAATCGGCGATATCTCCCTCATCCGAACTACGATTCGACCGATGTTTTTTTGAATTTGGGTTTTTTTCGCAAGAAATCCAGATTTTCTATTTAAAAAAAAATTTGCACCAAAATTTTCATATCTGCTCTGCAAACTCTCCGCCAAAAAAATCCTGCTCTGATACCATGTAGAAAATCCACAGAAATTCAACTGATCTTGTAATATGCTAAAACAAAATACTGAATCAATTCTACAAATTGCGGAAACAAATATGATCGTACAATCACATGAACAATAAAGAGAAACAATTTCAATCACAAAACACAAATATGTATCTGGGGAAAGCCTCAACTAAAAACTCTACTATATGTATATTGCATAAAGTAAAGAATATGAAACAATACAATGCTTCTCTTAGGCTTGAGAGATATATGCACTGTCTCTGACTATCTCACTAACAGCCTATGCACAAGCTTCTCTTGGCATACCTTTCTCTCACAAGCTCCACGCATAAAATTTTGCTTCCTATTGCTTGGTCTCACCAACTTGTGCTCATCAAAACAATGATTAAACTTGTGCCCTCATTCCCCCTTTTAAAGGTAATTCGAATGGTTAGGAAATAGGCATTAGAACAATATAAACTTAGTAAAGGTGTATATTAAGCCCATAAAACACTAACATGAAAAGTCCAAAGGTTATGTCCCAAAACCATAACTTACATCACAAGAGTTATTCAAAGATTCTCTAATTCGTGAAATTAGTAACCTATCATTATTTATAAAAAAAGATTCAATCATGAGCATGTGTTATGATACCAGGCCATGTTGGTGGATTATATGACTAAGAAACATACATTAAGTGAAAGATCATGAGTTCATTATCTTAAAACATAGTTTTCAACAAAACAACCATCATGTTTTCCTTGAAACATTCCTTATGGTAAATTTTCCATGTTTAGGGCTCATATAATGGTTTGGAATCGTATAAATGATTTTAAACCCAAAAATCATAGATAAGTGAGAAATAGATAGCTATAACCTCAAAGCATGGCTTAGGGCACAAGAACCACCCATATTACCTCGAATCCAATTTTTTTTTTTCCCTAGTCCTTCCTTAAGGAAAAGTTTCGGTCTCTATGCATTTTATAGTGATTGAAGGCAATAAAAGACATTTAGAGATAAAATATAAGAGCTATGTTTTCAATCTATGGTCATCCATCATGCATGAAATTGGGACCCTAATATTTCAAGAGGGAAACATTTGCAAAGGCTACATGAAAGGTATTTCAAGATAAAATCTAAGGGTGAGGTGTTAAATCTATTGTCACCCATCATGCATGAAATAGTACCCTTGGTATTTCAATAGTAAAATATTTTCATCTCCGGGGTATGTATTGTGGTGATGAGATTCACATATGCTTTTGAGATGAAAGTGAATAATTTAGGAACAAAAATCCACGGTTTTTCATTTATCATGGTTTAAGCTAGAATAATCATTTATGAAACTTGTAATTCCAAGGAAAATATTTAATCTGCATGGCTTATATTATGAGTTAGATCTCTAAAGAGAACTACAACAAAAAAGGTCATTGGTGAGGGTCATGCCTATGACGGACCTGTAAGGTTCATTACCAATGTCACATACTGTGATGGTCCTTAAAAAATTGTTTTTGTAAGTGTACATAGTGATGGTCCTTTAAGTTTTTTCACCAAAGCTATTTTCAATGACACTTTTGGTGAGGGTCGTTAAAGGCTCATCACTAATTCTCTCTTTGGTGACACTTCCAGTGATGATCTTTTATTGACCCTCACCAATGCTCTTTTTGGTTACTTTTGGTAATGGTCAAAAAATGTTCGTCAACATTGATCATTCCAATGAGTTTTTGATGATGCTATGTTCCTGCTACTATATTGTTTCTCAAAATATAATGATTTAAGAAAATTTTTGTGGAGTCTTTTTCATTATGTTTCCAAGGCCATAGTGGTTAGAGTCAGTTAATTTCTTGATAAGTAATTAGTGTGTATTATTTTTCTCAATTAATGAGAATATATTTTTCCTATGAGTCAACACATGACTCATCTCTATTAGGTTTATTATCTATAAAATTACCTTTAGATAAAGTTCCACTAGCGTGTGTACGGACTATATTATTTAATACATAAGCAAGCTCTATTAATTCTATTAATTAGAGAGACCTAGAACTCCTCAACACTCCTGGCACACCTTAACATGCTTTGGCACACACTAACATTCCCTGGCACCTCTCATTCTGTGCAACGTATTTATACCTAGAACATATTTCCATGAGTAGGACGCCCAAGCACATGTTGAGAAGCCATAGCATAACATAGCACTCTCCTAGCATGTGTTGGCATGCCATGTATTGGAACCTATTATTAGTGTGTCTAACAGTCCCCTTTTAAAACAGATAAAGTCCTGACTTATTAATCCTCTTACGTGTTCATTCCCTTGCATTTTAGCTTAGTTAGTCATTTTGTTTCCTTGACACTCTTTGACACATATTGGCATACCTTGGCACCCTCCACAGCTAGCATGTATTAGCACCTGGAATGTCTTTCCATGCCTTGGAACTATTTGCTACATGTTAGCACACTCTTGAACAACCTAGCACACTCTAGTACTTCTTGACATGCACTGATATTCCCTGGCATGTATTACCAGTTATTATCATACCTTGTCACTCCCTCCTTGGCTTGACAACTAGCACTCATTGACACTCCCTGACACACCCTCATATTCATTCACTTCCATGCATTTTTACCTAGTGCTTCCTTGTGTTGTCCTAGTACTCCCTAACACTCCCCATCATGAATTTCCACTCTCTAGCACAACTTAACACTCTTCGACATGCAATTCTTCTTCATATCATGCATAACACTCCTTGACACACATTGTTACTTGGCACGTGTTGGCGCTTGTATGACATGCTTTGAGATGACTTGGTATTCTTTGGCATAGTTTAATATTAAATTTATTTGACATCCATTATTGGAAAGTATATTAGAAGAAACAAAGGAATATTTGGCGCTTAGAATGCACTAACACTTTGCACTTGGCACCTATTGGCACCTAGTGTTGGTGTGCCTACCATGCCCCTCATGGAAAACGTAAATTGATGATGTATTAACCGTATTATGTGTTCATTTCCTTGTAGTTTAACTTGTTTCTCCATTTTTCTGCCTTGACAGTCCCTGACATGCATTGTTACACCCTTGCATTTCTTGGCATGCCTTATCACTTGGCACATATTAGCATGTTTGACATGCCTTCACACTATCTGCCACATGTTAGCATGCCCTAGAATTCCCTAGAACACCTTGGAACTCATTCTCTCACAACTAGCCTTACATTTTTTCATGACTCGGGCACCTTACATTCCCTAGAACACCTTGTAATTCTCTAGTTGTCATGCCCTCATAGATAACCTTACTTTTTTTGCAACTTAGGAACCCAACCAAATCATTAGAAAAACAATGTTGTGCCCAACCCAAAGTCTCCATTTCTCCAAAATTTATTTGCCCACGCCTTATCAAAACCATACTCTTGCCTCCTGGAATTCCTATTATGAACTTCTCCTAAATCCCTTCATCCTTGGCACACCTAGAATTCACTGATACTCCTTGGCACACACTCTTATTCTTTCATTTCCAAGAATTTTGACCTATTTCTCCCTTGTGTTCCCCTGGCACTCCCTAACACTCCTCAACATGCATTGAAAATGTCTACCATGTGTTAGAATTCCTTTTATTTCCTTGGCATGCCCTGGAACTCCTTAGCTATCATGCCCTCACAACTAACCTTACTTTTTTTTAGACTTGGGAACCCAACCAAGTCCTGCCTCGACTACAACAACTTAACCAAGTTATAGTTACTACAAATATACTATGCCTTGCTCACCTAAGAACTTCCTATAACACATATTAGGCTACTCATGTCCAATCTCAACTCATCCCACTTAACAAGTTACAAAGTTAAGGCTTGCGTCTAACCATGGCCATAAAAAAATCAAGAAAAATATTTTACATCTTGACATGTCATAGCACCTGGAACATATAACAATCCCTTAGCACTATGTGGCGTGTGTTAGCATCCCCTACATTTCTTGGCATGATTTTCACTCCCTAGCACACCCTAGCATTCCTTGACATGCCCTGCCACTCTAGCATGTGTTGGCACTGCCTATCATATGACCTTGTCACTCCCTTTTTACAACACTTGGAACTCGCTAACACTCCCTATAACACACTCTTGTTCGTTCATTTACATGCATTTTGAACTAGTTATGCCTTGTGTTTTTGTGGAACTCCCTAACACTCCCTAGCACGCATTGGAATGCCCTAGCACCTGGCACATCTTGGAATGTTTCCCTGGCACTCTAGCATTCCTTGGCCCTACCTAACATACCTTAGCACTCCATCCTTAGCACACCTAGAACTCACCACCTATAGAAAATCCATGTAGATTCAACTAATATTGTAATATGCTAAAATAAAATACTTGAATATACTCTACAAATTATGATCGCATAATCAGATGAACAATAAAGAGAAAGAATTTCAATCGCACAACACAAATATTTATTTGGGGAAAGCCTCAACTAAAAACCCCGCTATCCATATATTGCATAAACCAGATAGTATGAGAATATTACAATGTTATTTCTCTTCCTGAGAAACCTCTGCACTATCTCTATATGTCTCACCAATTCCTGGAAAATCTTGTTCTAATACTTTACCAATTTCTTGGCCTGAGGGATCCCATCTTTACAATTTATGAATATACAACTTGTTAGTGTCAGTCTATTCAGCCTGTCACCAATGATCAAGTGAGCTCTTATCATGTCTTGTTAGGTTTTCAAAGTCAAATTTTTGTCATTTCATTAGGTCTTCACGTAAAAATTTGGTCACTGGATAGTGTGTCTAGGGATATTTCCACTCCTTTAAAAAATGTTACATGTCGGTTCTTGTCAACACTCAGTTGAGTATACCATCATTGAAAGATCATCATTATCACTTCAGTCATCATCATCACGATTTCATTCAACTCAGTGTCTCCATTAGGTCATTAGGGTTTCAATCACCAAAATTTGTCATTCCATGCATAAATCCGGCAAAGGGGGACTGGTAATAGGTAAGTTTTCTCAATAAAATTTGGTTTCAAAATGTAATTTATGTTTCATATTATGTAATAAGTTTCGATTTCTAAAGCTGCAATTGAAATTTGCAAAGCTACAAGGTTCCAAAAGCAAAGTGAAAATCATGAGGTGGCCCACCCTACCTCTTTGAATTTTTCAGTTAAAGAAACCCTTCCCATAGTCCTCTTCCCTTTCCCCACATCCACATACACTCCCTAAAGCCCTCACACCCCCTCACTTTCACTCCCTAAGCTTTTACATCCAAACCCTAGACCCTACACCACACCATTATCCCTACGCCACGTTTGTGGCAGCCTCCTAGACCTAAACCTGTAATAAAATTCGCTAGGTCTACTCCTACCATAATTCCCTTCCATTCCACTTCCTAAACCTTCATAACACCCTTCCCTACTTCCCTAATATTTTCCATCCCCGTTTCCCTCTTCTAACCCCTCCATCCTACTCCATTTCTCAGTTCCCCTGTTTTTCACTATTAGGGTTTTCCCCTTGCAAAGTACATATGGAGGGAGATAAGAGGCCTTACAAAAAGGGAGGACAAATGTAAAGACATTAACTACTCAAAATGCATGAGATTATGTCCTCTCCACTTTACAAGAAGTGCCAAATTCCAAGAAATCATAGCTTTACCTTTCCAAGTTATGGGTTGCCTAGGGTTTACAATGCACACATGAACAATTTTTCTTAAAAAATATTTTCTAACCAAATAGAGATGAATTTTCCAAACGCGAAAGAGATTTTTTTCCATAATAGACCAAGGAACAAAAACCTCCTTCAGTTTATACACAGGTATTGTTATTTGGGAGAAATTCCAAAACTACAATTGCCACAGGAGGTTTTATGCACTTTTGACAACTTGACTTCAAGAAAGTATTTCAGGGGTTTGGAGAAGGTGTTTGTAGTGCTTGTTGACTCCATTTTGTAGAAAACGTCCTAATATTTCCAATGGTACCTTCAGATCTTGATTTGGACCTTGAGAATGCCTACAAAAGTCACTTTTCCCAAGAACGCTATGCACATGAACACCTCGCTACACACAGGAACACTCCGTTGAACATTTGGCCAAAAACGCTACACATATTCTCTGTGCATAGGAAGAATACGCTACACATCTGGGTGAAACATACATTTTTGTGGGATGAAGCATATTCATTTCCAAAGGGGTTTTCTTCTCTTAAATAAGGTTCCACATGCTCATATGAAGTAAGTAATATCATTGATCTTAACCCTTGCATCAGATTTTCCTAAGTTTCAAGCTATACCTCCTCTTAGGGTTTTACTTGCTTTATCAGTCTCCTAGTCATAAAATTTAATTTGCCAAGGTATAATTATGAAATTATTCTTCATATAAATTCAATTACACCTCATCAGATCTTCATCCACCCACTACCTTAAATCCTTTGTTTTTCCCTCTTATCACCTAGGGTTTCATTCATAAAGGAACATGACATGGGATAATTTCATTGAGCCAGCCTTGATCATGCCTGTTGTTAGTCCACCTAGCATGCAGCAAACCCTATCACCAAAATTTCAATAGGTGGGTTCATCAAATAGGTTGGAAGCTCAATCACCCAAAAAATCAATGACAAATAAACCTAGGGCTGAGGTTACCAAAACCTATACCAAAGGTAAGAGGATTTTGTTTTCTCCTTCAAAACATCATCATGATCAACAAGGTATGGCAGATTTACCAATTTAATAAGGGCATAATTCACTTGACGAAGCTCTGAAACAGAAAGATGATCAAATGTAGCAAATGAAATAAGATTTGGCCAAAGCTAACCATATGATAGCTCTCTTACAACAAGAGAAAAGAGAGATGATGAAAACCCTAGCTCAAAAAAACAAATATTACAAAGAATACCGGGTTACCACTCAAGCTCCAAATATTAAAGGTAAAAAAATCATGATTGAAATAGATCAAGGCATGGATATTCAAGGGAAGACAATCATGGCACAACATGAATCCTCTATTGGGGTTCCCATGTTTTAGCCAGGTTGACAAGACCAAAAGATGAGACAACATAGAACCACTTTCAGACCTTAGGATCTAGCCCTCCTAGGTCCAGAGAGGGATCTCTCTATATGAGTCAAAGTGTATGTCTTTGAAGCTCTAAGTTATGATTTTAGGCTAGTTATATGCACAGGGTTTGTTTGTTTGATTAAGAGTTTGGTTGTTGGGAATCAGGAAGGAAGGGTTCATCACAAGACAAGGATGAGCATAGAGTGAATTTAGGCTGGAACAGATAACTCAAGGAACATCAAGGCCATTGGGAAATGGAGTCAAGAAAGGGTTTATTTGTAATCAATGTGCAAGATTTTAGTTGGGCTAGTCATCTAGAGCATTTGGATCTTAAAGGAGATATTTGGAATGGGACATTAAGGACAGAAAATGAAAGGAGGAGAACCAACCAACTCTATCTATAGATCAGGTCAGAGGTCATTTAACTCCAGACCTGCTTGGAAAAAATCAGAGGTAGGACAAGGGATCTTAGAAAGGCTTGATTGGGAGGCAAGACCCTAGAGAGGCAGAGACAAGGTTCTAGACCCCCCAGTATTCTCAACACATCCAACTAAATCTTAATAAGAACGTCTAAACATAGATTTCATTAATTCATACATCAGAGAGTAGGCAATAACATCCACTACACTGGTTAAATCAATTGAAATCAATATTCAGATACACATATAAGCAGAAAACATAAAAGGCTAGGAGAGCAGGAACATAAGGTACCTATCAAGGGTAAATATTATGCCAAACTTCTGATGCGAGCCAGTAGAAATGGAATGAAATGAAATTAAACACAGAGATAAGAAAACATCACCAGTTGCTTTAGATCAGGATCCAAAGAAACATGCTTGTCATATTAAAAACAACACCAATCAGGTACATCATAGCCCATAGCTTGAACATTCAGTCTGAATACATCAAATCTCAGCCTATCTTACAATATTACATAGAGAACTTGTCTTGAGAGGAAAATGCTTGCGTTTCACTGATATCTCATCAAAAACCATTACAATAGTTTCCTTCTGTGCTTTATAGCAGAAGAGACACAGGAGATCGACTGAGGGGGCAGGTGAAAATTAAATGTACCATTAAACACAGAGTAGAGAGATAGGGCCGAGGCCCATTCTGTTTGAATACTCAGTATTTAATGTCTGTCACCTCTATATGCAAGGATGATCTTCTTCAGATTTTCCTTTACTCCAGACATGCCTTTGCTGCGTTCTGGTGGCCATAATTTGTTGTACTTATGGGGAATAAAAAAATGGTGAACAACTGCTGAGAATTCTGCTTCATAAATGTTCGAATGTTTTTGAACTGTAGTTAGGGCGAAAATTATTTCAGGGACATTGTGCATAATAAAAGCTGTATGAGTGCCCTGTACTTGATGGAGAAAATCATTCTGCTAATGAATAACCCCCGATGGTACCTGTTGCTATGCTCAGGATCTTTGGATCGATCCTCGGGGTCTTCAAACTGCTGCTTTGCCTTCTAAACCTCTGGTTAAAGGCTTAAGATCTTCATCAACTTGCCTTAATCTCTTTTGCTCTGTACTGGAACACTTTGCTGCTTCATTTCGCCTCTGACAGGTTAGCTCGGGCTTTTAATGGTGCTGAAAGGTTTTCAATGTTCGAAATCTGCTTTCCCTTGACGCAAATCCTGTCAGCCACTTTCTTTGATTTCCTCACGGTAGTACCAGCCCTCGGACTTAATTTTTCCTGCACAGCTTGCCATGTAGAGTCATGGCGGTCTTCTACCTTTAGAGACCCTGCAAAACAACGAACCTGTGAGAAAAACCATGGACAGGGATGATGAAGGCGGTGAGGGCGACGAGCATGGTTATGTACTTGACGATGAAGTGGAGGGACGAATTTGCAGTGGAAATGATAAAAATTTTCCCTGGTGGGGAAATGGTGAAACGCAGAGCAGAAACACATAATAACGAATGGAAACCTTAAAAAACACGACAAAACCAATAATATGGTGACGGAAATGGGGAATGTACGGGGCGCGCATGTGGAGGTGACGTGGCGAGGCGGGGCGACGAGGAACAGTCAACGGAGGACAGACAAATCTGGACCGTCAATCGGGGTTTAAACAGCGCGCAACTTTGACAGATGATGGTCGTCGGATGGACGATCGGAGATCTAACGACTGACAACAATTCTGCTGGACGCCCTGTACCGAAGGTTAATGCGCGGGAGAAAACTGGTTTTGGAATCGTACAAGGGACAGGTGGCACGCGTTGAGTGGAATCGCTGGGCGATGGAGGAAAACTGCCTTCTGCAGATGAGCGGTGCGGAACTTACCAGCGGTTTCAGGGATAATGCGCCGCGGGGTCCACTGGCAGGGAGGCTCTGGACCGTTGGATCACCATGAAAATGGACGGCGATGGAAGCAATGAAGGTTTAAATGGGAAAACACAAAGGGTAGCGGGTTAAACGACAGCCACCCGATCTGCCCAGATCTACGGCTAAGGATGCACCCGAAACGGGCCTGAGAAAAGCGCCTTTCAGTACTGGGTTTTGGTCATAGCACCGGGTCATGTGGAGGATAAAGGAGCGCGGGGCTATGGTCAAAAGGGCTAGAACCTAAATACATAAATTTCATCATTTTAATTCATTTTGAGTGCTATTTCAGGCCCGAAGGAGGTAACGATAAGGAGGTGAAGTGGAGATTTTAAGGAACAAGGGTGATGGTGGGGTTTAGATAGGATTTAGGGGGGGATTTAAGGGGATAATGGGAGTAAAAGAGGGAATAATAGGCCTCTCCGAGCAATGGGTCAGCAACAAGGATTATAATTGGGCACAACACAAAGAGACTCCAAGGAGGATGAATTTTCAGGGGAAAGGCATTCCTTGGAGGTTCCAGAACAATCTAGCCCCCAGCTTGCTTGTCAAGAATTTCATAGGGGGGCTAACATCCTCTATTAGGTTACTTGGACGACTTCATGAGACTAGCCAAGAAGTTCAAAGTTTGGAAAAAGATGATGACAAGGTCAAAAAATACATGAAGAAGAGCTTAAGGAAGGATAACATGGACCTCACTCTTCAAAAACACATGGCTGACCACTACTACACAAGGAAGAATATTTGCAATGTCGAAGTCAAACAATTGAAAGCAAAGCTAGAGGAAACCCTAAAAAGTAAAAAGCAAAAGGACAACTTGAAGATACTTGTTGATGCTTCCCCAGTGGAATTATACACATTTTCAGGCATCTCTAGACCAGTTTTGAGGAGTTTTGAATAAATTTTGCAATTTTGTGAATTTTTGAGTTTTTGGTAGTTTTGGTCATCCCATATGTGCAACGAGCTCACGCTGCACTTTTTGTTAGAGCATCGAAATGACCAAAACTTAGCATTTTTGTAAATATATGACCTCTACTTCTGACCCATTTCATTGGTTTTTTATCTCTTGCATAGATTTCAAGGAAAATGCTGCCCAAAAAACAAGTTTATGCCATTGTTTTGGACCCCTCGCTGCACATATGGAGCAGTCTTGGGAAAATGAGCATATATCAGACTAGAGAATGTCATTTTGCATGCTTAAATAGGTTAAATACAACTACACTCTCCAAGTTATCCAGAACATGTCTCATTTTCATATTTGGACTTCAAAAAGGAACCTAACAACCTCCTCCAACAACTCGCTACGCATAGGCAAAAAACTTGCTAAATTTTGAGAATTTACACTGTAATTTGTAAATTTACTGTGACTAAAATTTGAGAGGTGAATGACATAGGGTAAATTTTAAAAATTAAATGTAATTTTGGTAAATTTGAGTTAGTTAAGTGTCTTATCATGTATAAAAGGCTTTGAGAAATTAACTCAAGTGGTTCAAAAAAGGAGGAAGTCAGTTTGGTAATCTCCCTTGCTTGTAGTAGACATTGAATAGGTGCATGAATTTACTTTTCCTTAGAGGAAATTCGACGCATAAGAGAGGGGAGAGGTTATTTTGGTCTATATCTATCATTTTCAGAGAGATTTGAATGGTCAGACACTAGAGGATTGTAACTACTGTAGCTTGTACTTTCACTTCATATTCAAAAATCAGAGGATGCAGTTGCAGCTATTATTTTGGAATTCATGTGCAGCGAGTTTATGATCATGTATCTTCTATGTTATAGTCTATATTGAATGATATATAGCTCTTTTTTAATATCTTGTATCTTCAGTTTCTTTCCTTAAAATTTATAGGAAGAATTCTATTAATTTAACTCTATTTATATGGAAATTTCATCTTGTGTTTCATTTCTTCTAGTTTAATGAATTCATGAATGAACATGCTCATTAAATCTCTCTACTCTTTCAAACTTACCACCATACCGACAAAACCATAAATACATCATAAAACCATTTCTACCTTGCTCCTTTTGATTTTTGCAGCTGTAATCCCTTTGATCCTTGGACCTAGCTACTTGGTTGCATCCCTGATCCAGCATCAAACCCTAAATTTCTTTAAACCTACCCGAGCCTATCATATCTAGCCTAATATCTTTCATGTCATAGTCAATACTTGGTTGTGATCTCATTAAGAGAGCCCTCTCAGCCTGGTAGGGCTAGCTACTAGGTCAAAGTGGTTTGTGGTTACCTTTGTTGGTCTCCTTTTCAGCCTTCAGAGAAATGGTGGAGTGCTAACATACTGGCGTTGTTCTCGAGGAGCGAAGTGACAGATATTCCCTGGGAAAGAACGACAAGCATCAGATATTATTGCTGATGGTGAATAGTGATGAGGAACAAGAAGGTTGTGCATCATTCACCTAGCGGCTCCAGTGTCGAAGAATCCAAAGGTTCAAAATTTTCATGGTGACTCCAATTTTCAAGAACCGATAGTCTGAATAAATTCCTCGTGACCTCATTGTTTTCAAGATGGATTCAACTACTTGAAGGTACGGTCCTATGAATCGAGCTCATATTCCTGGTTTTATGAATTAGATTCCTTGTATAGATTGGAAAACATGACTGCCAAAGTTTAAAGGTTAGGATGGAGAAGATGCTAGTTTGCATTTGGCAAAATTTCATTTTCACATTCACAGACTAAATATTGAGTTTCCTGAAGATTTTGTGATGAAAATTTTCATGGCTACCTTGGAGGAAAAAGTGAGATCATGGTATGAGAGTATACCATCTTCCAGTTTATATTCTATAAAGTAATTTCATTCAGTTTTCTTTCAACATTATCAAATCTCTAATTCTTCCTTGTCGATGACCAATAATTGTTGTAATATTTCTGAAAATTTCATTGAGTTTCTTGAAAATTTGTATGGGGATGAAGAGTGTCTAGATGATGAGATCATAGAATCCCTTTATGAGTTTTCCTCCCAACAAGAATCAGTATTTTCCTCCTTGGATGAAAAAGGTCGGGACCAAGAAAGAGAAAGGCCTGTTCTCAATCCTAGAAGTGAAAATAATCAAGCCAATGTTAGCTGCTATAAAAATCAAGTTTCTCCTCTGTATGAAGATGAAATAGATCAGCTCCTAAAAATTCATGTTACAGCCCAAGCTAATGCAAGTTTGTAGTGTTCACACAGTCAAGAATGTGTTAGTGAAAATTATTCCATTATTGAAAATGAAAATTTGAGTTTAAATGATGAAATTCATGATACTAATGAAACTATATAGGAAGTTGTTGTGAGTAAGCCAATTTGTGATGATGATTTCATGCAAAGAGATCAACTAACAGGGACTATTTTCTTTAATGAAGATGATAGGGCTATCATGTTTAACAATATTGAAGAATGTTTTATGTTCAAAGATGATTTACACTATGAATTGGAGGAGAATGAGTCTGAGAGAGACAATATGTCAGAGATAGAATTAGAGTTTCCCATGCTTCAGAAATTTACAGCCAACACTTAGATAGTAGAAAGTCATACTTCGCTATGCCTTCCTATGGATCAACAACCAAGTGTTATTTCAGATCAAAATGAAGATTGTGCTTGTGTTTTTGCTGGATCTCAAGACAAGGTAACATTTCAGATGGGTTCTTATCATTTCTTGTTAGGTTTTCAAAGTCAAAATTTTGTCATTTCATTAGGTCTTCAAGTAAAAATTTGGTCATTGGATAGTGTGTCTAGGGCTATTTCCACTCCTTTAACAATTTTTATATTCCCCTCCTTGTCATCACTTAGTTGAGTATACCATCATTGAAATATCATCATTATCACTTCAGTCATCATCATCATGATTTCATTCAACTCAGTGTCTCCATTAGGTCATTAGGGTTTCAGTCACCAAAATCTGTCATTCCATGCATAAATTCGGAAAAGGAGCAGTGGTAATAGGTAAGTTTTCTCGATAAAATTTGGTTTCAAAATGTAATTTATTTTTCATATTCTGTAATAAGTTTCGAAGCTCTAAATATGCAATTGAAAGTTCCAAAGCTACAAGGTCCCAAAGGCAAAGTGAAAATCATGAGGTGGTCCACCCTACCTCTTTGAATTTGTAAGTAAAATAAACCCTTCCCATAGTCATTTTCATTTTCCCCACATCCACATACACTCCATGAATCCCTCACACCCCCTCACTTTCACTCCATAAGCTTCTACATCCAAACCCTAGACCCTACACCACACCATTATCCCTGCATTGCGTTTGTGGCAACCTCCTAGACCTAAACCTGTAATAAAATTCCCTAGGTCTAATCCTACCTTAATTCCCTTCCATTCCACTTCATAAACCTTCCTAAAACCCTTCTATACTTCCATAATTTCTCCCATCCACATTTCCCTCTCCTAACCCCTCCTTCCTACTCCATTTCTCCATTCCCCTGTTTTTCACTATTAGGGTTTTCCCCTTGCAAAGTACATATGGAGGGAGATAAGAGGCCTTACAACAAGGGAGGAAAAATGTCAATATGTTAAACCATCAACACACATGATATGATGTCCTCTCCACTTTCCAAGCAGTGCTAAATTCCAAGAAATCATAGCTTTACCTTTCCACGTTATGGGTTGCCTAGGGTTTATAGTGCACACATGAACATTTTTTATTAAAAATGTGTTTCTGACCAAATATAGATGAATTTTCCAAAAGTGAAAGAGGTTTTTGTACATCGTAGACCAAGGAAAAAAAACCTCATTTAGTTTATAAACATGTAAGATTGTTTGGGAGAAATGACAAAAACGCAATTTCCACGGGAGGTTTTCTGCACTTCTGGATAGCTTGACGTCAATACAATTTTTCATGGGTTTGGAGAAGGTTTTTGTAGTGCTTGATGGCTCCATTTTGTAGCAAAAATCCTAAGCTTTCCAAAGGTACCTTCAGATCTTGATTTGGACATCGATAATGCCTCCAAAGACACTTTTCCTAAGCACGCTACACACAGGAACACCTCGCTACGCACAAGAACACTTTGCTGCACATTTGGACAAAAACGTTGCACATCTTCGCTATGCACAGAAATAATACGCTACACATCTGGGTGAAACAAACGTTTTTTGTGGGATGAAGAACAATCATTTCCAAAGGGGTTTTCTTCTCTTTAATAAGGTTCCACGTGCTCATATGAAGTAATTAATATCATTGATCTTAACCCTTGCATCATATTTTCCTATGTTTCAAGCTATACCTCCTCTTAGGGTTTTACTTTCTTTATCAGTCTCCTAGTCATCACATTTCATTTTCCAAGGTAGAATTCTGAAAATATTCTTCATATAACTTAAATTACACCTCATCAGAGCTTCATCCACCCACTACCTTAAATCCTCTTTTTTTCCCTCCTATCACCTAGAGTTTCATTCATAAAAGAACATGACATGGGATAATTTCATTGAGCGAACCTTTCTCATGCCTGTTGTTAGTCCACCTAGCATGCAACAAACTCTATCACCAACATGTCAAGAGGTGGGTTCATCAAACAGGTTGGAAGCTCAATCACCCAAAAAATCAGTGACAAAGAAACCTAGGGCTGAGGTTACCAAGACCTATACCAAAGGTAAGAGGTTTTTGTTTTATCCTTCAAAACATCATCAGGATCAGCATGATGAGCAGCAAGGCATGGCAGTTTTACCAAGTCAAGAAGAGCTTAAGTCACTTGAAGAAGCTCTGAAACAAAAAGATGATCAAATCCAACAAATAAAAGATGATTTGGCCAAATCTAACCATATGATAGCTCTCTTGAAGCAAGAGAAAATATAGATGATGCAAACCACAACTCAGAAAAATAAAGCTTACAAAGAATATTAGGTTACCACTCAAGCTCCAAATGTTAAAGGTAAAGAAATCATGATTGAAACAGATCAAGGCTTCGATATTCAAGGGAAGACAGTCTTGACACAGCCATTAGGGGAATTTTGAGGTCGAAAATGGGCCTCCTAAGGAAATCATAAAATAATAGTGGAAATAATAAAATAATATTAGATTACATCATCTAATTTTAGACGGAAAAATTAAAGAAAAAACTATTTTTCCAACTCATATTTTCAACTTATCGCCTTATGGGTTTATTCAAATTTCCAGTGAAAACACTCGTTGGATGCAGAATTTTATTCCCCGTCCAAGGAGTACCCATGTTGCATACTTTATATGGACCTTCCTACACGAAAAATGAGAAATACATCAAAAAATGTTATTACAATCACATTTTTTCATGTGTTTCTCGTTTTTCGTGTAGGAGGGTCCATCGAAAATATGAAACATGGGTACTCTTTGGAGGAGGAATTAAATTTTTCATCCAATGAGTACTCCCGCTAGAAATTTTAGTAAAACCTTAGGGAGATAAGTTGAAAATACGAGTTGAAAAAATAGTTTATTATTTTATTATTTTTTAATATTTTTATTTTTTTACTCCAAAAAATGGTGAATCATCCCTCATGGTTAACATCATCATCTTGAATCTTATTGGTTCTTATAAATTTCATTTTGGTTGTACATTTTTCTTAGGAGGCCCATTTAGACTTGAAAATTCCCCTAATGAGGAATCCTCTATTAGGTTACTTGGACAACTTCATGAGACTAGCCATGAAGCTCAAATGTTGGAAAAATATGATGACAAGGTCAAAACATACATGAAGAAGAGATTAAGTAACGATAACAGTGATATCACTCTTAAAAAACACATGGCTGACCACTACTACACAAGGAATAAGATCTGCAATGTCAAAGTCAAAAAATTGCAAGCAGAGCTAGAGGAAACCCTAAAAAGTCAAAAGAGAAGGAAAACTTGGAGATATTTTATGATGCTTCCATAGTGGAACAATATACCTTGTTAGGCATCTCTAGACCAATTTTGAGGAGTTTTGAAGATTTTTTTCAATTTTGTGAATTTTTGAGTTTTTGGTAGTTTTGGTCATCCCATATGTGCAGTGAGCTCACGCTGTACATTTCCTCAGAGCATCCAATTGACCAAAACTCGGAATTTTTGGAAATATGATGACCTCTACTTCAGACCCATTTCATTGGTTTTCTGATCTCCTGCACATATTTCTATGAAAATGAAAACAAGTGCCCAATTTTTTTTTTTTGCCATTGTTTTGGACCCCTCGCTGCACATGTGGAGAAGTATTGGTAAATGAGAATATCTCAGCCTAGAAAAGGTAATTTTGCATGCTTAAATAGGCTAAAGACAAATACACTCTCCAAGCTATCCAAAATATGTCTCCATTTCATATTTGGACTTCAGGAAGGCACTAAAAAACCTCCTCCAACAACCCACTACGCATAGGCAAAAACTTGCTAATTTCCAGAATTTACACTGTAATTATGTAATTTGTAAATTTACTATGATGAAAAGTTGAGAGGTGAATTACATAGTGTAAATTTTAAAAATTAAATGTAATTGTGGTCAATTTGAGTTAGTTAAGTGTCTTATCATGTATTAAAGGCTCTGAGAAATTAACTTAAGTGGTTCAAAAAAGGAGGAAGTCAGTTTGGTAACCTCCCTTGCTTGTAGTAGACATTGAATAGGTGCATGAATTTAGTTTTCCTTGGAGGAAATTCAACCCCTAAGAGAGGGGAGATGTTTTTTTGGTCTATATCTATAATTTTTAGAGTGATTTGACTGGTTGGACACTAGAGGGTTGTAACTATTGTAGCTTGTACTCTCACTTCATATTCAAAAAGAAGAGGATGTAGTTGCAGCTATTATTTTGGAATTCATGTGCAGTGAGTTTATGATCATGTATCTTCTCTGTTATAGTCTATATTGAATGATATATAGCTTCTTTTTGATATCTTGTATCTTCAGGGGCTTTCCTTACAATTTATAGGAAAATTTCTATTAATTTAGCTCTGTTTATATGGAAATGTCATATTGTGTTTCATTTCTTCCAATTTAATGAATTCATGAATGAACATGCTCATTAAATCCCTCTACTCTTTCAGACTTACCACCATACCTACAAAACCATAAAGCCATCATAAACCCATTTATACCTTGCTCTTTTATGTTTTTGCAGCTGTAAGCCCTTTGATCCCTAGACCTAGCTACTTGGTTGCATCCATGATCCAACATCAAACCCTAAATTTCTTTAAACCTACCTAAGCCTATCATATCTAGAATAATATCTTCCATTTCACAGTAAATCGTTGGTTGTGATCTCATTGAGAGAGCCCTCTCATCCTGGTAGGGCTAGCTACTAGGTCAAAGTGGTCTGTGGTTACCTTTGTTGGTCTCCTTTTCAGCCTTCAGAGAACTGGTGGAGTGCTAACACCATTGATCATAGTACATTTCATTTTAACTCCAATATCAACTGGGTCTCTCTCATAATTGACATGCATGAGTTAATTTTTAGTGAACTCAAATTGGCTGAGGTAACTAAGTTAATTTTTAGTGAACTCGAATTGGCTGAGCTAACTAAGTCTTCCTAACTTATTTAACTAGTACAAGTTTTCATGTGATGTGGAATTAAAATTTCCTTCTAATTTAATTAAGGGAAAATTAAATTAGAAGCCACTTCTTGTTTCCATTTTCAACACTCCCTTTCAACAAGAAATGGATTGTCTACTACCCTAATCATCAGAGCTTCAATCAATGGCATACTTAGCCACTTCTCCTTTTACAAACATGCACACTCAATAATGATGGAGCTCATAACTTTTAATTAGACTATCTAACTTGCGTATTCATGCTGCATTATATCTCACATTTCTCTTCAATTTTTGGCCCACAAGCCACCTACTTGTTGTTAAGAAATAGCCATGAGCAATGAGCTCTTTTCTCAGTGGGATAATCAATTTCTACCTCTTGTTGTCATTTTTTTCTTAGTGCTTTTATTCCCCTTTCTTTGGAGCTTAATAATATATGTACTAAAAAACCAATGCTTCCTCACCCATTAAGCACACACTTTGTGTACTTGGTGAGTAAGGGCACTAAACACATAACCTTTTCTTAATGCCTTATACTTACCGCTTTCCTCTATTTTTCTTTGAACATTTTCTTGGGGCTCACACATTTGTCTATGATTTACTTGAACCTAGGGGATTTCACCACATATATGGGGGGAAAAAATCATTCATTTTTCTTTTTCATTAAGAGTTTTAACATCACAAGAATTTGATACGACTTTAGGGTCCGTTGAAACTAACAAAGTCAAAATTCATTGACGATTTCTTCTTTTCATGTGTTGTTATTGGGGAAAATACCAATGGAAAATGAATCATGTTGAAATCTATGCTTTAAAATCTAGGAGAAAATTTCAAGCACTAACATATCATCCTATTCAGTAAATGGATCAACAATGCTTATTTCATCTCTGCATCAGTGTAAAATATATTGCATGTAATGGAGTATCCCAACCACATATTTCAACCTATTATGCATTGCATTGCATAATGACAAGATAATTCTATTTAAACACAATATCACTAAGAAATAAAGGTACATTATCAAGCAAAGGGAATTAAAGGGAAGAGATTTTTCCAACTGTAGACCTAGAGAGAAAATCAACTTTACTTGGTGAATGTGCTTAATGACAAGATGAAGCATTGTGCTTAGTGAAGATCAAGTAAAATTCCTACACTTAGAATCGAGCGTAATAATTAGTGAAGAGTGTAGGGAAAAACAAAGCAATGAGTAAAGGACTTCCCACTCTACAAAGGAAAATGTTTGTTGAGTACAGTTCCAATTGCTTGATTTCCCTATGTTGGACCTTGAAGAAGACATATGAGGTGTTCAGTTGGAGTTCCTCAAGTGTAGTTTATGAATATCGAGGAAAATAATAACCTAACCACCATGCAAAGGAGATTGGATTTCCATGCAAGGGGAAGACTAAACATGTTGTATTTGATAATACGCTCACGTAAGGAAATATAAGTCAGGGATTCAATCCATTCATTCATCATAGGTTAGAATAACCTCATCCAGTCACACTTGAAAATAAAATAATGAACCTATATTTACACACATCAACCACAACAGTGAAAAAAGTAATAATAAAAAAATTATATATAAAAGATGAATTAAACCAACACTAAACACATCATAACATAATGAAATGTTAAATGTCCACACCATTAATTTCTCATCATTTCCAACAACATTGGAAACCATACTAAAATAAAATTACATTTGATCACATGAATTTATCTTCATTTCTAACATGACATTACATAATTTTTTAAGGTCACATAAACTATGCCAAATGTATGAGTCCATAAATGAACACAAAAATTTATGGGGACTACCACAACTTTCTATAACCTGAAATGAAAAATTCGCATAAACCACTACTAATTTTAAGCGGAGTTAAAATTTGAACCAACTCAATTTCACTTCCAAGTTGGACCACTCACAAATTTTGAAGGGTGACAATCTACCAATCTACATCTAGCTGGTTAGTCAATATTTTACTCAATTTTTTTTAATCAATCCTTCAATTAATATTGTTTGCAAGGGATTTGAAATCAAGGCCTTTCGTTGGAATCCTTATTTTTGTCTCATGGAAGGAATTTTGAGGCAAAACATAGATCCGAAAGACGAGGCATCGAGCACATCATATATTATCATTGTGAAGGTGAGCATCATCGACTTTCTCACACGGGTGGACACCACTTTCAACAAGTATGAAAAGTGCGATATTGAAAAATAGTGGGAGAATCAGATCTCCGAAAACGACGCATTTGTAAAACTTTATACTATTGTTGAGTCCTACATTGAGGCTTCAAAGCAGGTTAGTAAACCCTACATTTTCCTTGGCTTGATTTTTAAGATGCTGGGAAAACTGCTAAATTTTGTCTCTTTTTTAGTACCAGAAAGTTGACGATGTCACAGAGTAGAAAAATAAGGCAGTGGTCACAACCCCAAATGATGAAATTCGACACATAAAGGAAAAATTACATGAAGAGATTCCAAGTTTTAGAAATTGGCTTAGAAAAAAGCTTAGGATTAGTTATCATTTATTTTATCCAAGTTATTTTTAGGGGTTTCTCATGGTTTCGTATATTTTCTCTTCAATTACTTGATATTTTAAGGAAGTATCAACCTTTTCATCTCAATTTTGAATGTCGTAGTTCCATACAACCTGGATTAGAAGCATTTTTGGACCTAGGAAAAATGTGGTATTCCTTTATTTAAATTGCACTTTTTTGTATGACCACAGTCTTGCTAATCAACTAGAGTCTTCTACATGACGTTAATATCTAGATAATCATAATTTGGACTAAATGGAGGTTTAATATATCTTAATGATACACCTGGTTTTGATTATAAGATAGGAAATTTATTAGATCAAATGACCTTGACATTTTAGGGTGGTTTTATTAGGGAAGAATGAGTGTGTGTTCTTGATCCTGGCTTGAATATGGGCCAATGAATAAGACAGGGCATGCATTTAAACTTAGTGTCTTACTCTCTTACCGATCAGGCTGAATCTACAATGATATGGCTCGACAGATTTTTTTATTTTGAGCCATCGGGGCCGAGGGCTCAACCATAAATCCATGTTAATAGGAACCCACACACTCACTGGTGCTTGGAAGTTCTGAAATTTTAAAATGATACTTCCATATAGGAAATTTCCACTTTCAACAGTACCAATTAAAATTCTAATTGAATAAGGAAAAATAAAATAAAATAACAATTTTTTTTTCCTAGTCAATATACCTACTTGTTGCTTTGCTGCTAATGGTTTGCCACGATTAACATTTAACACCTTGACAGCTGAAATCTGTAATACACCTCATTTCACAGTTTGACCTATAGTTTCTATAAATAATATGTATTCATGTGCAAGGTTGTTTACTGTAGGAGTACTTCCAACATAGTTGGTTGGAGGGGTGTTACCTGCTAGATTATCTAAGCAATCTAGTAAATCAATCAAGTAACTCACCATATATAAGAAATCAAGTAAATCAGGTAAAATTTACAATGAAATAATGCTCTAAAAAGTAGAACATTAAGTACTTGTAATCTGGTCCAAACTGTAGTTTTATAGGGTAAATTTTTGGTTATGCTTTCTATTATGTCTAGGTTTCTTGAATAAATTAGTGTTACACATTCATAAACAATATATATGCATGAATAATATAAGGACTTACATAAACAATATAATTCTTAAAAATACCATGATAAGTAGGGTTGGTTGTTCAATGAAACCATGTAATAAGTCCACTGGTACAAAACTGTTTTCAATATCAGCAATTTAGGAAATTAGATCCAACTACAATTATGATATGTTAATAAAAACTACGTGAGATATGTTAATATAATATTTTTTGTGTTATTTTGGCTTACTGTATAGGAGTCTAATTATACTGAAGATAACCCACAGGCTTAGATAATAGGATCCTGACTGCCTTTCCTGTGGGTACCTACATCCCAAAAGGGTAGTCTAATCAACTCTATACAATATATAGTCATAGAATGACTATTGGAATGGAGCAAATGTATATTGTAGGATATATTTTCCCTAATATGAGTACCCGTAGCCTAGGAGGGATTGATTCTAAGGTTATTTCCTTCAAAAAAATCCCATACTAACTTCGTTCCTTTGTCATTTGCTTATTGTGCCCAGAATGAGCCTCAATTGTACCTTTGGTATCCTCAAACAAACCTTAGAATATTCACAAACGAAATTCTTCTTAATTGGTAAGTTCCTTTCTATTTGGTTAGTTTTTGTAACCTCAAGGAGGGCTTCTTCTGCCCTGTCTTCCCTTGACAAAAAAAAATGGAGCTTGGATACACTGCCCTCAAAATATTGTAACACACCACCTTACATCCTGACCCAAAGGAGGTGGTTATTAGGTTGACCCGACTAAAAGAATGGGGTCTAATTTTTTTTTCTAAATATAAAAGTCTCAAAAATATCATAATTCTTAGGGATTTCTCCCCAACTACAACCATGAGTACCAATGAGGAAATGCATATTTATTTATAAAGATATGTTCAACTAATATTTCAAGGGAATTCCACTAATTTAACCAATGGAGAAATGAAACACAATTCTCTACCGTTAACCAATCCACAATGCATAAATGATTGGTTTTTCAAGCCACATATACAGTAAGCAAGTGAAACAAGCCTTAAATATAAAGTGATTGGATCCAATTGCATTGTTAGTGTTATCCTATTGGAATTGGATGTAGATGGCTCCATTTGGTTGCAACTAGAAGTAGTACTCAAGCATTATGAGAGACATCTCTACTAGCACACCATTCAAGAAGTTTTAATACAATGGGAGGAAATACCACTTGATGTGGCACCTTCTAGCCTGCTAACATTCTACACCAATTTCCACATCTAAACTCGTTGTTCTCTAAGGGGAGGGGGGGGGGGGGAGGGACATGTTAGGGTCCTAGCCTCCCAAACCCTTAACATATAGATTAATATATGGAGGTGTAAGAAATTCCATCATTATTAGACAATGATGGAAGTAGTGTGACTGTAACTATTATGAGAGGACTTTCTAGAAGGTTTTCATCCTCTATAATGTTCTAGAAGGTTAGAAAGTAGTTTATATAGAGGTAGAAACATGGTAAAAGATGCCCTGATAATTCTTGTAACTAAGATTTATTCTACAAGAGGTCCCCCCTGGAAGAGGTAAGTGAAAATTGTGCTCCTAATAATCAAGGTATCTTATTTTGGTTACCATTACAATTGCACAGTTTATTTTTATTACTTTTTACTCAGTATCTGGATGTTATTTGCATTTATATTTGTTTCTATAGGGTATATTACACCTATCTCACAATAAAAGCTATGAAATCCTCAAACTCTACTCATAGATCATGTGAATTCCATTTCCTCTTACCACATTATACCATAGAGATTTGTATCATGTAATGTGTATGAATTTTGCCAGACCCTCCATTTTTGTAGTCATCTCTTGAATCAAGCTACTATTGGCATAAGTTTTTGATTTTTCCTTACACCAATAAAAAATTTCTAAGAATATTGGCCATTCGTAAGTAATGCATTTGGGAAATACTCTAACATGACTAGTAGTAATGTATAGTAGCTAGCACTCTTGAAGTGTAGCCCATCATAGGCCTCTTTGTATCATGTGTTTATTAAGGGGTTAATTCATCCCCATTTGGGAGGGAATCCTCACCCATTTCATGTTTATTATTTGGTTTCCTAAATGAATTTGAATATCCAAATTTTAGAAATATAACATTTTGTCAAAATTGTGGTTGTAATTTGCTTGAGTATTACTTCAAAGTCTACCTACCACAACCATTGTTGACTTTTTTTAACTTTTCTTCCTAATCCCTTGATATCTGGATCCACCAAAGATGTAAATTATATAGATATATGCATCATTGTATTTGAAGATACTATTGCTCGTAGATGTTGTCATATCTATAATGCTATATGATTGATGGATGAACTTGCATTGTTGAAATTCTCCCATCTTCACAAAAAAATCCTATCTTTTTTTAGTTCAATGCAATATAACAACACAAGAAGAGCATTCTTCATCCTATTTCACTATATCTAGCATTTTCATGGGCTTATATTATAGCCTGAAGTATAAAGTAGTTGAGAAAGTGTTCACATGTAGCAATGATGATGCTGCAATATTATAGTTGGAAATATAACTTCATACTGATTAAAATGGCATATCCTTTAATTTATTCTGAGCATTTAAGTTAAATGAAAGAATTATGTTGATCTCCTCATGGTGACATTTTTCGAACCTCACCAATGTCCTTTTTTCTGGTAGTGAATACTACTCATTTTTGTTTTAAAAAAGAATTGACTATAGGGTTTAAGATTTATAGGTTCATGCATTATGGGATACATGTGATAGGTTATTTGGTTTAGTGAGGACTTGTTATAAGAGTGAAAAAATCATGTGTTATTTTGATTAATAAGTAGGGTTGATATTATTTAGGATAAGGAGCTATAAGGGTCAAGTTATAGGCACTACTCGTTACAAACAAAAAAGTATAAAAGTTATTTAATTTATGGGTATATTGGGGTATATAGGGGTTTGAAATTATATTATTAGGTTATAAAGGATAGGTGTTAATGATTATAGTGGTTAGAAATTATGGCTATAGACATAGACATTACCAAAATTATATTAGAGCTTATTTATGATAGTGGCTGTAAGAGAGATTATATGGTTAGGGATTATAAAATTTAGATTTTAAGCTATAGATGCTTTAGGAATTTAGAGATTAAGTAATTATCTACATTTTAATACGAACATATATGACTAATTATAATAATAACAATAACTCCATTTTTAAGGTCACACCCAATGGAGACACCAAATTGGTGTATGAGACCCCCTTGTTTATGGGACAAGGGACCCACCTTTGTGCAGCAATTTGAATACTAAAGTCTACAAAAACATACATAATCTATCTTGTCAAGTCCTCTTATGAGGAAACATGCTCCTAACTTTTAGGCCCACTTAACCTATATTTCAAGTCAAAATTAAAAATCCTTCTCACTCATAATAACTTATAAATCCTAACACATATAGTAGCATGAATAATACATTGAAGGATATTTCTTACTCTCATGGAAGACTATCTCTTGCTCAAATATACATGGAGAAGAGGGAAGTGCATTGAAAAAAACATCTAATAAGGCAGGAATTTTACAAAAACCTGAAGGCTTCAGGATTATCTCTATCTTATTCTCACAAGTAAGTGTGCCCTAGTTTCTCTTCAAAAAAATTGTTTTCATTGCGAGGATGCCCTTTAGAAAGGCACATTATCAATAAATATTTGATCCCACAAGTTGCTAGTAAACTAACTCTAGCCTATTCAAAATTTTTGAAGCATTTGGTTAGTTTTCCATCATGGACCAAAGGACCAAAAGAAAGAGATTTTGTCCTTATCAGAATGGTATTTTTCAAATGTATTTCTTGACCAAGTTTTTCGGACCTACTCTACTGTTCATACTCCATTGTTTCTTCCGAGGGTTTCACATGTCCTACTGCTTATGGCTAACCTATGCCTTCCATACAGAAGTTGAAGCACCCAAGTGACTTTTGCCAACCTGAGCCACTTCTATCAAGGCACCAGAACTAGATGTCTATCAATGGTAAGCCCAATCTGTCTGATCCAATGGAATTCTACCTATGAAATCATTTCTGATCATAGATCTTTTGAACAAATCAATTACCGTTTGTAAATAAAATTTAGAAGATATATTTATTAGGGTTTATGCAGTTGCATCATTTATATCTTTACAGAACAATTACGTTTTCTCCAACTATGTTCTGTAGTGATGAATATTTCCCATATTTCCCAAAAAGAGAATTATTATTGTGGGTATAAAGAAATTGAAACAAATATGTTTATCAAGATGTTAAACCCAACAACACCCTGACTCAAATCTGAGTATTGAACAACACCCTGACTCAGAAATGAGTATTGAACCTTTTCAGTGAACTGCAGTTCTTTCCCTTTGATTAGGTTAACGTACATTGGTGAAACGATCCATGCTCCACCATAATTCCCCCACCAGGAGTATAAATTTTTGTTGGCATCGATCATTAGCATTCCTATAGAATATTTGTCTCAGTGAAATTGTTGAAATGAAATCACACATAAGGAGGATAATTTCAACATATGGTTGAGAAAATTTCTAAAGACTTGATGTCCTCAACTTGCAGTTGGAAATAATTGTTCATCCTGAATCTCATGCCTTCCAATAGTATTTGGTATTTGAACAATGGCAAAGCTTTCATCATTTTGTGACTTGATTGCCCTTTTTTCCTTATTGGGTGTTTCCAATGCTAATGTTTCCCATTAATTTTATGGTATCGACAAGCTTTATTGCAATAACTGTGATGTTGGATTACCCACCAGGATTTCAGCTCCTATCCATGGTTCCAATGTGAGCAAGGATAGTCCTAGTAAGATAACAGTCGGTGAGCATTAGTAAGAAGCCTATGATTTTCAGTATCATTGTTCACGATGAGAACTAGTATGAAGCGTGTTATACGTATATAGTGATCAGTCAAATATCATGCAAACTTAAAAGTAATAGTAGTCGCGGTGCAGTTTACCTAACCCACAACAATGGGGTCAAATAAAGACAAGGACTTTTTCCTTCAGATCTACCATAGGTCTGTAATTTAATATTTATATTCAATTGTTTTCCTATTTTAATTTAATATTGATGTTCAGTTGTTTACCTATTGTAAACGCAAAATATATGGATATGTCCTTAATTCGCAATGATGGTAGAATATAATTAGAGAACGTATATCTCTAATCCCTCAAAGTCACGATGTGTTTTGGATAATTGTAAGGAGATTCATATACAATGCTTTCCATGTAAATATGAATTCTCAGTACGAATTTCACAAATATTTGTTTGAACCTATACCAAAACTAGCTCCAGTGTTCTCAATTAAATTCTTCAAAGAAATTATCTCACATTCATACCTTGCATCCAAACATATACTAAAATGACAGAGAGGAAAATGGCATGGAGAATTTTTGTAGCAATCCTAATGTCCGTATTAACATTGATTATTCACCTTCCTAAACAAGTCTACATGATTAGAAATCAAGGTAGAACATTACCTAACACTCTCTATAAAAATGCAGATATTGGTGTTACTTCTATTTACAAATGTAGTCCACAATAATTTATACCTTTTTGCATCAACATTTGAGGAAAACCATGAGAAAATGCTTTCAAATTTCAATATTTTTATTTACGCTCATAAGAACCATGATTTTGGGTCACCTGAGGATGCATAAACCAGATGTTTAGAGACATCAGTAAAATTGTGGCAATGTTTTATGAAAAACTTGTGAACAATTCCTTTACAACAGATGATCCAGAAGAAATCCACATGTTTTTTGTGTCATTTTCCATTAATGCCCAGAGAATAAATATAGATTCTTTTAGAAATTTTGTCAAGTTAAAGAAGAATGCAATCCAGTTCTCTTTCTATCCTCTTCCTGTTAGTAAAAATTTATGTTTCTACCCCCATAAGGACATAAACATGTCCCTCATTGATTTAGCATCCCTTGAGCACAAAATCCTAAAATTTAAGACCCGCCATAGGTAGTCTCAAACATTTCTTTCTTATTGTGTGAATTATCCAGAAGAAATTCTAGACCTCGAATCAAATTTTTCACAATGGAAAACTCCTTTTAGTAGATCCTTCTCTTTATGCCCAGAGGTTAAGTTCCAACATGTTTTGTTTGAATTTCGTCGGTGGTGGGAGAAATATTCCCATAAAAATGTTGTTTTGAATGCATCTGTGTGGGATGTTAGTTACATTTATGAAGGCAAGTAGGAAACATACTCTTTAGGAATCATGCTCCTTATGTTTGCAATTTCAAAAACATCCAAATTCATGTTGTTGCAAATGCAAAGGACTAGTACATTTGCGTGGGATTGGTTTTTTTATTTTTTTAACATACACAACATGGTAGAAATATGAAGAAAAATGTCAAAAAATTCCTATCATCAATTTCAAATACCTTTGATAAGGAGATTTTGACCAAAATAACTCAGAAAAGAAACAAAAATATCAATGCAGGCAATGCTGCACTAAACAATGTATATTCAAAAGAAAAACCCACAAGGGCTCATGTCGTGTTGGCTACAAATCATAACTTGAAAGATTTGCATATGCTTGAAATGATATAAATATTAGGAGGGAAATTTGTGAAATAAACTCGGCTTTGATATTCACATAATCCAACGTCAATTTACTAAATTGAATTCCTCACCGAGTTGTAGCTATTTAATTTTGGATATGAAACTACTTCCATTCCTCACATCTCTACTCCTCTTCATTTTGATTGTCCTCCTAGTAAATATTTATCATATCATTGATTTGCATAATGTTATAGCAACCTCGGTCGCAAACTGTATAATTTTCACTTTACTCATGGTTGGTTCGAGGACACCTGCTTCGAGATTGTTCCTCAGAGTTCCTTTTAAAAGAACAAGTCCCATGTTTGAGAGATTCTTTCTATCAGCCTTTTTATGAGCTTTGTGATGGTAAGAAAGGAGTTTACCAACTATCTCTTTAGCATCTTTTGTAGCATTCACAACAAGAACCTTGGGTTTGATCAAAAGAGATTCCGCAAACTTTGCAATAGCAAGTTGTTCCCTAGAGCCTAAAGTGGTTTCCAAGTTCTCCAAGTAGACTGATAAATTTGCTTCAACATCACCACCACCAGCAAGTACCAGCAAGTTTCATGCTCCTTATGTTTGCAAATTCAAAAACATCCAAATTCATGTTGTTGAAAATGCAAAGGACTAGTACATTAGCGTGGGTTTGTTTTTTTTAAAACATACACAACATGGTAGAAATATGAAGACAAATGTCAAAAAATTCCCATCATCAATTTCAAATACCTTTGATAAGGAGATTTTGACCAAACTAACAGAAAAGAAACAAAATTATCAATGCAAGAAATGTTGCACTAAACAATATATATTCAAAAGAAAAACCCACAAGGGCTCATGTGGTGTTGGTTGCAAATCATAACTTGAAATCATTAGATATGCTTGAAATTATATGAATATTAGGAGGGAAATTTGTGAAATAAACTTAGCTTTTATATCTCACATAATCCAACCTCAATTTACTAAATTGAATTCCTCACCAAGTTGTAGCTATTTAATTCTAGATATGAAACTACTTCCATTCCTCACATATCTAGTCCTCTTCATTTTGATTGTCATCCTTGTAAATATTTATCATATCATTAATTTGCATAATTTTTATAGCAGCCTCGGTTGCAAACTATATAATTTCCACTTTACTCATTCACAACAAGAACTTAGGTATGATCAAAAGAGATTCCACAAACTCTACAATAGCAAGTTGTTCCCTAGAACCTAAAATGGTTGCCAATTTTTCCAAGTAGAATGATAAAGCTGCTTCAACATCACCACCACCACCAACTACCATGTTAGACTCTAATTTCCTTTTCACAATCGATAAGGCATCGTGCATAGATCATTCCATCTCATCCAACATGTAATCATTAGCACCTCTTAATATTATGGAAACTACTCTTGAACTCTTAGCTCCTGTTAAGTCCCCGTAATTTGTTAGATTGGTGAGAACAAATGAACGGGGGTAACATCAGACCAGTCTTTGGAGTCCTAGGACCTAGCCTTCCTGGACTCAGAGAGGTCTCTCTCTATTTTGTGCAAAGGATGGGAACTTGTTTGCTTTTAGGGTTTGATTTTAGGCTAGTTGTTAAGTTTAGGGTTTGTTTGTTTGTTTTGGTTGGGTAGATGATCAAGTAGAATAGATGGAGTGAGAGATCTTCAAGTAATTGGGCTATGGAGTCTACAAAAGGTCATGGAAATTGTAACAATGAATCAAGGTGCATCACAGGGAAAATCTAACATGGTCAAATGGATGTTCAAGGTTTGTATGAGATAAAATGAACATCAAGTATGTGAACATAGTAGGTGTAAAAGGGCAGTTAAGAATCCTTGAACAAATACCTTTAAACAAGAAGGGTCTTTAACACTACTCAGCATAAATAATTAATCATAAGATAGGGAAAACCAATAACTCTTTGATTAAAATTAAGCAAATAATCATTCAAGACAAACAATCCAATGAACTATTGAAGGCAAGAAACTTGTAAAACTTCTAGTGATTTCACCTTCAAGATTAGAAAACATTTAAGATAGACATATAACATAGATCAAGGAAGAGGGAACGCATAAGCATCATTTATTAGAGCTATAAATACCTTCAAGGTAACCTTTCAAGACTGGACAAAGGGAATGATCAAAACATAACCTCTTTGGCTAAACCTAATCAATGATACTTCAAAGAAAGATCTTAAGAACAATGTTTAAGTAACATCAAACAAGAAGAGCTAACCATAAAACATCTTTGATATCTATTGTATTGAATCATTCATAAGATAAACAAGCATAAGTGGGTCTAGAGAGAAACTAAGAATTCTCTAAACTGACCTAGCAGAGGAAAACATAGAGGCAACAGGGGACAAACAGAACTAAGGTTCCTCTGAACAACATATCTTAGTCTAAAACTTTTGTCCTACTGCAACGTATAAATATAAAACATAATGATAACATAGAAAAACATGAACTAAATAGGAACAAATCACCATTAACTATGCTCAGGGATCCTGTAAGCAAGCCTTCTCCAATGTCAAGCAAGCAAGCCATCCACAAACACCAAAAATCAATTTCTCTTCAATCTCCGAAAATATGTATTACTCACAAGAGTCATCAAATGCAAACCTTTTACAATAAGGCCCTCATGCTCTATTTATCTAGCAAAGGAGGATAAAACCCTAACTAGGGTTTGAAAATGTCATAAATAGCCATAAATGTCATTTGTGTCTAAGAGACCATGCAAGGCCCAACACATAAAATATCTAATGAAATAAATGCAAAAATAACTCCTAACACCTAAATTTGGAGTGATTTGCCCCAAAAAACACTAAAATATATTTTTTCCATAAATGAGTGTCTTTTGTTAACTTTTGCACAAAGGGGCGTAGCAGTGAAGTCTGAAGGCGCAGCGCTTGCACAGGAAAACTGGGTTCACTTGTAGCCAAGTTTTGATGGCCTTCCTAATGTCAGAATTGGATTCGTAATGGCTCGTTAGAAAGCTTATTGAGTCTAATTTCCAAAAATTCCCTTGGGTTTCCAATTGGGCTCCATTAACCTGTTCAAAAATTAAATCTCTCAAGGCTGCTCAAGGTGCAGCGCCAACCCTGAAAACATGGTAGAAAGGTGAAAATTGGCATGTTTTTGGGCCTTTTGAGGGACCAAAAATGCTCCAAATGACCTGAAATTTGGCGAGCATGCTGTAGGAAAAGCGTAGTGCCAAGGGTGTTGCGCTTTCGACCCTTCAAATCAGCAAAAACCAAAAAGTTCCAAAAAGTTCCCAAAATTTGCAAATACCTTCCTCATGGGGTTTGGGATGCCTGTAGAGAAGCATCAGCTAATATCTCAAGTTTTTCTTGGTGTTTTTCCTCCTTGAGTGCTTGAATTTTGGTAAGGGTTCCTTTGAGCTTGGCCCTTGCAATTTGATTTTTCAATGCATAGTGCTTGGCCATCTTTTTCTGTAGGCCAAGGTCCCTTTGTATCTTCTTTAGCTGCTTATGTTCATCCTTATAATACTTAATAATGTACCTTTCCATTGCAAGGCTTCTTTGTAGGTATCTGATCTCTGCATATTTTCTCTGGCGCAGTATGCTAGTGACCCTCTCTTCATCTTCATTTTCACTGTCAAGGTCAATATGAATGAGCTCAAATTCCTTTTCAACCTCATGATTGTCTTCCTCTTCTTCCTTTATTACCTTATTTTTTCCTTTGTCAAGATACTTGGTGGAAGTGAAAGGCATGGCCCCTTACCTTTTAGAGGCATCAAACACATGCCTTTCTCCTCTTCAGTATGTCAAAGGAAAAGGTTCGACTCTGCTCATTTTGGTCTCCTCATTTTTGTGGCCATCTTGACTGTCATTATCACTGATATCCTTACTATCCTCATGGATTTTATGGCTGCAATAATTTGTCTCCATATCTTCCTCTTCATTACCTTGACTGCTGCTTACCTCATTATCTTCAATATCAGCCTCATTGTTTGCCTCTTCACTGATTTCTGCACTATCATCATCACCACTGTCATGAGCCTTATTAAACTCTGTTTCATTGTCCTCTGTCTCCATGTTTTCTGCACTATTCTTTGTACTTCCTTCACCTTGTTCATCATTACTGCTAGGAGTCTCATGGTTGTGATCTCCATTGCTATTATCAGCTTCTTCATTGAAATTTTAGTCCTTGTTGTCACTGTTGTCATTAGCATCATCATTGTTATCAGTTTCCATGTTTTCTGCCTCATCACTATCCTCTTTGTTTCCAACATCATCACTTCCCTTATCTTGGCTGCTTTCTTCATCATTTGCCTCATCTTCATTTTCATCTACCTCCATGTCTTATGCTTCATTTTTTACCTCTGCCTCTTCACTTTCTTCACTATTATCATCATTATTTCTTGATTGATCAGTACCTTCTCCTTCATGGTCACTTGCTTGTTCACTGCCACTTCCCTCTTGTTTTGATGCATTGGGAGAGGGTGAGGAAGGAGTGTTTTCTTGAGGTGAGGGTATATGGGTAGATGGTGAAGCATGATCAGTAGAAGATGATGGGGGAGTAGGGGGAGGAGGATGAGATGATGAGGGAAAATCCTGTTGTGGATGGGGCTGTGGATTTGTGAATACTTCATGAGAAATGAACACTTCCCATGGTATGCCCTTTTTCTCTAACTGATGTAGCACAACTATTTTGATCAAAGAGTGATGGAACAAAATTTTCATTTGCTGGGAATAGTTCCTCCTTTGTACAACATAGGACATATTGTTACTACTCCTGTAGAGGTAGTAAGGTAAATGAAGCATCTTAACCCTACTAAAGTGCATGAGTAATATGATAGGATAGGAGTAAAGTCTAGAGTACCTTCCTTCAGACGTAAAATATTTCATGATGACCCTCATCAAGGGTGCATACCTCTCCAGCAAATGTGAAAAAGGGAAGATAGATTTGCAGCCATCCTTGTATCTGGGTTTAAGAAATGGCTCATAGAAGCTTATGTCTAAATTGGCTATTTTGAACCATTTTTCACCAGCATTAGGCATTCCAGTGGAAATAGAAATGGCATCTGATGACAGCTCAAAGTTTACCCCTGCAAGATTCACTTGTTTATCATGTAGGTTGAGGATAAATAACCTAGTGAGCTCAGGGTGACTTTGCACCTATTAGATTTTTTCACAAAACTGAAAACACCCTACATTTTGGAAACATGTGATAATCATAGGATAGACATTAATCTCCATAGTGTCTTGGGGTTCAAACCTATTAACCTTCCCACCTTTGTGTTTCTGCTCCCTAGGCACTTTGCCTTCTTCACTACTAACATTTCCTCCTTCTCCTGACATTTTGATTACTGCTGTTTTGAAACAAACCCTAGCTCTGCTTGTGAAACTTGATATGAGAAGTGAATTGGAATGATGATGAAAGGGCGGCCTTTTAATAAGTGAGTGAGAGGGATGAATGAAGGTGTGAGTGTATGACTGTGAGGGAGAGCTAGAACTCAAGGACAAACATCAGTTACTTATTATAATTCCATTCTGACAGTAACTTAGCATGAAGATTTAGGGTTTTCACTCCTTTAGGGTTTGGTCAACTTCTCTTAACATCAAACCATAAAAATTCACTGGAGGGAAAAGGTATGACATCCACCTACCAATTAGCAATGATTTGAAAACCCTTGAAAGCAGCTTGGAAGTGTTTTTGATGTTTTTTTGGGCATTTGCAGGTGCATGAGGAGCTTGAGGCCGAAAGCGCAACGCCTACACCCATGTCGGGCAAGTCAGGCTTCCCTGTCGAAAGTGTAGCACCTACACGCCTCTGCATGGGGTGTCGGGCTTCCTTGCCCAAAGCACAGTGCCTGCACGCCTCTCGGGCTTGTCGGGTCTACTAAAAACGTAGCGCTGAACACGCAGTGTAGTGGGTTGTCAGGCCTGTCAGGCTTCTTGGGTGAACGCGCAGCACAGTGCAAATTTGCACAAGAAAATTCTTTGAACGCGTAGTGCTGGGTATATTTGCCCAAATTTTGACTGAAAATCCAAATTTTCTCTCTTGGATGCTCTGATTATCTTTGCAAGTGCATAGTAAGTTATGAGAAGGGCAAAATGATTCTTTATAGCCTAGGAAAATAAATCAAACTTTGAGAACCCACTTTGCTTATGTTTTTTTACTCCCTTTCTTTTAATTGATATCCCCTTGACCCTTTTTTGTTGTAGGTGGATAAAAAACATTTACATGGCCCTTTTCTTTTTCTCCTTGAGTTTGACATATTTAATTTATGTTTTGAAGGGCTGCACACAGTAATATTTTCAAAGTTTCCTGTGCTTTTCATCATAACATTCAATCTGCCTTTCTTACTTTTTTCTTTCTAATCATTTTTTCTGTGTTTGCTCTGCAGCTTGCTGATATGGTGAACTTAACATCCTTCTATAATGCTGGGGGCTTTGATGAGTTTGGTTTTGACACCTTAGAGACTATCACTCTTTTGCCACTATCATGAGTTTTAAACAATTCCTTTCACCTCCTAGGCCACTTCTGATTTGCAGGTGCCAAAATTTATAATTTAAAACTTTGCTTACTGACACTCCTTACCTCCTTTCTCTGCAGTTTTTTTTTGAGCCACAAGGCTTACTTTCTTTGGCTTGTCTAGGTCCTTGAACATTTTTCACGTAGTAGGTATTATGAAAACCCTGAAGTGGCTCTTCCTTTTATCTTTGAAGCCTGCTCACTTTATTTTTGACAACTTGATAAACTTACACAGTGGCAGCATTTCCAAAAATTCTTTGTTCTTACCTTGGAGCTCATACCATGTTTTTTCTATCCTTTGACCACTGAGTGTAAATGACTGAAATGAGAGCTTGACCTTCCTTCCACTGATACTCTTTGAATCCTTGTTCTTTTGAGGCAGTGAGACACTTTACCTTGGCAAACCTTGGATGTCACTTACAACAGTCCCTTCAAATCTTATTTATGTTGTCATCATGGAGGCCTAACATCTTCACTTTACCTCCTTTGACTATCTTTCCAAAACCTTAGGTTTGTGGGCTGCTTGAGAATAATTATCAGTGTTGTCTTCTAGTTCTCTATAGCCCTTTCAAGTTAATTCATTTCTGTTCAGTTCACCTCACCTTTTTCCCTTTTTTATTTATAATTTCTAAAAAACTTATTCCATGTTTGGTTTCCTTGGTGTGCCTCCTCCATGTGGTTTGTTACATTAGATCCTTGCTTGGTACACTGTTGGCCCAATCAGGCTTATAAACCCTGATTTTCTGTGAACACAAACTGCTCCCTCTATCTTTACTATGAATGTCTTCATTGAGGAGCATACCTCTTACCTTACCAATTTTCTGCTGATAGTCACTTTAACACTCCTGCAGAAATGTCAAAATGCACAGTTGCCTTTTGCAGAACTTGAACTTGATAAGGTGGTCTTCTTAGGAGATTTTCTGATCTCTCTCAAACAACTATGTGTTGATCTTGTCTTGCATTTGAACCAACTTCTAGCACAGGAAAAGCAGAGCTTCAAACACCAATGAAAACCCTACAACCTATGAAACCCGAATGACCTAGTGGGAGGATCCTTTGACTTGGTCTTTGACTGAAAGCTTGGCTTGGGGTCTTCAAGTGTAAAAAATAGAGTTTTTGACAAATAGATGTATTGAAGATCCAAAATCCAATGAACTTGATTTATCTAAAGAACCTACAGAGATAGTTTTGAGACCATCAATGCTTGAGGCACCTGGTGAACATGAGAAGGAGCATGTTGTTTAGTAATCCTGGATGGAAAGTGGAGGGGTGAAGCAAAATAAAAATAGAGTGCTGGGGTTATAGGTGGGGAAATAGGATATAGATGAGTGGCATAAGCACATGAGGGGTCTTTTAGAAGTGGTAGTTTAACCATGGAATGACAAAATAGTGGAATAGTGAAAATTTTGGTTTAAAGATAATGAAGGAAGTGAGATTTCTAAAACTCACAATATTCGTGAATCTTATTTTTTAGAAATCTAGGGAAAACATTTAGTCATCTAAAAATAGAAAAAATTACCAATGACTAACAACTCCTTTGATCAAAATGACATCATCATCAGCAATACATTCCTCTGCAACCTCATCCACATAACCAAAGAATGATGGATAAAATGTTTCACCCCCTTCCATATCAGCAAATGTATGAACCTGAGTAGTAGCAGTTTCCTTGGCAACATGACGCAAGTCTTCCTTGTGTACACGGTGCACATCAATAGCCCCATCTTCTACAAATCACTTAAGAGCCATGTCATATATTCCTTTTATTGTTAATATGACATTTTCACCTTGTTTCAAGAGCTTCTCAATACTTTCCTTTGTTATATCTGATTCTCTTTCATGAATTTTATCAAGCTCCCTTTGATTACTCACAAGAACCTGCACTCCCATCTACAATTTAGTCCTCCGAAGATTGAAATCCAAACATGCAATTTTTTCTAGTGCCACTCTTGTAGGCATTCCTTGAGTTGCACGACCATTATTTAAAGGATACCCATTCAATAAATAACTATCTTTTGAACTTTTCCTGTGTTCATTAAAAATATCGATGCCCTTGATTGGATTTTATTTTACCCTTGTTGTTAGTAGTTTTGAAAGCTCGAATGACATACACAACCATTTTTGCAAAAAAAATCACTCAGTACTAATGATTTTTGAGGACATGCTTGTCTTTTCACAATTAATAAGAGAATCCTTGCCAAGCTTCTCACCCTTAACAACCAATTTATCATCAATGTATTTGCAAGCTTCCCTCATTGCAAGTCTGTAACCACTGATGATAGAAGTAAGGTGGATATTATTACGAACAAGGTCATTGGCTCGCTTGAGTAGCTATGCAGCTATAATAAAAACTGAGGTGATGTTGCAATATTCTAGTTGGAAATATAAATTCATACTGATTGAAATGGCATATGGTTTAATTCATTCCAAACATTTGATTTGAATGAAAGAATTATGTTGATCTCCTCATGGATGTATGATGTCCCATATACTATATAAAAGAAAAAAAATTATTGGGTTGTGTTGTTCATTTATTCACTTCATTCCAACTCAAATACCCATTTTCTTGGGATGCATTGACTGTAGTCCTGTATTTATAAATACAGAGAGAGTTGACTGAAATTTATATAATTGAAATAATATCCATTGCTCCCAAGGCTCTTCCAGTTCCAATCCAAACTAAGACATTTTAAAAAGATATGTTATATAGTATGACTTTCAACATCTGCAATGGTAGTTGCCTCAAAATAATATCCAATGATGACTTGGCAAGTGCATTAATTGCACCATTTTTTATTTCTCAAATCCCAAACCTATAATTTCCATCAATGATTTAATGACTTCAAGCATTACTTCTTGAAACGACATCCATAGTAATGTTGGGAAAACCTTTTCAAAATGGGATCAAAACTATCCACAACATTAATATTCCACAAACAGTCTCTTCACGCTAGTTTTATAGCCACCAATTTCTTAAGGATATAATTGATGGTGAAAGGTGTATCTAATAATTTGCACTAGCTCATGATGTAGTTGGAGAAAATAATGGTACAATGCATCACTGGAAATGAGAGAACTAAAGAAACAAGAACAAAGTTGATCAGTTCATGCCCCTTTATGGAAGTCAACTGCCCTTAATTTTTTAGTATTGAAGAGAAGTGACCTACCAAACTAGTGAACAATTCAAAAATGTTGAGTGAAGGACATTTTAGATTTTGCAAGTAGGGAGGGGACATTAGAACATTGTGGGATCTGCAATCTAAAGATGATATCTAACTGTCTAGACCCCAAAATTTATATTTTTTGTTCCTGTGATAATGGTTCATGTCCCTTATGCCATCCCATGTACTATCTAGAGTCCCATTGAGTCCCTAAGATTTAGGGTGCTACAATTAGGGACAAGGATGGAGCTTGTCTTATATATGTCTAAACATGAAATTAAATGCCCTGCTTATTCAATATAGAAGTCTTTATGTGGTTATGTTTGCACCCCAGTTTTAAAATAATGTAAATTAAGAAATTAAAAATCAATAATTAACAATAAAAAATACCTATAAAAGAGATATGTCCTATAAAATAGGGGAAAGAATGAAAGTCCTAAAATCAATATTCTTGTTGAAATGAATACCCAAGGGGTTTGGGGATCGTGGAGAAACACCCGCTTGTGGAATTAGAGATAATTTCTCAATATTTTCCCTTCAGAAATAAATAAATAAATAAAATAAAAATAAAATAAATAAAATAAAATAAAAAATAAAATTAAAAATTAAAAAATAAAAAATAAAAAATAAAAAATAAATAAAAAATAAATATAAAAAAAAAATAAAAATAAAAAAAAAAAATAAATAAATAAATAAATAAAAAAAAAAAAAAAAAAAAGAAGTTGTTATGCCTACAATCCAGATGACTTGTAAATTGACTTCTTTATAAACCACTCAAAATAACAAGTGAAATTGGCATTTCTGGCTTGAAAGCTCGCAAAAAGAATTTTGGATCCGATGGAATTGCAAAAAATATAGGCTAGTGTTTTATAATCTAGATCAATATGTCTACATTTGTGGAGAAATAATGAATCTTCTTTGCTGATCACCAAAAACCATATAATTTCTTGACACCTTTCAAGGGGTTCCATCTAATAATTTATTGATTCTGAGAAATGTAAATATCTTGGATTTCTCTCAACATTTTCAATTATTTCCAAGCTTTTCACGTTGCCAATGTTTCTAATATTTTTTCAGGTTTTCAGGCCAAGTTTATGCCAACCAATAATTTTCAATAACTTCCAATATTTTCCCCAAAATTTTTGGTTAGTTTATTTTTTGACCCTTAAAGATAGATTCTCCAAAACATTATTTGAAACATTTACTTTGAGATGAAAAGGATTTGTTGCTTTAACTCAAGAAGTAACCTAGAAAAATATCATAAAAGATGTAGGTAGATGGAATGTTTTTACTACCATCCAAGGTCAATCTTTATGCTCTGGAAGTTAAGAAATAAGCAATGAAATGTCAAATTACCATTCTTGGCATGCTTCATAAATGTTCCTACTAGGAGTTTGGATCTATTGCCTCATATTCCTTGTAGATGATTTATATATTTGTGTATATATTTGAATGTTAGCATAATGTAGAGCTTAATCATTCCAATTAGGGGTGAAAGTGACTAAAAGTAGGTAGCAAAATATTAAAGTACATCATCCATTAGGGCATCTTCTCTACCTATGAAAGAGAAGATTTGCATTAAATAGGGAAGTATTCTTCTGGTCCTATAATATGCTAGAGCTTTAAATATAGTAATATATTTACACAAGGGACATGCAAAGATAGGTAGTGTAGCAATTATGCCCCAAAAGTCATAGAAATGGCTTCCTCTTATTGATTTTGTCTTTGACATATGCAATACTTTGTAGTTGGCTAACACTACCTATTCCATATTGGTGTAGGATAGAAATATTCATAGCACAAATATACATTTAGCAGTCTTGATTTATTCATTGGAGCATATGCATATTTTACACAAAATAGTTAACTTAGTTAATAAATATTACAATCTCAAACTTCTTCTAAGACTTCGTATAGAATGGAATAAATGTATTCTACTTGTATGTTTGGTACTTCCCAAAACTTCATTTACACCTCCACCCACTTTTCATAACTTCCACAACCATTGGGTAGGGACTTGCAGCTTCGAAAGTTTTATAAATTAAAATTTATAAAGTTTCAAGGTTTAATTTTTTAAAGGCTAGTTCTTTAAATGGTGCTAGCTCAATGGAACAGCTCCTGCTTTACAAGCAAGAGGTTGGTGGTTCAATTCCATTGTGCCTTGATATTCATATGGAACAATGAATATTAGTTTTTGGTGACAAAGGCCCTTTTGACCATCACCAATGAGATTATGATGACAAATTTCGACCCTCACCAATGAACTTATGGTGACATTTTTTGAGCCTCACCAAAATATGAAATGGTGAGGGTCAACAACCGCCACCATATATATATGCATCAATAGCAATGACCATGAAAGGTTCGACGACATAAATCATTGTTATTCAAATGAAATGACAATGGTCATTATCTATCATTATAATCATTATTTGTGACAGACCTTGAATGTCACCAAAACTTTTGATGATGCCACCTTTGGTGACGTTCAATTTTTTGGTGATGGAGGTTACGGTCCGCCACCATTGCTCATATGAAATCATGACGATAACTATCCATCATTATAAATCATTATTGGTGATGAACCTTTAATGTCACTACATCACCTATACTTTTGGCGATGCCACCTTTGGTAACATTCAGTTTTTGGTGACGGAGGCTCTTTTGACCGTCACCAATGAGCTGATGGTGAATTTTTTAACCCTCACTAATGTCATTTTTTCTTGTAGTGGAGGGTTTTTAATCCCTGAAAGAAATATGGATGAGACAAAAACATTAAGGCTTGAATCCCAAAAACTATAGTTTATATCACAAGAAGCATTCGTGCAATTCTTGATCCATGAGATTTTTCACTTAATATTCTTATATGACAAAACATTCATCTTAAATATCCATGTTGTGCTATAGGGAAAAATAGGTAGGTTCTAAATTAAATACATCTATTTTAAAAGGTATAAAATTTGATTTATGATACAAAAAACTCATGAATATCACCGCTAATGGTTTAGTTCCAAAAATACACATGCATAACACCTACTATAATAGGTTGGCATCTTAATCATTTCTAAAGGAAAATGACCTAACTAAGTTGGATTTTGAATCTTTTTTATGGAAAAACAACACACCAAAATATTGAGAATGTGATTTTATATTTATCCACACCAAATGTGTTTGAACAAAATTTGATGTAAATTGTGATTGTGATTTGTGAAAATTATGAATATAAATTTGTATTCACTCAAGCAAACTATGCTACATGAAACTAATTGACACTTTTTCACCTATGATATTTGAATGATGAATCTAGGTTTCTAGCAATTTCTATACACAATTGATTATGCATTGAATAAACATCTTCTTCATCTTATAACCTAAGTGCACAATCAAATAAAATATGGAAAATCTTTTATAAGCATTCCATGGAACTAATTCATCTTTGACAAGTTTGTAATTGAACAATATGATTCATAGAATAATATAATTCATGGTCAAAGTTAAATTGATTAATATTGAATAAGCATCTCCCTAATCCTATGATCTAAATGCACAATTAAATAAAATAAAATAAAATTGAACAATGTAACCCATAGAACACTATCATAATGCTTTAGATTTTATTGATTGATATAAAAATGGTATAGATTCATCTTAAAAATGGATCTAAGAAGCATTGATGTGCAAAATTATTTTAGAGTGTAAAAGCTTGAATCAAAGTTTGAAGAATTAAAAGAATTACATATCTTTCTCTTATCATCACTATTAAGTAATTGATTTCTTTTGTTTTTAATTACTTCTTCTTTGTGGGTATTGAAATATTTTATTGTGGCCAATATAAAAGTAATTTTCCTTTTTACTTTTTGTATATATATGAAATTGATTTTGAAATAAATGAATTGACATCAATATTTAAATATCTTATTTAAGTTATGTATTGAAATATTTTTAAAAACTATAAGAATTATAGGTTTTTTTACATTTAAAAGCGAAAATATGAGAATTTTTTAATTTCCAGTTAATTCATCTCTCTAAAGTTGAGATAAAATTATGTTACTTTACATTACTTTATATAACCATTGAAATATTTTATTTATGGTTCAGATTTTTTACTATATTTCTTACTTAATTTTTATTTGCAAGCTTCTGCAAAATATTTCTATTAATGAAAGGAGGTATTGCAGTGAGTACATATGTCCATTTCTAATCCAAAAAGAATTACCTCAGAGAGCATACGTTCAACCATGTGAAAGAAGAAGAGCACCATTTCTACCTAGTCATACTTGAATACTTACACGCTATTGAGACATGGGACAAAAGGAATACCACACCATAACAACCAGATATATCCATGGCCACCACTAGTGCACATTAAAAAGTTCAAATGAGGACGACAAGAGCTAAATCATGAGGAATGTAGAAATATCTAAATAGATTCAAATGATCTTGTAATGCACTAAAAAAATACTGAATCGGTTCTACAAATTGCGGAAACTAATTGCGATCGCACAATCACATGAACAAGTAAGAGAAATAATTTCAATTGCACAACAAAAAGATGTATCTTGGGAAAGCCTCAGCTAAAAACCTTGTTATCTGTATAAAGCATAAAGTAAATAACATGAAACAATACAATGCTATTTCCCTTCCTAAGAAACCTCTCCACTCTATTGATTGTCTCACTCTGATCTAAGCAAGTTTGGTCCAATATTTAACCACTTCATTGCCTTTGCCTGACCAGCCTTGTTCACGCATTACTGGGATAATTGATCCCCTATTAATTAGAAAATTCCGATCAATAGATTGTGCAATACATCCAAGGCATCCTGATGACCTCATGCATGACCCTTACAATTTTCTAATTATAGAACTGATAGTTCTCTTCCCTTTACCTCCAATCGAACTAGTAATTCCTTAGAACTGACATGAAACAACTATTTATAGTGAATTATCAGTTATTTTATTGATCATTGCATGTGAATTAAATCTGATTTAATTCACTGGACCTATCACTAGCTTATCTCCCATTTAGAACTAGTTAAACTCATTTTAACCCAAATAATTGACTTAACTAATTACAACTCAAAATAAAATGCAACTGAACCCCCTAAAAATTATATTGACCACTACATACCTCTAGTTTGACCGTCAACTCAAATTTACTGAGCTAACTAAGTCTTCTTGACTCAGTTAACACTTACAGACTATCATGTGATATGGAATTACAATTTACTTCTAATTTAATTAAGGAAAAATTAAATTAGAAGCTCCCATGGGGTGTCATTCTTGTTTCCAATTTCAACACTCCCTCTGAATAAGAAAGGGATTGTCTGTTGCCCTGATCCTTCCTCTGTGGAACTAAAATTTTCTTCTTGATAGTCCCTTGGCCAAGATGTCTGCATCTAACTCCTTCATGGGAATTTACTCTAATGACATAATCCACCTCTGCACTCAATCTATGAGATGGTGATACTGGATATCAATATGCTTGGATCTGTCATGAAAAACTGAATTAACCAAGAGTTTGATGCAACTCTAGTTATCAAAATAAATCATCGTTGGATATATCTATTAACCAAACAAACCAACAAGTATCTTCCTCATCTAGATGGCCTCAGATGTTTCTTAATTGGCTACCATGTACTCTGCCTCTGCTAAACTGAGTGCAATTGATTTTTGTTTCCTATTGTACCAGGAAACTATTGTTGATTCTATGCTAAATATTCCCCCTTATGTTCTCTTCCAGTCGGATTGACTCCTTGTCAAATATGCATCAGTGAAGCCTTGAATCTTCACTCCCTCTATCCTTTTATACCATAGCCCATACTTTGTAGTGCCTTTGAGGTATCTCAACACATGCTTTCCTGCCTTCCAAAAGAGCTTGGTAGGCTTAACCATAACTTTACTAAGTTGGTTAACCACATAGCATATGTCCAGTTGTGTGTTTATCAAATACATGAGTGAACCCACAAGCTGCTTGTAAACAATAGCATTTACTACTTCACCTAAAGTATCATCCTCATTCCTCCAATTTCCTGCTAGAGGAGTCTCCATGGGGTTGATGCCATCCATCTAGAACTTCCTGAGGATCTCATTGGCATACTTTCCCTGAGATACAAATATCTCCCCATCTCTTTTCCATATTTAAAATCCTAGGAAATAGTGTAAGAGCCCCATGTCCTTCATCTCCAATTCTCTTGCAAGATCCTCTTTAAAATACTTGATGAGTTGCTCATCACCTGTAGGTATCAAATCATCGATATAAAGTACAATGATAAAAAGGTTTACCTTCTACCACAATATGGTAAAGGTTTACATTTGCTTCACTCTTGGTGAAGCCCGACTCGGTGAAATAACTGTCGATTCTGGTGTACCAAGAACGAGGTGCTTGCTTCAGCCCATACATTGCTCTCTTGAGTCTGCACATATGCGACTCTCTGTGAAAGGTCTCGAAACCTTCCAGCCACTCAATGTACACTTCTTCCTCAATCACCCCATTAAGGAAGGTTGTCTTTACATCCATTTAATGTATCTACCATCACATCTACATTAAGAGTGCAAGGATGGATCTAATTGATGAGTACCTTGCAACTAGTACAAAATTTTCATCATAATCAATCCCCTCCACCTGAGAGAACCCTTTAGCCACAAATATGGTCTTGTGTTTCTCCACACTCCCATATGTTTCCTTCTTCACCTTGTAGATCCACCTAGATCCTACAAATGACTTCCCCTCTAGTCTTGGGACAACTTCCCATGCATTTTTTATGATAATGAAGTCATACTCCTCAACCATGGCATCAACCCAAATTGGTTACTGCAATAATTACTCAAAATAGGATGGATCTATCTCTACACCTTCGCCCATAAGAGCCATGTATCCAGTGTAGTGCTCTCGAGACCGTCTCTACCTGTGTTGTGATGTGGTTTCTCCCACATTCTCTCTAGAATCAAGCAACAATCTGTCAACCTCTCTGGTGTGTTTCCTTTTGTCTCAATATGTCTCTGCATGAGTGGGTGCTTCCACTCTATGTGCCTCTTCTTGTTTTTGCTCCACATATTTAGGTTATTCTTTTGGAGCTACGAGCTCGTCAACTACATGCAATTGAAGCTCCCTCTCAAGGGAAATTTTCATGGCCTTCTCTTCACCGAATTTCACAACTCTTCTTACCACTGCCATTTTGTGTGCTGGAAAGTACACCTGATAGTTGTTAGGTGTATCAGTCTACCCCACAAATATCCCCAACTTAGTTGTTCACTCTAGCCTCTTCCTGGAATCTTTAGTCACATGGAAATAAATTGATGAACCAAAAAATTTATAATGTGACACATCTGGTCTCTTACATAAAAAGTCTTCCTATGGTGTACTCATCCCAAGTATCCAATGAGGACTTATGTTCTACACAAATACTGTTGTATTGCATGCTTCAGCCCAAAGATGCAATGGTAGGCCTTGGTCATGCAACTTAGCTCATGTTTCTCCCACATTAGTTTTGTTCTTCTTTTCTGCAACCCCAATTTGCTATGGGTTATGAGGTTCTATCAATTCCCTTTGAATTCCTTCTAAAGCACAAAATTTTTTGAATTATTTAGAGACATATTATCCACCATTTTCTCTCCTTAGAGCCTCCACCTTCTTATGTGTATCTTTCTCGACAAATGTATTGAACTCGAACTCACAAAACTTTGAGAACGTTTGATCTTTATTCTGCATGAAGAAAATCAAACACTTACATGAAAAAACATCTAAAAATTTCACATAATACATGTGTGTTGTTGTGGAAGCTATCAGGAATGGTGCACACACGTTTGAGTGAACCCTCTCAAGGATCGCCTTTTCTCGGCTTTCCTTATCATGAAATGTGGCTTTGATATACTTCCATATTGTACACCCTTTGCATGTATCTCGCTGCTCAAGTATGCCCTTTGGAAGTCCTATAGAAATATGTTGCATGATATTCAAAGTTCCATGGTGCAGATGGCCCAATCTCTAATGCCATAACTCACCGATGTTTTGGCTCACCTTCTCTGCTTTCTTGCTCAATGAAGCACAACCTTCTACATCCAATTTGTAGAGGTTCTTTACTTGAACCCAATTATTTTTCACGTCCCATGGCTTTGTGATGAAGGAACGTCTTTCCTTCACTGAAGATCACATGATAGCTATGGTCTTCCAACATAGCAATAGAAACCAAATTCTTCTTTAAACCAGGAACATACATGACATATTTTAATGTGAAAGTAGTACCTGACTCCCTTTGAAAGGTAACAGTACCTATTTCAGTATTTTTATACCTCCCATCAGCTCAGATCTCGATGTGCATCTGGAGATCCTTCTCCTCCAAGTTACTAAAGAATTATTTGTTGTCGGTCATATGGAATAAAGCCCCACTATCTAAGTACCACAAAGAGCCAATCATCGATGACACCATGCATGCAATGAGGGTGAAATCAAACTCGAACTTTGAAGCAAGTGATTCACCTGCCGCTCCTCCTGAGGACTTATTTTTGGTATTCTTGTGCGGACATGTTGTAGGATAGTGTCCAAGCTCATGACAATGATTTTTTTTTACTTTTGACAAGTATCACTTCTTTCCTGCTTGACCAGAATTTGATTTGGAATAAGACACATTCCATTTCCCTTTATTCACCTTTCCAACAGAGGAAAAATTCTCCTCATCATCAGTCTTTGATGAGGATCCATCTCTGGTGTTCTGTTGAATCCATTCTTATACCAAGTCATACCATACTCGCTCTAACTTTGGCAGGTTCTCACACCCATTCACTGAGCCCTGGTAGCTATGCCAACTCTTGGGAAGGCTTAGAAGTGCTAGTCTCACCAAATCATCTTGGGAATCAGTCACCCCAACACTTCAAAGAACATCTCGACATTGAGTCAACTTTGTCAAGTATTTTGGAATCATGTGTGTGTGTGTGTGTGTATATATCTTTATGGTGTGGTTCACGAACCCAATGTGCCTGCACACATATGTACCCACTACGTCCATGGGAAAATCTCAGCAGACACTCCCGAGGGGATCTAACCATCGGCCTTACATGTGAGGCCTAACCCCAAGGGCGTCAAGGATATTTGATCATATGACCTCCCAATTGGTAAAGTACTTTGCAGCGAGGACTTGACCAATTGAGCTAACTCTTGGCACTCAAGAAAAATATGCTACATGAAACTAATTGACACTTTTTCACCTATGATATTTGAATGATGAATCTATGTTTCTAGAAATTTATATACACGGTTGATTATGCATTGAATACACATCTTCTTCATCTTATAACCTAAGTGCACAATCAAATAAAATATGGAAAGGCTTTTATAAACATTCCATGGAACTAATTCATCTTTGATAAGTTTGTAATTGAACAATATGATTCATAGAATAATATAATTCATGGTCAAAGTTAAATGGATTAATATTGAATAAACATCTCCCTTATCCTATGATCTAAGTGCACAATAAAATAAAATAAAATAAAATTGAACAATGTAACCCCTAAAACACTATCATAATGCTTTAGATTTTATTGACTGATATAAAACCAATATAGATTCATCTTAACAATGGATTTAAGAAGCATTGATGTGCAAACTTATTTTAGAGTGTAAAACCTTGAAAATAAGTTTGAAGAATTAAAAGAATTACCTATCTTCCTCTTATCATTTTTATTAAGTAATTGAATTTTTTGTTTTTAATTACTTCTTCTTTGTGGGTATTTAAATATTTTATTCTAGCCCATATAAAAGTAATTTTCCTTTTTACTTTTTATATATATATGAAACTGATTTTGAAATAAATTAATTGACATCAATATTTAAATAGCTTATTTAAGTTACGTATTGAAATATTTTTAAAACTATAAGAATTATAGGTCTTTTTACATTTAAAAGTAAAAATATGAGAATTTTTTAATTTCTAGTTACTTCATCTCTATAAAGTTGAGATAAATTATGTTACTTTACATTACTTTATATAAACATTGAAATATTTGATTTATGGTTGAGATTTTTTACTATATTTATTACATACTTTTTATTTGCAAGCTTCTGCAAAATATTTATATTAATAAAAGGAGGTATTGCATTGAGTACATATAGCCTTTGATACTCCGAAAAGACTTATCTAGGAGAGAATACCTTCAACCAGGTGTGTAGAAATTAGTATACACTAAGCATGCATACATCCAGATTCCCCTGATCTCACAATATTTAACTTCTTGCAAAATACAAAATCATTCCACTGTTAATATTTTGCGAAAAATTAATTACAAACACATGTGAAGCATAAATAAAAACAATCGTACATAACACAGTTGTTTAACGGGAAAGCTTGAAGCTGAAAACCCCAACTATCATATACTATGTATCATGGAGATCATGTAACAATCTCATACAAATCTTAGTACATCAAGCTCTCAGTACAATCAATCGTCACACATTAACATAGAAGAAATCTGCAAATCCATGCACCGATCTCTGCCCTCCTGCTAGCTTGCCTCCACTGCGCAATCCCTGCTGAAGAATAGCTCTGAATGAATTCAAATTACCCTTTCCTTGACTGCGAAATCCTCATTGCAACTCCAATATGTGTGTGGTGCAATCAATGCATCACTATAGTCACAATAGATAGTCCATCTTGCCCTTTCACCTATCTCTCCACTGGGTCTCCACTAGAACTGACATGCACTGTAGTTAACTTCTGTATTGTTCAGTTGATTAATGATTTACTATTTGTGAATTAATTAACTAATTAATTCACTCCACTCTCATTAGTGTATCATTCAGTTATACTAGATACAACTAGCTCAAATGAGTCTAACTGAGTTAAACTGAATACAAATCCATGAACTACTCTTCCAACTCTGTCATAACTTTTCCACTTCAATTCTAATTGAGTCCTCCATGCATGAACCACCAGTAAACCCTAGGAATTGTGTAATTCCTTCAGCTCACTGATTTGCCAAATCTGTGCACTGAAATTAAGTGCTCCAAGAGAATAAGTTGCTATTTATTATCGGATTATTATTAAGAGCTAATAATAATCGACACTTCTATTTTTAGATCGAAAATCTATAAATAGACTTCACCCAATATTCTAAAAATATAATTTCATCTATTTTTCCAACTTGACCAACGATCCACAAATAACATCTTGCAACTTCTGAAATACGATCACCATGTCTAAAAATAGACTTGCGCCAAAAATAGCCTACGGGCCCACTTAGTGAAGGCGACTCTTTTCACTAAGCTCATCATCTTGTTGAATCTCAACACTCCCTATCAACAAGATAGGGATTACCTTTCACCCTGATCCTGCCTCTATGGTATTCGAATTTTCTCCTGGTGAGTGCCTTTGTCAGAATATCTACATCCTGATCTTCCATAGGAATGTACTGAAGCAACATGATCTTCTGCTGCATAAAATATCTGATATTATGATACCGGATATCAATATGTTTAGATATATCATGCTACATAGGATTAATCAAGAGTTTAATGCAACTCTGATTATCACAATGTATCATTGCAGGATCTAAATGTGAACCGAACAAACCGACCAGGATCTTCCTCATCCAGATAGCCTCACATGCAGCTTGACTTGTTGCCATGTATTCTACTTCCGCTAAACTGAGTTCCACGGATCTCTTTTTCATGCTATACCAAGAAACTGTCGTAGATCCGATACTGAAAATCCCTCTTGATGTGCTCTTTCTGTCTGTTGGGCTGCTTGCCCAATCTGCATTCGTGAAGCCATGAAAATTCACCTCATCCGTATGTCTATACCATAAACCATACTCAGATGTGCCCCTGAGATATCTCAGGACATGCTTGCCTGCCTTCCAAAAGAGCTTGGTAGACTTAACCATCGCTTATGAAAGCTGGTTCACCGCATAACATCGGTCCGGTCTTGTATTAAATAAATACATGAGCAAACCCACCAACTGTTGATAAACAGTGGCATCCACTACCTCTGCCAATGTAGCATCCTCTTTCCTCCAATTTCCTGGAAGAGGAGTGTCGATAGGCTTGCAGCCTTGCATGTGAAACTTCTCCAGTATCTCCCAGACATACTTGCCATGAGACACAAATAGTTCACCTTCCCGCTGCCATATTTCCAATCCAAGGAAATAATGAAGGAGGCCCAAATCCTTCATCTCAAACTCCTTTGCAAGGTCCGCCTTGAATGAGTGTATCAACTACTCATCACCTGTTAGTATTAAATCATCAACATAGAGAGAAATGATTAAAAGCTTACCCTCCACCACAATTTGGTACAGGTTTGCATCCACCTCACTCTCGGTGAAGCCAAGTCCAGTGAAATAGCTGTCGATCCGTGTGTACCAAGCACGAGGTGCTTGTTTCAGCCCATACAACGCTCTTTTGATTCTGCACACTCATTGCTAAAGATCTCAAATCCTTCAGGTTGCTCAATGTACACCTCTTCCTCAATTATCCCATTAAGGAATGCAGTCTTCACATCCATCTGATGAATGTTCCAACCCATTTGTGTTGAGAGAGAAAGGATGGTCATTATGGAATAATACCATGCGACAGGTGCAAAGGTTTTTTCATAATCAATCCCCTTGATCTGTGAGAATCCCCGGGCAAACAATCTTTCCTTATACTTCTCGACGCTCCCATCAGCAGCTTGCTTTACCTTGTAGATCCATCTTGATCCTACAACTGATTTTCCCACCGGCTTTGGAACAATATCCCAAGCACTGTTTCTGACAATGGATTCATACTCCTCCACCATGGCATCTACCCATGTGGGCTCTTGCACTGCTTCTTCAAAATAATATGGCTCTATCATGATACACTTTCTCATAAGAGCCATGTATCCTGTAAATCGGTCAGGTGTCTGTCTCTGTCTGCGTTGTGATGTAGGGACTCCTACATTCTGTGCCGCATCAAGCTTCAGTCTCTCAGCTTCTGTGGTACGCTTTCTGCCTTGTCTGATGTTTGGTTCTACATGAGTGGACTCCTCCACTCCATGAATCTCCTCCTGTGGCTAATCCACATCTAGAGGCTCATCTTTGGGAACAAGAAGTTCCTCCTTTGCATGCAAGTGTAGCTCCCTCTCAAGAGACAATTTCATGGCTTTCACTTCATTGAATTTTATATCCCGTCGCACCACAGTCATCCGAATGTCTGGCAAATACACATGATAATTATGGGGTGTTTCTGTGTACCCTACAAATATCCCAACTTCTGCAGTCGGCTCCAGCTTCTTCCTGGCATCCTTTGTCACATGAATGTAAACAGATGAGCCAAAATTCTTCAAATGAGATATATCAGGCTCCTTACCAGTAAAAGCTTCTTCAGGTGTACTCATGCCAATTACTCTATGAGGACAACGATTTTGCACATAAACTGCAGTGTTGCATGCTTCCGCCCACAAGTGCATCGGTAGGCCCTGGTCATGCAACATAGCTCATGCAGCACCCACGATCGTTATGTTCTTCCTCTCTGCAACCCCATTCTACTGTGGGTTATGAGGCACTATGAGTTCTCTTCGAATTCCTTCTTTGCTACAGAAGTCTTTGAATTCGCCCGAGATGTATTCACCACCATTATCACTCCGTAGAGCTTTCACTTTCTTCCTCGACTCCTTCTCCACCAATGCTTTAAACTCACAGAACTTTGAGAATTTTTCGCTCTTCTTCTGCATGAAGAATATCTAACATCTACGATAATAGTCATCAACAAATATAACATAATACTTTTGTTTTATTTTTGAAGCAACCAAGAAAGGTCCACACACGTCTGTGTGAATTCTCTCCAGGATCACCGAAGCACGGTTCTCCTTCTCATGAAAGGTGGTCTTCACAAACTTACCCATAGTACATCCCTTGCACTGATATGACTGCGCAATATTACCCTTGGGAATTCCATTAGAAATCTACTGCAAAATATTCAAAGCGCCATGGTGAAGATGGCCCAATCTCCTATGCCATAATTCGCCCTCATCCCGGCTCACCACTTCTTATGCTTTTCCCACCATTGCAGTGCATATATATACCTCTAGCTTGTAGAGATTCTTAACTCGAATCCCTATCCTCTTGGTTTGACCCGTTGTTTTATGTCGAAGGAAGGCTTTTCCATCACTGAAAAAAACATCATAACCTTTGTCTTCCAACATTGCGACCGAAACCAAGTTCTTCTTCAGATCTGGAACATGCATAACATCCTTCAACAAGAATGGATTACCGGACTCCCTCTCAAAGGTAATGGGCCGAGTTCCGGTCGCATTGTATCGCCCATCGTCGTCCATCTCTATATGCCTCTGGAGGTCCTTCTCCTCCAAGTCACTAAACAACTCCTTGTCTCCCGTCATATGAAAAGATGCACCACTATCAAGATACCACACCGATCCCATATAGCTTGAAACCAAGCATGCGATCAAAGAGAAATCAAGTTAAAATTGCAAGGCTAAAGCCTCTCTAGCTACAGCTCCAGCAGCCTTCTTGTTCTTCTTCTTCTGTGGGCAGTTAGTGGCGAAATTCCCATGTTCGTGACAGTGAAAACACTTCACCTTGGACAAATCCTGCTTCTTTCCTTTAGCTTCGGATTTTGAAGGAAATTTCCTCCACTTCCCTTGCCTTGATTTGGTAGCCAAAGTGAAATTCTCTTCATCTATATTCTTCAATGAAGATCCATCCCTGGTACCCCGCCTTATCTCCTCCTGCACAAGATCCAACCAAAGTCACTCCCATCCTGGCAGTTTCTCCCGTCCATTGACAGAGTCTTTGTAGCTATGCCAACTCTTCGGAAGCCCAAGGAGAGCCAAGCTCACCAAGTCTTCATCATCAGTAGTAACCCCCACACTTCTCAGTTCATCCTTGCAGTGGACAAACTTCGTGAGGTATTTTGGAATACTATCGCCCTTCTCCATTTTTATTTTTTTGAGCTTGTATTTAAGCGCCAACTTCCTCTAGTCACTTCTGCTTTGGAACAAATCTGTCAAAGCCTTCCACATTAATAATGGAGTGGATTTCCCATGAAGGCTGGACAAAATATGGTCCTTCACACCTTCCAACAGAATTCTTCTTGTCTTTGCTATCTTCTTTTGCCATGCGTCAAGTAATGCAGCATCGCTAGATCCTGGCTTAGGAACATCGCTATCGATGAACTCCTTCAGTCCATTATCCTCCAACACCGTCTCCATCCTATCCTTCTAGGATATGTAATTCTATCTCCCATCAAGGGCATACTCCAATCGCAACCCATTGAAAGACATTTCAATGTATACTCAACTTCTGCACCAAGGATTTTATGTAGCAAATTCGAATTGTCCACCAGCACAAACTCAACAATTCTTCACAATTGCAATCTTCAAGAATTAACACTTCTCCGATACCATGTAGAAATTAGCATACACTAAGCATGCATACATCTAGATTCCCCTGATCTCACAATATTTAACTTCTTGCAAAATAAAGAATCATTCCACTGTTAATATTTTGCTTAAAATTAATTACAAACACATGTGAAGCATAAATAAAAAAAATCACACATAACACAGTTGTTTAACAGGAAAGCCTGAAGCTGAAAACCCCAAATATCATATTTTATGTATCATGGAGATCATGTAACAATCTCATACAAATATTAGTACATCAAGCTCTCAGTACAATCAATCATCACACACTAACATATAAGAAATATGCAAATCCATGCACCGATCTCTGCCCTCCTGCTAGCCTGCCTCCACTACGCAATCCCTATTGAAGAATAGCTCTGAATGAATTCGAATTACCCTTGCCTTGACTGTGTAATCCTCATTGGCAACTCCAATGTGTGTGTGGTGAAATCAATGCATCACTATAGTCACAACAGATAGTCCATCTTGCCCTTTCACCTATCTCTCCACTGGGTCTCCACTGGAACTGACATGCACTGTAGTTAACTGCTATATTGTTTAGTTGATTAATGAGTTATTATTTGTGAATTAATTAACTAATTAATTCACTCCACTCTCACTAGTGTATCATTCAGTTATACTAGATACAAGATCATTTTAAGTCTAAATAGATTCATGTTAACTCATGATTTACTCTTCCCATTCATCATACAGTACTTTTCACACTTAGTTCTGTTTAGTCCTCACTTTGAACCACTAATGCACAACCCTAGAATGGCTATTACACCAGCCACTAGCACTAATCCCATGCACTAAAATTAAGTGCTCCAAGAGAATAAGTTGATGTTTATTGTCGGATTATTATTAAGAGCTAATAATAATAGACAATTCTATTTTTAGATCGACGATCTATAAATAGACTTCGCCCAATATTCTAAAAATAGAATTTCATCAATTTTTCCAACTTGACCAACCATCCACAAATAGCATCCCGCAACTTCTGAAATATGATCACCATGTCTAAAAATAGACATAGTCTAAAAATAGACTTGTGCCAAAAATAGCCTGCGGGCCCACTTAGTGAAGGTGACTCTTTTCACTAAGCTCATCATCTTGTTGAATCTCAACAAGTTGAAACAAGAAGAGCACCATTTCTACCTAGTCATACTTGAATACTAACACACTATTGAGACATAGGACAAAAGGAAGACCACACCATACAACCAAATATATCCATGGCCACCACTAGTGTACATTAAAAAATTCAAATGAGGATGAAAAGAGCTAACTCATGAGGAATGTAGAAATATCTAAATAGAGTAAAATGACCTTGTAATGTACTAAAAAAAATACTGAATCAATTCTACAAATTGCGGAAACCAATTATGATCGCACAATCACATGTACAAGTAAGAGAAATAATTTCAATTGCACAACACAAAGATGAATCTTGGGAAATCCTCAGCTAAAAACCCCACTATCTGTATAATGCATAAAGTAAATAACATGAAACAATATAGTTTTATTTCCCTTCCTGAGAAACCTCTCCACTTTGTTGATTATCTCACTCTGATCTAAGCAAGTTTGGTCCAATATTTAACCACTTCATTGTCTCTGCCTGACTAGCCTTTCTCAAACATTATTGGGATAATTGATCACCTATTAATTAGGAAATTCCCATCAATAGATTGTGCAATACATCCAAGGCATCCTGATGACCTCATGCATGACCTGTACAATTTTCTAATTATAGAACTGATAGTTCTCTTCCCTTTAACTCCAATATCAACTATGAATTCCTTAGAACTGACATGCAACAACTATTTATAGAAAATTATTATTTATCTTATTGATCATTGCATGTGAATTAAATAAAATTTAATTCACTAGACATATCACTAGCTCATCTCTCAATTAGAACTAGTTAAAGTCATTAAATAACTCAAATAATTGACTTAACTAATTACAACTGAAAATAAAATGCAACTGGACCCCCTAAAACTTATATTGACCTCTACATGCCTCTAGGTTGACCCTCAACTTGAATTGAATGAGATAACTAAGTATTCTTGACTCAGTTAACACTTATAGGCTATCATGTGATGTGGAATTATAATTTACTTATCATTTAATTAAAGGAAAATCAAATTTGAAGCCCCCTTGGGGTGCCATTCTTGTTTCCAATTTCAACACTTCCTCTCAACAAGAAAGGGATTGTCTACTGCCCCAATCCTACCTCTGTGGAACTTGAATTTTCCTCTTGACTGTCCCTTCATTCATATGTTTGCATCTCGCTCCTCCATGGGAATTTACTCTAATGACATAATTCGCCTCTGCACATAATCTCTAAGATGGTGATACTGGATATCAATATGCTTGGACGTGTCATGAAAACCTGGACTAACCGATAGTTTGATGCAACTTTGGTTATCAAAATAAATCACCATCGGATCCATCTTTCGACCAAACAAACCAACAAGTATCTTCCTCATCTAGATGGCCTCACATGCTACCTAATTGGCTACCATGTACTCTACCTCTGCTAAACTGAGTGCAATTGATTTTTGTTTCCTATTGTACCAAGAAACTGTTGTTTATCCTATGCTAAAGATGCCCCCTTATTTTCTCTTCTTTTCGGATGGGCTTCCTACCCAATCTGCATAAGTGAAGCCTTGAATATTCACTCCCTCTGTCTTTTTGTACCATAGCCCATACTCTGTAGTGCCTCTGAGGTGTCTCAATAAATTCTTGCCTGCCTTCCAAAAGAGCTTGGTAGGATTAACCATAAATTTACTAAGTTTTTTAACCACATGGCATATGTCTGGTTGTGTGTTCACCAAATACATGAGTGAACCCACAAGCTACTCGTAAATAGTAGCATTTACTACTTCGCTTGAAGTAGCATCCTCATTCCTTCAAATTCCTACTAGAGGAATCTCCATGGGTTTTCTTCCCTCCATGTGCAACTTCGTGAGGATATAATTGGCATACTTGCCCTGAGATACAAATATCTCCTCATCTCTTTTCCATATTTACAATCCTAGGAAATAGTGCAAGAGCCCCATGTCCTTCATCTCAAATTCTCTTGCAAGATCCTCTTCGAAATATTTGATGAGCTACTCATCACCTGTCAGTATCAAATCATTGATATAAAGTACAATGTTAAAAATTTTACCTTCTACCACAATATGGTAAAGGTTCACATTTTCTTCACCCTTGGTGAATCCCAACCCGGTGAAATAGTTGTTGATCCTGGTGTACCAAGCACGAGGTGCTTGCTTCAACCCATACAATGCTCTCTTGAGTCTGCACACACACAACTCTTTTTCGAAGGTCTCAAAACCTTCTAGTTGCTCAATGTACACCTATTCCTCAATCACCACATTGAGGAAGGTTGTCTTTACATCCATTTTATGTATCTTCTATCCCATCTGCATTGAGAGTGCAAGGATGGATCTAATTGATGAGAACCTTGCAACTAGTGCAAAATTCTCTTCATAATCAATCCACTCCACCTGAGAGAACCCTTTGGCCACAAAGATGGCCTTGTGTTTCTCCACACTCCCATATTTTTCCCGCTTCACCTTGTAGATCCACCTAGATCCTACAAATGACTTCCCCTATGGTCTTGGGACAACTTCCCATGCATTGTTTCTGATAATGAGGTCATACTATTCAACCATGGTCCATGGCATCAACTCAAATTGGTTGCTGCACTACTTCCTCAAAATATGATGGCTCTATCTCTACACCTTCGCCTATAAGAGCCATGTATCTAGTGTACCGCTCTGGGTACCTTCTCTACTTGCGTTGTGATGTTGTTTCTCCCACATTCTCTCTAGCATCAAGAAACAACCTGTCAAACCCTTTGGTGCGCTTCCTTCCGTCTTAGTATGTCTTTGCATGAGTGGCTGCTTCCACTCACTATACCTCTTCTTATGGTTGATCCACATCTTGAGTTTATTCTTTTGGAGCTACAAACTCCTCAACTACATGCAGCTGAATCTCCCTCTCAAGGGAAATTTGCATGGCCTTCTCTTCATATAATTTCCAAACTCATCTTACCACTGTCATCTTGTGTGTTGGAAAGTACACCCGATAGTTTTTAAGTGTATCAGTGTACCCCACAAATATCCCCAACTTAGTTGTTCACTCTAGCTTATTCCTGGCATCTTTGGTCACATGGAAATAAACTGATCAACCAAAATTTTTAAAATGCGACACATATGTTCTCTTACTTGAAAACTCTTCCTCTAGTGTACTCATCCAAATTATCCGATGAGGACTTATGTTCTACACAAATACAGTTGTATTGCATGCTTCAACCCACAAATGCAACGGTAGCCCCTAATCATGCAACATAGCTCATCGGATGCTCCCACAATAGTTTTGTTCTTCCTTTCTGCAACCGCATTTTGCTATGGGTTATGAGGTGCTATCAATTCCCTTTGAATTCCTTCTGAAGCACAGAAGTTCTTGAATTCATTACAGACATATTATCCACAATTTTCACTCCGTAGAGACTTCACCTTCTTCCCTGTATCTTTCTCGACAAATGTATTGAACTCACAAAACTTGGAGAACGTTTGATCTTTCTTCTACATGAAGAAAATCAAACACTTGTCTGAAAAAACATCTAAAAGAGTCACATAATACCTGTGTGTTGTTGTGGAATCTCTCAAGAACGGTCCACACATGTTTGAGTGAACTCCCTCAAGGATCACCTTTGCTCGTCTTTCCTTATCGTAAAAGGTGGCATTGGTATACTTCCATATTGTACACCCTTTTCATGTATATCGTTGCTCAATTATACCCTTTCGAAGTATTGTATAAATTTGCTGCATGATCTTCAAAGCGCCATGGTGCAGATGGCCCAATCTCTAGTGCCATAACTCACCAATGTCTTGGCTCACCTTCTCTACCTTCGTGCTCAAGGCAGCACAGTATTGTACATCCAATTTGTAGAGGTTCTTTACTCGAACCTGAATATTTTTCACATCCCATGGCGTTGTGACAAAGGAACGTCTTTCCTTCACTTAATATCACATCATAGCCACGATCTTCCAACATAGCAATAGAAACAAAATTCTTCTTTAAACCAGGAACATAAACGACATAATTTAATGTGAAAGGAGTACCTGAATGCATTTGAAAGGTAAATGTACCTATGTCAGTACTTTAATACCTCCCATCATCTCCCATCTTGATGTGCATCAGGATATCCTTCTAATCCAGGTTACTAAAGAATTATTTTTTTCCGGTCATATGGAACAAAGCCCCACTATCTAAGTACCACAAAGAACCGATCACCGATGACACCATGCATACGATGAGGGTGAAATCCAAATTTAACTGTGAAGCAAGTGCTTCACCTGCCCCTCCTCCTAAGGACTTCTTGTAGGTCTTCTTGTGCGGACACTTTGTAGGATAATTTCCAAGCTCATGACAATGAAAACATTTTACTTTTTACAAGTCTCATTTCTTTCCTGCCTGACCAGAATTCGATTTATAATGGAACACTTTCCCTTTCCCTTTATCTGCCTTTCCAACCTAGGAAAAATTCTCCACATCATTAGTATTTGATGAGGATCCATCTCTAGTGTTCCGTTGAATCCCTTCTTGTACCAAGTCGGACAATAATCGCTCCCACTCTAGCAGGTTCTCCCTCCCATTCATTGAGTCTTGGTAGCTATGCCAGCTCTTGGGAAGGCTTAAAAGTGCTGGGCACACCAAATCATATTGGGAATCTGTCACCCGAAAAATTCCAAGCTCATCTCGACATTGATTCAACTTTGTCAAGTATTTTGGAATCATGTCGCCCTTCTCCATCTTGACCTTTCTGAGCTTGTCCTTCGGTGCTAGCTTCCTGTGGTTACTTCTATTCTAAAATATATTTGTTAAGGCTTTCCACATAGCATATGGAGTTTCCTTTCCATGGAGGTTGAATACAATAAGATCTCTAACTCCTTCTAACATAATACTTCGCGCTTTTGCTACATTCTTCTTCCATGCATCAAGAATTTGAGCATCTGTTGCTGTGGGGTGGCGAATATCACCGTCTATGTCCTTAAGTTTTTTTTCTTCCAACATTTCCTCCATCCTGTCCTTCCATGCTATGTAATTCAAATTACCCTCAAGGGAATATTCAAGTCTCAATCCAGAGAAAGACCTCTTGATTTGCTATTGGTCCTGAAGAACAAAACTACAAATTCGATTCACCTGTTCAAAAAAACTTTGGTTCTTATCTTATATAGTGATTCTTGCTCTGATACCATGTATAAATATCTAAATAGATTCAACTAATCTTGTAGTGTAATAAAACAAAATACTAAATCAATTCTACAAATTTCGGAAACTAAATACAATTGTGCAATCACATGAACAAGTAAGAGAAATAATTTCAATCACACAACAAAAATATGTATATGGGGAAATCCTCAAATAAAAACCCCACTATCTGTATATTTCATAAAGTAAAGAACATGAAACAGTACAATTCTATTTCCCTTCTTGAGAAACCTCTACACTTTACTGACTGTCTCACTTTGATCTAAGATAGCTTAGTCCAATATTTAACCATTTCATTGCCTCTGCCTGACCAGCCTTTCTCACGCATTCCTGGGCTAATTGAGCCCCTATTAATTAGGAAATTCCCATCAATATATTGTGCAATACATCCAAGGAATCCTGTTGAACTCATGCATGACCTGTACAATTTTCTAATTATACAACTGATAGTTCTCTTCCCTTTAACTCCAATCTCAACTGGGCCTTCCTTAGAACTGACATGCAATAAATATTTTTTGGACACCTAATCCTCTATGGGTAGGTGTGGAAGCTGAAAAATCAAATATGAGTCCAAGTGACTTTGGAATGTGGAATCCAAGAGTCACCTCAATGTAACATAAATGTACATCTATGGTTAATAGAAATGAATATCACGTTTATCTTATTTCCTTGTGTGTGTTTACCATGCCATTGTTTAACATGGTATCAGAGCCATGATGAGTGGCCTCCTTCCTGTGCGTGACATTCAATTCAAGTGGCCCTGAAATCTCTGAGGTCCACCATTTCCAAATTTAGATCTGGCTCTTTGAATTTGTCAGATGTGCAGGATATTCCTATGCTCTCTGATTCTGGCTAACATTCTACCATTTCTGTAAATTTCATTTCTATCGTCTACCTTGTAACTCCCCCATATAAAGTATGACTGTCAGTTCTTCTTTTTTAGATTATGCGAGCTCTATTTTTTGCTTCTCTCTACCATATCCTTTGCTCTATATTTTGTGTTCTCCTGCCATGTACAGTTTTAAAATACATTTCCTACCATATCTTAGTGCTTAGTCCAACATTATCTTTCGAGTCTATCCAAAAAAAGACCCATTATCTTTCTTAGCATTGAATTGAAGGCATCATGACCGTTGAACTTCGTTTAACTGAACCTTCGATTTCCATTCAAATCACATCCAACGATGTAAAAGTTTATGAACTGAGTAACAAATCGATAAGGCTCCCAGGTGATATTTGTATTTCCTTTGTTGGTTTCCCACCTTTCCTGGAGAAATACCCAAAATATCATCCGTGACTTTGATGATATGTTTGTAATCACTGGCCTTGATATAATTTTCTAGACTTGTAAACAGGTCATCAAAGAAATGGATGTCCTAGCATCAGCCTTGGCCTCGACTGCGGGTTGAGAATATGGAGCAGCTACCTAAATGGTGGATTTAGGCTTTGCCTTCGCCTTTGGAGCCAATTTTTCTCTTTCTTCGATTGTATGCACTATGTGGTTATCCCTCTGTCAGGATTTGGTTCTAGATTAGTACTCGAAGAAAAAATTCTTAGTCTCTAAACTTGATGACTCCTCACCACCGGTCAACTCCTCCTGACCACGATGTAATACACTGCATATTTCATATCAAAGAGCTTCAATTTGGGTGGTAAAGTGGCTACCATAGCTTCTCCTTCAACACCTCTTCGCCCACTTTTGTGCCCTCCAGCAAGCTAAACCTCCATAACATATTTTTGGTACTGAGCGTAATGCCTTCTAGTAGAACTTGTGCAAGTCCATAACAACCTTTTTCCTCATCATGACTCTATCTTGTGTCCTATATTCCTTCCGAAGGAAATCAAAAATTCCTTTATCATGCCTCTAGTTGTAGTGCCTTGCACAAAATCTTGCCATAATTTGTAAACATCCTAAATCAATTCTTGACGAGGTGGCTGAGCACAAAATACGCCTGCATTTCTTAGTGAGCCAAAGTCAGATCCGTGTTGATAAATATCCATTGGAATTTGTTGTGCAAACATTACCTTCGCAGCACTGAAAATGCTACCAATACATTTCTCTTACAACGCTACCCCACACTCCTACAACGGTGTGCTTCGACAACAATTCATGCTTCTCCTCACCATGGTTCCTCCCCACTTTGGTGTCGTTCCAAAGAACTACTTATCCTCAAAATTGGTGCTTGCTCACCAACGTTATCTCCACCTTGGCCTCTCGGCCCTGTGCAATGCGCTTCTTCTCACCGGTGACTCTTTTCAACGTGTGGGATGTGTGGGCATTGATCTTGGAAGTGCACTATTGAATTCAAGGAAAAGTCTTTGTTAAGAAGAAAATAGTATAAAGGAGCTAGTTGCAAAGGCATTTGGGCATGTTTGTGATAGGGCAACCCACATGAACAAAAAAAAATTGCCCTCGCTCTCTCAAAACACAAGTTGTGTTAAATGTTAGAGTTGAGTGAGTTGTTTCTGTAGGATTTTGTTTTAGGAGAAGCTTCTTATGTTTGTATTCTAATATATATTTAAAATTTACTTGAGAACTTGAAGGTGAAATTATTCATTTGTTGTTTGATTCTTGAGATTAAAAGATGGCTATAATTGATGAATTTTTAGATTTATTAAACACTCTAATGCTATCTACTCCTCACGATACAGTCAAAATAAATAAGGAAACTCTTTCTAATATTCAAATTTGTTTGCAAAATGCGGAAGAAAAAATTTAATTTTTGCAGTTGGAGTCTCAGCTTCAGCAAGATGAGCTTCAAAAAAAGAGTTGTTTCTGAACTTGTTTTTATTCAGAACATTGAGATAAACACTCATCGAAAACAAGAAACTATTCAGATCATTGAGCCCAGTAAAAGAGCATATTTGCATGCAGAAGAAAACATCCAGCCTACACTTCCCAAGCCCATCATTAGACCTTGGGAAGAGCTTGTCCATAACAAGCATAGAACAGTTCTTGGATATTGAAATTTTCCTTTCATATTCCAGACTACTCCCAGCCCATAAAATTTTAGAGTGCCAGATTTCTTTATGACAATTCACCTTCATTTGTTCCATATTCTGCCCCTCCTCCACAGAAGCAACAACAAATTGTAAAATTCCAACACTATGATCGAGTTGGCCATATGAAAGATCATTGTTTTGATCTTCACCCATGCAAGCACTATGGTCGACACACCCATTCTTCACACAAATGCTTCAGAAACAAGCCTCCTGCAAGAACAAAGATTCATCGTGGATGGATCAAGCTGAATGACACGCAGCCAAGAATATGTTTAAGTCATATGTCAGAACTTGTTCTAAAATATTGAACAATCTTGCAGCTGAGTTTTCGCCATCATCTCACCTTGTGCCTGATAGGGGGGAAATGGTGGTCATCTACAAGCTTCTAAGCCACATCAAGTGAGCATGAGCCACAATCTGTCATTCCAGATTCAGAGTTTTAGCCAGAGACACGAATGCCCATGAGCATGCCTTTGGTTGGTGGTCAGCCTTAAACCATCTTTGTGAGGTTGAGCTTCTCCCTCTTCAAAGAATTCATGACACTTCCTCTAGCAAAAGACTTCAGCTTCTTTCCAGTTTTGGAAGAGTTCTAGGAAATGCATCAAGCATTCCAGTGTTGTTGGTCATCCTTAGACCATCACAGTTTGTAGATCTCTCTTCTTCTAGGTTGAAGGTCTCCCTCCTCAAAATGAGGAGCAATTCCTCTAGCAGAAGACCTCAGCTTCTTGCCAGATTTGGAAGAGTTCCGGGAAATGCACTAAGCGTTCCAGTGTTGGTGGTCATCCTTAAACCACCTCTTTATGCCAACATTTCAGAGAGCTCATTCAACCTAAGTGTTTTCATGCATACTTTGCATATTTGTATTACAGCTCTCTTCTTGGACAAACACATACCCCTTCATATTAAGGGGGGGAATGTTAGACACCTAATCCTCTATGGGTAGGTGTGGAAGCTGAACAATCAAAGAGGAGTCCAAGTGACCTTGGAATGTGGAATCCAAGAGTCACATCAATGTAATATAAATGTACATCTATGGTTAATAGAAATGAATCTCATGTTTATCTTTCTCCTTGTTTGTATTACCATGCCATTTTTTAACACTATTTATAGAGAATTATTAGTTATCTGATTGATCATTGCATGTGAATTAAATCAAATTTAATTCACTAGACCTATCACTAGCTCATATCACAGTTAGAACTAGTTAAACTGATTTTAACTCAAATAATTGAGTTAACTAATTACAACTCAAAATAAAATGCAATTGGACCCCATAAAACTTAGAGTGACCTCTATATGCCTCTAGTTTGACCCTCAAATCAAATTTACTAAGCTAAATAACTCTTCCTGACTCAATTAACACTTACAAGTTGCCATGTGATGTAGAAATATAATTCACTTCTAATTTAATTAAGGGAAAAGTAAATGAGAAGCCCCCTTGGGGTGTCATTCTTGTTTCCAATTTCAACAAGTAAGTCCAAAAGAAGACGCAGACTAAACAAATATAGAATTTGGAAGACACTGAATACTTTGGAAATTTAAAGAGACAGGGACCATCATAAGCCATCCCTGTGTAGAAAAAACCAAAAATCATGCAAAAGAAAGACACCATAATGTTGACCACTGAGATGCTAAAGAGGATTCTGAAAGCACCTCCAAGAGTTCCAATGTGTGCGACCACTTGCAAAAGAAAAAACAGAACTAGATGAACCCGTATCAATACGATATAATTATTGGAGAAAGATGTGATGAATTTACGTGTGGAGAGTTAATGACAAGAGGATAATTTATGACTGCAGGTGACATTAAGCTCCTCCATATCACACTATGAGTCTGAAATCACATACTTCTCCATGCTAGTTAATATTGAAACAATATCCTATAAGCATAAACATATATTCACGAAAATTCTTTTGGTATCTTCTTTCCCTGCAAAAAATTTATAATTATCAACTTGTTTATCTCTGATAACCATGTTGAGGAGGATATCCATATTTTAGTGCATTACAAGTGAATGAAGAAAGTAAAGTCTTCACATTATGAATTTCCCTAGGTCTGGAATCCATTTGAGGCTTGCCCTTCCTACCTCTGAATCAGAGAAGTATGACTGGTCTCCAAACTCCTTTGACTCTAGGTGGAGAATTTCCCTCCTGACTTTGGGAGGAATAGAATCAAAATAACTTGTTAGAGACTCCCAACTAAACAACAGATGATGATGACATGATGAGTTGCTCACACCCCCTCTATGACTTGGCATTCTTTGTCGATTAGCCATAGTTACAAAGAGGATTGAGTAAAATACACAAAACGAATTAACACAAAACCTAAGAGGAAAAATAAGGAGATGAATCCTAGACTCAACAAATATTGTCCCAACCAAAATAACATTGTCCCTAAAGCTATTCACTTGAAGAACTTTAGCGGAATGTTGGAGACTAACCTAACTAGCTACGAATATGATCCCTTTTAAATAGATGATACCAGTGGCTTTAAATAATGGAACACCCAACTAAAGGTCAATCGAACCACAAACACAAAGCCTGGGAAATTTCAAGGGATACGATATAAGGAATGACCCTAAAACGCTAATACATCCCCAATCCCAAACACAAAAGAATCCTGAATTGAAAGATACAAGTGGAAAAGAAAACCCAAAATATATAACACCTTACAAAACTAGAAGAGAAATTGTCTCCTTTAAAACCATATAGATAAAATGCTTGGATACCAAACACCAAAAACCAATACCAAGTAGTTAGAATAAATACCTATGGAGTCAGTACCTTGGAGCGCCGAGGTGGGTATAACTACCACCAATTCAAAGTCTAGAGCAGTCTCTGTATTATATAGAAATTATATGAAAAATGGTGACCCCCATCAATGCCCCCAAAAATGAAGAAAAAGGATTGAATCTAAGTCATTTTGACACCAAAAACATGAGCTAATGGGAAATTTACCAACGGAAGGAAACATTCCCCACATCCAAATAATGCCACAAGTAAGTACCAAGAATAGCTCAGTGAAGAGAGTACCTCTCCACAACCCCAGTGAACATTTTACTATCGCCACCGTAGTAAATAAACCCATGCATTTATAATGGGAAGATGGTGTTTTATGACCCAACACTTTAAAGCATTTTAAGTAAATCAAATGAAGTATGTATATTTTTTTTGTTTTAACACATGTTTTTATTATTCTTATTGAACTTTAAAATACAGAGTCTCAACATAATAATTCTCCTTCCAAAAAAGTAAAAACCAAGAATGAAAATTAATTAAAAAAAATATGCAAAAGTCCAAATAACATAAAATTTCATTTATTTATTCAAAACGGAGTAGTGACACCATAATAAATTACCAACGAACGCTAGTTTCATACGAAAACATTGTGGCAACATCCTAGGATCAAAAACTAATAAAAATCAACATATGGAGCATGTTGTGTAGAATTCCATTGATTTATTGAAAATATCACAGGAGGGATGACTAGATATTTCAAATGGCATCCACCATTCTAAAACATTATGAAAAATACTTGGAAGAAATATAAATTTTAAACTTATTTGTTTTTTTTTTTCTAAATTTAGCTAAATTCTATTACTGAAACATAATGTACAATGAGGCACTGGCCTCAGCAGTTCCTAGCCATGATACTTGGCATATATCATCCGAGACATGTAAGCGACTGCCCAGAAATGGGAAACCAGTCGAGTCTAAAAGAGAAAAGCCGCCCTTGTAGGGGAAATCGGTATAAGTTCAAGAAAAACTGATATGTTTCCAAAAAAACTAGCTATTGTTTCCAAAAAGACAAGAAAGAACCCAAGAAAATGAGATCTGAGAACCTGTTTCCAAAAGAAGCTGGCAAAATTAGCAGTCATGAGGAGGAGTTGGACGTTCTTCAACAATATGACAACTGTAGGCATCCTGTGCATCCACATTTTCATGTTCTCGTTGAGCACCAGCAGTCCGACGTTGCTCAACAAAGTCAACCACCGCGGTGCCTATGCCAATGTGAGCCTAGTGACTGGTGCATGCAGAGGGCTCATTCTAAACTGCATTGTGAGGCTCTTCCTGATGCAAACCTGGAGAAACAGCTTGTGCAACCTCCTGAAACCTGACAGAGATGGTAGCTTTGATGATGGGTCGATTCATGGTGCATTTGTAGGTGAACTGAGCAGTGAATGCAGAGGACTATGAGCTGGAAGGGCCAGAATGCTAAGAATACTGGGAAACAAATCTGGTGGAACGGATTCTACCTCTACCACTTCTCGTATCAAGAAAACGCGGAGTGAAGTACTCAGAAGAGGGCGAGGCGGTGGCACTTGAGCCAGAAGCAGGCGATCGAGAAGAAGGCGAGGAGCGAGGCAGTCTTCCTCTGCTACTGCCTCGTCTGCATCTCATTCTATGATGCAACCTCGAAATTTCTTCATGGGGAGGAAAGAATAGATAATGCTGAGTGGAGAATGAGGAGGACTGGTTGCTGCTGAAGATAGCAGAGGGTGCAATGGAGGCAGCAGGGGTCGAATTGAGGCTGAGAGGATAGAATGCACTCTGAGAGAAGTGGAAGCCAGCGCCAAACTCAACACAGCTGAGAATTGGGCAGTGTTTTCCAGTGGAAGTGCGAAGAAAGGAATTCTCAGCCTGTAGAGGGCAATTATGCTGGAGGGGCGGAGGAATAAAATCAAGAGCAGGCCTGGAGGTTTCTGGAGGAGCCATTACAAGGTAAAGAAGCAATCGAACAACGAGCGATCGAATAGCGAGCCGTATTGAAGGTGAATTCATTTGGAATGTTAATGTAATGTTTCAGGTAGATAAATGGCAGTGCCACTTGCCACCTTCAACATGCCTGAACGGAATAGAAATTCCCATCCACATGATTCACATTTATATCACCCGCAGCTGAGGAATTTTAAACTTATTTGTTATAATACATTTAGAATTTATATTTCAAATATTGTTATAATACATTTAGAATTGAAATTAATTTAATATAATTATTGGGTTTGAAGTATTCAACTATTTAAAAAAAAATTATGACAATATTTTAAACATTTAAACATTAGGGGAATTTTGAGGTCTAAAATGGGCCTCCTAAGGAAAATGTACAATCAAAATTCACTTTATGAGAACCAATCAAATTTTAGGGGATGACATCATCCCTAATGGTTTAAGTGGCATTACTTGAGTTAAGGGTACTTACCTGTCACAGTCTTAATGGTGGATAAAAACTCATGGTTAACCATGGTAGTGCTCTAAGTACTTTTAAAGTCAAGGTAAAGTACTCATAATAAATGTCATTTCATATTTTTTGAATAAAATTCATACATGAAATATATATTACATTTATTATATTATTTTCATGGTTAACCATGGTAGTGCTCTAAGTACTTTTAAAGTCAAAGTAAATTACTCATAATAAATTTCATTTCACATTTTTTGAATAAAATTCATACATAAAATAATATATTACATTTTTATATTATTTTTATATAGTACATTAATTACATGCTATTATACAATTTAAATAATATAAAGTTTAATTAATAACATATTATATAATTAATAATTTATGAATTTATATTTATATTTTATTTTAAGTTATTTAAGTACAAAGGACAAATGCATTAGTTGTTCAATGATAATGCTTTTTTCTTAAAAAACTCATTCTTATTTATAGTCACATCAATGCAATTTTTTTATTAATTTTATTTTGGTACAACTTTTGAATTGAATTTAACCATGGTTATATTGATTGTGATGCAAAAAGTGAATTGCAAATTCACAAATATTATTTTATTGATTTAACTATTATGTTGTTATTTCTTTAGGAGGCCTATTTTAGACCTCAAAATTCCTCTAATGGGTAATTTAATTTAATTTAATTACTGGTTTAAAGAATATAACAATAAATAAAAAATAACAATATTTTGACTTTGCTCATATTCATTAAAAAAAATAGAAAAAATATCTAAATTGAACTCTTGCATAAACATAAACATAAATATCATAAACATAAAACAATCCCATATTCATTAGATGGATACATTGAGTTTTCTCATATTTATCAAATATAAATATGAATACTTTAACTTTACTCATATTCATCAAATATAAACCTGAAGAAAAAAAGAAAGAAAGAAAGAAAGAACATACTTAAAATGAACTCTACTTCTTTTGTTTTAGCTTGTATCATAAATGTACAACAATTCAAACTTGGGGAAAACATGGATATAAATAGCACTCCTCTTAAATGATTTTGGCCTGGATGTTTTATAAGTAGCACCACTAGATCCAATGGTCCTCTACATACCCAATAGGTTAAAATTGTGACTTAATGAGAGTTTTGAAGTCCTCCCACTTAGTAACTAGAGGCTCTTCCTCCAACCTCAGGGTCTCTATGTGGCTCTCCTAGCAAGTTAGGGCACGACCCTCTAATTTCAACCATGCAAATGAGATCTTCTATCCTTCCTTAATTTTATGGATGCTAAAATAAACTTCTAGTTGCTGCAACCAATTATTCATCTTCAAAGCATCGATCTCGTTGTGATATGACTTCATATCAAATTTACTTCCCTTTTAAATAGGTGTTGTGATTGATTCATGACACTCAAACTGGGTTGATCTTTTATGTGTTCTTTGTTTGGTTGATTCTCTCCTTCTTCACAATCTCCTGATCCCCCTTCTGATTTTTCCTCTGCATTTGAACTCTCATCTTCTCCAAATATCCAAAATTTATTGTTTAAGGCTGCAAGGAGGATATTTACATTGAGACTTATATCAGTTACTTTTTGTTCCAGCCATGAAAAATCTCTCCTCTATAGGATCACAATGATTATTCACAAATTTTCTAGCCATGATTAGGGTTTTTTGACTTTTTGCCTAGTAGACCTAGTTCCCCTACAATTCTTCGCAAAATACCCAAAGAAACTTGCTCTGATATCAATATGATCCATAAACTACCATGGATATTCCAATGGAAAATTTTTCACAACAAATATGATAATAATATATTTAAAATCTGAAATTCTACATTATTATAGTTTAATTAGATTTTTGGATTTGTAGATTTATTATTAATAGTGCATGCATGCTAATGAAAATTATGCATAAAAATAGAGAATGGAAAAGTAAAAACTCACACACAAATATGACACAAGATTTTCTATAGGAAACCCTTTCCGAAGAAAAACCGAGCTGGAAGGTGAGGCCACTACGCTCTCTTTCTGTCTGGAAATATGGCTATGAGTACAAATAAGTATGGCATGTAGCCTGTGGGTTGCTACAGTGCACAAGCCTTATATTTTTTCTCTACCTCCTATCCCTCTTGGCTATTTTTTTCTCAGGTATGGAGCAAATGCACTCGAAAGAATGTAACCCTTTTCCTCCTGGTGGTTTGGTTATAACAAAGTCCGATAACCTACTAGTGGTTAGGTTTGAATGCCTCAACTCTTAACCAGAGTTACAATATGGACTCTTCTAAATTATTCAACATCATAATCACGTTTGTAGCCCCTTTTCCTTGAATAATGGGGGGTGGCGTGGCATTCTCTCGTATTATCATGGTGAAAACAAGAAGGTCAACTTATGAGTCACGTAACTTTCACATACCGACTCTGATTGACGTGATCCTTATGTTGTTGGAAAGTTCTCAATCTGTATAATAGCATGAAAAGGTGACACATTAAAACAACAATTGTTTACCCCCAAAAAACTTTTTTTTATGCCTCAAAAACTTTCTCATAAGGTTTCAGACCCTATTTTTCTAAATTGGGTCCTGCTGGTAAAACAATGCCGCAAGCTTATTCCTCCACTTTTTCCACTTTGAAAGCATCAAGATTAATGAAAAACAATATAATGATCCAATCCTAATCATTTTGGTTCATATTATTGTATCTTTTAGTTCTATGTTTTTAATGTTTTGTCATAATATATTAATTCTAAATGTGTTGTGGCAATATTTTTTTGGTTCCTGGTGGTGCTTGAATAAATACATATGTTATTGTGTATTTTTCTTTTGATATGTTTCTAAACGAAATGGATAATGTGTAACCTTATCTACTTTAACAGTTTAAAAAACAACATGAAAAATGTGCAATCTTATTTACTTTAACATTGCTCACTTTGCAATGACTGATTTAAATATCTCATGTTAAATGTTAAAAAAAAGGAAACTTGGGTTTCCTAATTATTAGTTAAAACAAGTAACATTTGTAAGTGTTATTGCACACACTATAGTGATGATGATATTTGTCATTTGTTTGTAAATGTTGTTATGCATAATAAATTAGACTAGGTTTCTCAATACTCATTATGCTTACCTAATTACCTAATTATTCATGTATTATAGTTTGTTGAGTCAAATAGTAAGCACTAAGCTACGCATAACCCTTGTTCTAGTTTTGTTTCAATAATTCAATTCTATAATGGTAGTTTCATGTTGGGCATTGGAATACTAAAGTGCAAAGGTTATGTCCCAAAACCATAACTTACATCACAAGAGCTATTCATAGACTCTCTAATCCATGAAATTAGGACCAAGCTATCATTATGTATAACAAAACATCCAATCTCGAGTCTACGTTATGATACCAGCCCATGTTGGCGGATCATGTGACTAAGAAACTCGAATTAAGTGAAAAATTCCCAGTTTAGTTCTTTAAAACATAATCTTCAACACAACAACCATCATGTTTCCCTTGAAACATTCTTTAGGGTAAATTTTCCATGTTTGGGTCTCATATCATGGCTTGGAATCGTATAAATGATTTTAAACTAAAAAATCATAGATAAGTGCGAAATAGCTTGTTATAACCATAAAGTGTGGCTTAGGGAACAAGAACTGTCGTATTACTTTTAATCCACAAAAAGTGTTTCCCTAGTTTTTCCATAAGGAAAAGTTTCCATCTATAGGCATTGTACATCGATTCAAGGCCATATAAAAGCATTTAGAGATAAAATCTAATGGCTAGGTTATAAATCTATGGTCACCCATCATGCATGAAATTGGGACCCTAATCTTTCAATAGAACAACATTTGCAAAGGTCATATAAAAGGTATTAGGGACAAAATCTAAGTGTGAGGTATTAAATCTATGGTCACCCATTACGTATGAATAGGTCCCTTTATCTTTTAATAGGAAAATATTTGCATCTTCGGGGTATATATTGTAAAATAAAAATAAAAAAAAAAAAAAAAACCAAATAACATAAAATTTCATTTATTTATTCCAAACAGAGTAGCAACACCACAATGGATTGTCAACGCCAGCTTCATATGAAAACATTGTGGGCCCGTCCTGGAATTGACATCTAAAATATGGCAACTTCGAATTACCAGAATGCACAAATAGGCAGTTCGCGTGGACTTTCATTTATTTATTAAATATCACTCCTACACGTTTATGGACTTTGTATTTTAATCATTAGTTTTAATGCTGTAGGGTATAAGATCGATGTAGGATAATTCATTATTTTTTCAATGAAGTAATTTTATCGCATTAAACTTCATATAGATTAATTAATTTATTTAAATAATTAAAATTGAAATTAATATAATTTAATTATTTTATATTTTATATTTTGTTAGAATTAAAATTAGTTTGATTTAATTATTGATTTGAAGTATTCAACTATTTAAAAAATTATCATAATATTTTAAACATTTAAAAAAATAAGTTAGTTTAATTTAATTTATTATTTTTAAAATATATGACAATAAATAAATAAAATAATTATATTTTGAATTTGTTCATATTTAATAAATAAAATATAAAAATATATTTAAAATGCATTTTTTTTAAGCATGTATCATAAACATCATTAGATAATAACTATATTGATTCAATATTTCCTATTAATATCCAATATCTCCAGTGCCCAGTGCCCATCTCAATCACATTATTCATTGATAGCTCATTGGAAAATTTGTTAACATGGTGGCCTCCAAGGTCAATCTATTCATCTTCTTGATCATCCTCTCGTTGCAAATCTTTGCAATATTATCTAAAGAGAATGGTCATAAAAATGGAATATCTATTTCTCTTCACACAAGAAGGTCCTTGCAAGGGATCAGCGTGGAGGAACCTTTGTACCATCCTGGTGACTTCATCGAGTATTACATCAAATTATCTGTGGGCACTCCTCCGCAGGATTTATTGCTGCTCGTGGACACTGGCACTAATGTGGTGTGGGCACCCTGCACCCCAAAGTATACATGTACCAACTGCACTGGATACAAGACTGTTTTTCTTCCCAGCAATTCATCGTCTGCTCTTCCTGTACAATGTTCAGATCCAAAGTGTGAAGATGTTTGTGGACCAGATGGGATCTGTGGCGGAACTAATATTGGCCCCGGTTGCATGGGGACATGTCCAGAGTATTGGATTTTCAATATCCATGGTTCTAGAAACACCATCGGGTATCTACTGACTGATACCTTGAGTTTTCCAATGGGAAGTGGACACATAACTAAATTTAACTTGGGATTCGGATGCTCAGTGTCTTCGTTCGGGGTTGCGGGTATTGCAGGATTTGGCAGGGGAGATTTGTCTTTGCCTTCCCAGCTTAGTGCTCTTATTGGCGACAAATTCGCGTATTGCCTTAATGATCAAAGCAATAGCGTGATAGTGTTGGGTGACATGGCAGTTCCCAAGAATGTCCCTTTGAATTACACTCCCTTTATAAATAACACCCAATACAATGAATTTTATTACATTGGTCTACAAGGGGTGAGTATTGGTGGACAATCCCTAGCACTGCCCTCTTATATGTTCACATTTGATAGTTTCGGAAACAGTGGAACCATCATAGATTCTGGAACTTCTTTCACTACCTTTCCCCCAGACGTTTATGACCAGATTGCAACTAAATTTGCTTCTCACATTGGATATCCAAGAGCTCCTCAAGTTGAAGCGGCCACTAAATTTGGATTGTGTTACAATGTGTCTAGTACAGCCAACAGGAAAATACAATTCCCCGAGTTCGCATTCCTTTTCAATGATGGCTCACATATGGTACTCCCTCAGGACAATTATTTCGCGCTGATGAACAGTTCTGACACTTACTGCTTGATGTTTTCTAGTGCCCCTATTGATCTTGGCGGACCTATTGCTTTTCTAGGAAACTATCAGTTGAGGAACTTTTATATATTGTATGATAGGGAGATTAATCATTTGGGCTTCACTCAATAGGGTTGCTAGAAATCCATCTACTCTTCTGGTTCATTCATTGATGGTCCACTCTATCTACATATGGTGTCTGTATTTCCTTTTCATTGTGAAGATTTAGTCTTATTACTTCATTTTATAATGTTGGAGATTATTGAATGATGTTTCATCATTTAATGTAATTTTCGTGTGAGTTGTTTGGTTATTAATTAGTTGGATTTTAGAGATTTAGTCCAACTAAAATAACTCTCTTAATTTGGTGTTTGGTTGAGATGTTTTCTCAACTCTTTGATTATGTAGTTAAGATAGTATTTCTATCTTACACCAATAATTATTGATGTATTTTATATGTGATGTTTAATAAAATACCATATAGTTTTTCGTATGAAATTGTTTTTATAAATTGGTATCAACCCGGGTAACTATGGGGTAACTCCCTCACGGGAGAGCCCAGAATATGAGAAAAATGTAAGATTAATTTATTGTTGTGTGAGATTAAAGGATTTTGTGAATGTTTTTGTATGTTGAGCTGGTCATAGTTTCTTGGAGATTCACAACGTTCTTAAGCACATTGAACATATTTTCACATAATTCAGTTGTATTTACCATGAATTTAGTAATGATAAAATTGGGTCGTGTGGGTGTTAAGACGAGCACATAGGGTAAGATTAGATGACTGTGGAGCTGCTTTGACTGATCATAAAGCCAAGCAGTACAACCATTCTCGATTAATTCTTCTTCTTTCATTGATTGCCTAAATCATATAGGAATCTTTGGTAACTAGTTTCACCAAACAAAGGAAAAGCTTCGCCAACCAAAGGTTAAGAGGGTGATTGGGTACCAATTACAAGGGAAACCCTCTCAATTGGGATTAGGTCCTGTAAAGTGACAAATATTTTGGGAGATGCAAACAACTTCGGTATTTATAATTAGGAATTTCAAGAGTAGATCTAACTTACCAACAACATCATAAGAAACAACTTGATTTATTGAAAGTGTTACGGGAGGATGACCGAAGACTGCCAATGACAACCCATTCTAAAACATTATGGCAACTTCTAGTAACCAGAATGTACAACTTGGTCAATTCGCCTCGACTTTCATTTACTTATTAAAATATCACAAGAGTTTATACCTTTATGGACTTTATTTTTAATCATTAGTTTTATGGTTCAATCTTTCGATCACTAGTTTTAATGTTGATGGAATAATATCTTAATGTTGTATGGAATAAGATTAATGATAATTAATTATTTTTTCGAAGAGTTAATTTGATGAAATTAAATTTCTTATAGATTAATTAATTTATATAAAATAGTTAAAATTGAAATTAATTTAAATATATATTTCAAATCTTTTAAAATTGAAATTAATTTATTGGTTTGAAGTACTTAACCATTTTTAAAAAAATTATCATAATATTTTAAACATTTAAAAATAAACTAATTTAATTTAATTATTAACTTAAAGCATATAACAATAAATAAAAAAATAACCATATTTTGACTTTGCTCATTTATTAAATAAAACATCAAGAAAATATCTAAAATGCATAGTTACCAAATTGGCCCAAATCGTGGAAAAAAAATAAGAAATTTGCTAGTATATTCGAACACCCTCCACAAAATACGATAGTAGAATAAGTGTTGGATCAGCTGGAAAAAGAAATACACAGTTCACAGTTGAGACTCGCAACATATCTTTAAACACAAATTGATAGTTGTAGAATGTCATGCACACTGAAGGGGAAGTTGAATGCTCATCTATTTTTTTCGGATAACCTAAACGGGTGAAGCCCAATAGTGCAGGCAGAAAGAGAAGCAAATGAGAGTAATTGTAAAATTGGAAAATTTCCAAAAACATAGTTAAAAGAGGTGATTTATTTTTCTATAAAAAAAATCTAATTATCAATTTTCTAAATACATATCTCCTATTTTTTTATGGAAAGATTCTATATAAATAAAATTTTAAATTAAAGAAAGATTTTAAATTTAAATTATGTTTTAAAGGGAATCAGTGAGTGTAAACCTTTTTTTGGTAAATTTTATATGGATTTTTTTTATTATTATCCACATTGAGAGGTTATTTAATATTCAAACTAATTACATCACAATTACAAGTTATTTAATATTAAAAATAAATTAGACTATAGTTAAAATTTATTTAATATTATCATTTTTTTTCTAATTGAATTCTTTTCTTTAGAATTTGTATCCTATGGTATTGAATTCAAATCCGAATTGGAACTTGGTAACTATGCTAAAATGAACTCTTGTTTTTTTTGTTTTAACTTTAGCATCTATCATAAACATAAATCAATTTTATCTTGTTGAGATGGATACTTTGACTTTGCTCATATTCATCAAATATAAATATGAATACTTTGAATTTTCTTGTATCATAAACATAAAACAATCCCATATTCATGAGATGGATACTTTGACATTGCTTATATTCATCAAATATAAATATAAATACTTTGACTTTGTCTATATTCCTCAAACATAAACATGAAGAAGATACCTAAAATAAAACAATTCAAATAGGAATATTGGATATAAATCCCCACAAAGACTCTTTTGTTTTAGCATGTATCACAAACTTAAAAAATTTAACCCTAAATATGGATACCCATAAAGACTCTTTTTTCTTTAATCATAAATATAAACCATCATTACATACATTTTCAATATTTCGTATTAATATAAAATATCACGAGTATCCTCTGCCTATTTCAGTCACATTATTCATTAATAATCATTGGAAATTTTTTTAACATGGTGGCCTCCAGGTTAAATTTGATCATCCTCTCATTACAACTCTCTGCATATTGTCTAAAGAGAATGATCACAACAATAACAATGGAATATACTCTTCATAGAGGAGGTCCTTGCAAGGGATCATCATGGAGGAGCCTATGTACCCTCCCGACGACTTCATTGAGTTTTACTTCAAAATATCGGTGGGCACTGCTCCGTAGGAAATACAACAGATCGAAGTAAGTGTGAAGAAACTTCTAGATTTCTTAAGTAGTTGGCAGTGAAGGTTTTAAGTAGTTGCTATGCTGCCCACTTACTTTGCTTTGTGATGTTTGGTTTGCTCCCTATACTTGGCGGACTTGATGCGGGGTGGCACTGGAGTTGGATATCTTTGGCAACTAGTTTCATCAATACCATCAATTACAATGATTACATGTGGCTGACATGTTTTGAAATGTTAACGCCATAATAGAAGTAGGGAACAATTACTAGGTTGTGAACAGTTTGAATGATAAGCAATGAAAGAGTTACCACATTTTGATCATAAAGTTGTAAATGATAACACCAGCCTAGATTCATCTTAACTCTGGATCTATCAAGCGCTAAGAGGGATCAAAGCTCTCGAGGTGCAAATTTTTTTTTTGAGTGAAAAATTTGAGGAAAGGTTTGCACCTCGAGAAATTTGATCATTCTCGGTGCTTGATAGATCCGAAGTTAAGATGGATCTAGGTTGGTTTCAGTCATGTGCGTCCAAGGAAAATCTATTGAACATATGATTAATTTTATCAATAATATGTAAATACATATAATATTAATATAACCATTTTAAATATGCTAAATATGTCTGAGATTTATCTAGTCATTTTAATTTTAATTTTGCTTAGTTACCTCAGTTTGTTGAGATGATAAATATTGTAAAATAAATTTAATGATTAAAAATGATGAAATAAAAGTTTTTTAATGCAAAGTGACAATGTAATAGTGTTGAATGATAGAAAATGTGAGTAATAAGAATGTACTCAATTACAAATAGTCTTCATTGTGATCAATCTCAAACTATTTTATTCTAATATTCTTAGTGTCACCCTTGTTAATTTTGTCATCTTTTCATATAAATTATAAGAAAGGACAGTTGAAATCGTAAACCATTTAAATATTTAGCTAGATTTGTTGTAGTAAACATCATACTTTGTCTCTCTTTCTCTCCAATATTAATAGGTTTAATTACTATAGCATAAAAATCAATGTACATTTTCAATAATTTTTTGTGCTTACACTGAAATCAATGTACACTATTAATCTAATGATTTTAAAATTAATGTACCATCATACATCCAATTACATCAAATCAGAAATCAAGACATGCACTGAAATCAATGCATATAATGCAAGAAATCAAATAAGATTAGAAAACAACATCTACACTGAAATCAATGCATCTAATGCAAGTAATCAAACTTAGGATTAGAAATCAACATCTACACTCAAATCAATGCATCTAGTTCAAGTAAGAAAATAGGATTAGAAACCAACATCTACCTTGAAATCAATGCATCTAGTGCAAACAATCAAGTAGGATTAGAATGCATTTAGTGCAAACAATCAAATAGGATTAGAAATCATCTACATTGAAATCAATGCATCTAGTGCAAGAAATCAAATAGATTGGGAAATCACCATCTACACTAAAATCAATGCATCTAGTGAAAGAAATATTGGTCCTCTCTCCTCGCCTCCATATATATATATATATATATATATATATATATATATATATGTCCATGTCTCCTTCTTTGCCTCCTTATCTCACCCCAAAACACACACACTCTCTCACCCATATCTATCAATCTCTTTTGTCCCTCCTCCCTCGTCTCCATCTTTTCTCTTCTTTCTCTTTACCTTCCATCTATATCTCTATCTCCTTTGCCTTCTATATATCAACCTATCAAACATACACTCATACTTCCAATCTATATATCTATCACCACCTCCTCCTCTCCCTCTCTCTTGTCTCTTCCCCTTCTCTCTCTCTCCCCCGCTAATATCTCTCTTTCCTTCTTTTCTCCTCTCTCCCTCTCCATCTTCCTTATCACTCTCTCTCTCTCTCTCCACCTTTATTTCTCTATCTCTTTATTATTACTTCCCGCCCTCTCTCCCGCATATAATGCAAGAAATCAAATAAGATTAGAAAACAACATCTACACCTAAATCAATGCATCTAATGCAAGTAATCAAACTTAGGTTAAAATCAACATCTACACTCAAATCAATGCATCTAGTTCAAGTAAGCAACAGGATTAGAAACCAAAATCTACACTAAAATCAATGCATCTAGTACAAACAAATAAATAGGATTAGAAATTACCATCTACACTAAAATCAATGCATTTAGTGCAAACAATAAAATAGATTAGAAATCAACATCTAAATTGAAATTAACGCATCTAGTGCAAGAAATCAAATAGGATTAGAAATCACCAGCTACATTGAAATCAATGCATTTAGTGCAAGCAATCAAATAGGATTATAAATCATCTACATTGAAATCAATGCCTCTAGTGTAAGTAATCAAATATCATTAGAAATCAACATCTACACTAAAATCAATTAATCTAGTGCAAGAAATCAAATAGGATTAGAAATCACCATCTACACTAAAATCAATGCATCTAGTGCAAGAAATCTTTGTCCCTCTCTCCTACCTCCATATATATATATATGTCCATGTCTCCTTCTTTGCCTCCTTATCTCACCCCCGAAAACACATACACACTCTCACTCCATATCTATCAATCTATTTGTCCCTCCCTCCCTATCTCCATCTTTCTCTTCTTTCTATTTACCTTCCATCTATATCTCTATCTCCCTCTGTCTCTATATATCAACCCCAAAACATACACTCTATTTCTCCAATCTATGTATCTATCACTACCTCCTCCTCTCCCTCTCTCTTTGTCTCTTCCCCTTCCCTCCCTCTCCCCCGCCTCTATCTCCCTTCCCTTCTATTGTCCTCTCTCCATCTTCCTTATCACTCTCTCTCTCTCTCTCTCTCTCTCTCTCTCTCTCTCCACCTTTCTTTATATATCTCTTTATTATTACCTCAGTCTCTCTGCCCCTCCATATCCATCTCTCTTTCCCTACCTCTCTCCACTCTCTCTATATATATATATATATATATATTCCCTCATCACTCTCTTCCCTCCCCTCTCTCTCTCTCTCTCTCTATATATATATATATATATATTCCCCCATCACTCTCTTCCTTTCTCTCAAGTCTTGTCTCTTGTCCTTCCTCTCTCTCTCTCTCTCTCTCTCTCTCTCTCTCTCTCAAGTCCTATCTCCCTTTCTCTCCCCTCTCTCTCTCTCTCTCTCTTTGTCTCTGCCCTCTGATCCTCTCTCTTCCGACATCACTTTATTTCTCTCTCCAACAATGTTACTATATCAATCCCTTTCTCCTTCTCTCTCCTTCTCTCCCCCATTGTCTCCATCACTCCTTCTACGTCTCTTTATCTCACCCTTAAACATACACACTCTCTTTCCATCTCTCTCGTGTCACTCCTCCTCTCTCCACTTCTCACTCTCATGTATTCTTCTTCTTCCCTCCCTTTGAAGCCGTCCAACTCTATCCGCCTATCCTTTCCTCCTCCTCCTTTCCCATCTCCCTTTCTCCACTCTCTCTTCCCCTTCTCATTCTCCCTCTCTCACTCCTCTCCCTCTCCTTTACCCTTCTCTACCTCTACACTCCATCTCTCTCTCTCTCTTCATTCATCATCTCCCCTCTCCTTCAGTTTATCTCCATCTCTCCCTTGTCACTCCCGCTATCACTCTATGTCTTTGTTCTTCCCTCCCATATATATCTAGAGTTATAATATTTCATGGTATATTAATATATATTATAATATAAAAAATTAATATTGTATTAATCCAAATTTATTAAATTTAATAATATTAATATATTTATAATAATAATAATAATATTTAAATTATATATTAGGGTTAATACCCCGATATGTACGTAATCAGGTGTAATTCGCAGAGGGGGAGGTGGCCGGGCACGTGGTTCACCACCACCGCCAGTCCTCTGCATTCAAAGCGAAAGCTCATCACGCAGGCTTCAACAGTTAATGCGGTTTCAATGCAATTCATTTCGCCTCGTTTTCTTGCCCTCCTCGGCGCTATGGAACCCATTCCATTGATCCACAGCGTTTTACCTTTGAGCTCTTGCTGTTCGCAGGTCGTTTCAGAGCCCTGCCTGCGTACAAGCACAGGGAAACGGTGTTGTTTGCATTGCTGTCAACAGCTTTCTTCAGGTTTTCACGTCTCCTCTGGACCGTTTTGCTCTCACAGTGGCTTCTCCTTTGCCTGCAGTCGCCCTCAGAACCAGTTCACTATCCCTCCAGTGTTTCTCCGCCCTGCCAGGTTCAATATGCCTCGCCTGAGACCTAGGATGACCGCCAGGCGCGGCTCCTCTCGAGGGCATGTCATTAGACCGCCAGTGTCTCCTTCCTCAACCTCCTCGTCGGACTTTTCTGATCCTGGAGCTGGACGCAATGTTGTTTACAGGCGTGGACGTGGTCGTGGACGTGGGGCGCAAATTCGCCTCTCCTCCAATGTTCACTCTCACTCCGCCCGTTTCATCTACCCCTGCTCCCTCAACCATCATGAGTTTATTGCCGAGGTTTCCATCACTCTGAGGCCTAATCCCGTCGCTCAGTCTTTGCTCTCTGGCCCTAATTCGAATGCTCAAGCTCTGCCCTCTGGAATTGTCCCTGCTCCTGAGGATGAGGTTCTGTTCTGCCCTCCCGACGTCAGTATGCCAAGCGTTCCGGAAGCTATCGCCTCTCAGTTCGTGTCTCAGAAGGCAGAGCCTAGCGCTCCTTCAGGCAGCGGTTTCTTTGACAAAGTTCCTCTTCCTCCTGATGACAAGGACTTCAACCCGTACGCTTGCCCTGTGGTGGAAGAAGCGCCCTCGCCTAACGAAGCTTAATGGATTCTGCTCGACAGTTTTGGTCTACAGGTATCAAGAAGGGGTTAAACCTCCTTCTTCCTCTCAGTTTTTTGCAGGTTATTGACTGTCATTCTCCATCGACTTATCACTGGCCTCTCAGATACAGGTTTCTTAATAGGATTATAGATGTAACTGTCCTCAGGACAACGTTTCATGGCCATACTAAAATTACTTGTAATTTTTGTTTCTGGTTTTGTCTGTTGTGGTCTTATAAGTCGAAAATTGTCCTCCATTTCAGCAGACACAACAGACACAAGAATCAATGGTATAACAGTCGGACAAGGTCTTGGTCTTCAGTTTTTGTCATAGTCAGTATTCAGTCGTTGGTTTTAAGTGTCAATGTGCAGCAGTGCAATGCTAGAATGCCTCATCATTGGGCTAGCCACTCGGAGGCCTTTGCCTCGTTGTAATCTTTTTGTATCAATATAGAAGTAGACTTATTCAGAAAAAAAAATATTAGGTTAATAATATTTTATTTGCATGATATAAATAATAAATTGGTATGGTATTTGGACTATAGGCTTAGTATATAATTAGATGTTGATTTCTAATCATATTTGATATATTTTTATTTATTTACCTTACGTATTTATACCTCTTTTATATTTATTTATTTACCATACCTCTATTATAAATATGGTATTTTTCCCATGGTATTTGGAGGGCCAAGAGTTCACCTAAATAAAACTTATTTTTTGAGTTTTGGTAAATCTAAAGAGGTTTATCTTTTATTTATTGACTATACTCTATTTATTTATATTTTTATTTATTTACCATTCTTATGGAGTAAGTATAAAAAGAGGTTTTATTTATTTACCATATACCTTTATCTTATTTATGTTTTTATTTATTTACCATATCTCTTTTTTGAGTGTGACCTCTTCATATTTTAAATTTATATTGTTTAAATTTATTTTTAATGAATTTTCAATTGTTATTTAAATGGATATGTAAGTTATTTATATTTTTGTTTATTTACCATATATCTCTTTTTGAGTGTTCATAAACATATTCATATTTTAAATCTATATTGTTTTGTTGGGTAACCAAAAATAGAAGAAAAGAGATATCAACGCCTTAGAAATAAGCCACTTCGAGGGGGAAACCTCCAATACATTACATAAATGAACAATTCTTGGATGATACAATTTACAAACCTCCTTTCTATATATAGGAGTCCATGGGGCCATAATGTAATCCTAGTGGGCCACAATGTAATCCTAGCCGACCTAACAATAATAATTTAAGGGCACAATAATAACAAAATGAGGGTTACAAGGGTACAATAATAACAATAAGGGGTTTACACTAACAATAATAAGGGACTATACTAGTGATATAGGGACCTAACATGCCCCTCTCTTTCAAAAAAAGTGTTGTCCTCAACGCTTGAGTAGCTCCGGGTGCTTCTGTATAAAATTCTCATCCTCCCATGTAGAATCTTCAGTGGGTAAGTTCTTCCACTTGATAAGATACTCTGAAATTGATCGATTCCGTAGCTGTCGAGTTCTTGTTTCCATGACTGCTTCAGGTTCCAATATGATTTTTCCTTCCTCATCAAGTTCTGGCAATATTGTTTGAACTGGAAGATTTTCACCTATAACCTTCTTTAAGCATGAAACATGGAAAACTGGATGTACTCGCGAAGAAGCAGGAAGCTCCAATTTGCATGCCATAGTACCAATCTTTTGCAACACCTTGTAAGGACCATAGTATTTTGGCGATAATTTATTATCCTTCTTAGCTTGCTTGAGGGACATTTGTTTATATGGTTGTAGCCGTAAAAATACCCAATCTCCTACATCAAAACTTCTCTCGCCGCGATGTTGATCTGCCTGTTGTTTCATTCGATTTTGTGCCAAATTCAGGTTATCCTTTAAGAGTTGGAGAACTTCTTGCTGATGCTCGATGTGATCTTCCACTGCTTGAACCTTCGAATTTTCCCTTAAAGATGATGTGATCGATGGTTGATGATATCCATAAAGTGCCATAAATGGGGTCATTTTTGCTGCAGTATGGAAGGAAGTGTTATACCACCATTCAGCGAGAGGTAACCACTTGACCCATTGTGTTTGTTTATCAGATACAAAACAACAAAGATATTCTTCCAAACATTTATTTACTATCTCAGTTTGACCATTAGATTGAGGATGATAAGATGAGCTATGAGCTAATTGAGTACCCAAACAAGAAAATAACTTCGTCCAAAAATTTCCAGTAAAAATGGGATCTCTGTCGCTCACAATAACCCTTGGGCTTCCATGTAGCTTTTGAATTCTGTTCATAAATGTAGTAGCAACTGTACTTGCTTTAAATGGATGAGATAATGCACAAAAGTGTGCATACTTGGTAAGTCTATCAACTACCACCACGATGACACTCTTTCCTTCGGACTTAGGTAAACCTGTGATAAAATCCATTGAAATCTCCTCCCAACGTTGACTTGGAATGGATAAAGGTTGTAGAAGTCTGGGGTCTTAATTGTTTCCACTTTATTCTGCTGGCAAACCAAACATTCCGCCACAAAATTTCGAATATCAGATTTAAGGCCATCCCAAAAAAATTCTTTCTTTACCCTGTGGTAAGTTTTTAAAAATCCTGAGTGTCCTCCTAAAGGAGAAGTGTGCAATTCCAGAAGAATCTTTTGTTTTAGTTGGGAATTCTTACAAAGATATGAGCGATCTTTGTACCATAAGGAATCATTTTTCCAACTAAATGTATCAGATGTACTAGGATCTTGCTGCAACTTTTGAATGAGTGCCCATACATCTTTGTCCTTCTTCCATTCATCTCTTGCTTCGGTTATCCAATCTGGTTGGATAATAGAAATGGCACAAAGCAATGCTTCCACCTCTTCATTCTTTCTTGAGAGTGCATCTGCAACAACATTAAGCTTTCCTTTTTTGTAGATTATTTCAAAGTCATAACCCAACATCTTTGTGACCCATTTTTGCTTCTCTTTTGAAGATAGTATTTGTTCCAAAAAGTGTTTAAGACTATCATGATCAGTTTTTACCTTGAAGTGTCTTCCCATTAGGTAAGTTCGCCATTTCTTTAGTGCATGCAGTATTGCTAACATTTCCTTCTCATAAATAGGTTTCTGTAAATACTTTCCTTTGATTGGACGACTTTCAAAAGCAATGGCTCTTCCTTCCTGCATTAAAACTACACCAATTCCATTTCTTGAGGCATCACATTCCACAATAAAGGTTTTTGTGAAGTCTGGCGTAGCTAAGACCGGTGCTAGGCACATTGCCTCTTTAAGATGTTCAAAGGCCTTAGTTGCTTCAGGAGTCCATGAAAATGCATCTTTCTTCAATAATGTTGTTAGAGGTTCTGCTATTCTCCCATAATTCTTAACAAACTTGCGATAATACCCTGTTAACCCGAGAAATCCTCGCAACTGCTTTATGGTTGTGGGAACTTTCCATTCCTTAATGGCTTTAATTTTGTTAGGGTCTAATTTAACACCCTCGTTAGATACAATATGACCCAGATATTCCACCTCTTGTACTCCAAAGAAACATTTGGATGTTTTTGCATATAATTGTTTCTCCTGCAATAGTCTGAGCACCCCGTCAACATGTTCAACATGATCCTTCCAAGACCTGCTGTAGATTAGTATATCATCAAAAAATACTAGCACAAATTTTCTAAGGAAGGGTTTGAAAATGGAATTCATCAACCCTTGAAATGTAGAAGGTGCATTGGTAAGGCCAAAAGGCATGACCAAAATTCATAATGACCCTCATGAGTTTGAAATGCTGTTTTTGGAATATCTTCAGTCTTCATTCTAATTTGATGATATCCTGAACGAAGATCCAACTTGGTAAAATAAATTGCTCCATGTAATTCATCCAATAATTCATCAATCAGGAATGGGAAATTTGTCTTTAATGGTGAGCTTATTGAGCTCCCTATAATCCGGACACATTCGCCATGATCCATCCTTCTTGTGTACCAATACTACAGGAGCAGAGAAAGAACTTTGACTAGGTTGAATTATACCCGCCTCTAACATTTCTGCAATCATACGTTCAATTTCGCTCTTTTGGACGTAAGGATATCTATAAGGCCTGATGTTTGGAGGAACACTTCCTGGAATCAAATGAATAGCATGATCATGATCACGAATAGGTGGGAGTCCTTTAGGAGTTTCAAACACCTTGGAATGATTGTCCAAGACATGTTGGAGATCTGCAGAAATAGATGATTTTGATGTCGGAACTTCTAGTGAGCATAATTGTGCAATTACGCCTCGTTGTTCTTTCTTTAGAAGCTTTGTCATGACATTAGAGCTTATTATCCTTCCCATCTTCCCTTCAATACCCCATAATTCGACTTCCTTTCCTTCTGAAAAAAATTTCAAGAAAAGTTCATGAAAATTAAAAGCTACCGTCCCCAAAGATTGTAACCATTGTACTCCTAGTACAACATCAGCACCTCCCATAGGAATGGAAAGAATTGGACTAGTAAATACATATTCCCCCATGGTTAGCTTGATATTATGGCATTTTCCAGAGCAATTTATAGTTCCTCCATTTGCAACCATCACTTGACATTCTGGTGCTGGGTATAGGAAACAATTTAATTCCTTGGCTACCTTACAATGAATAAAATTATGGGTGCTACCCGAATCAATCAACACTATTACCTTTTTCTTCTTGATATTTCCTTCTATCTTGAGAGTTTGAGGAGTGGTAATTCCTGCTAGTGCATTACAAGATATGGTCGGATTCATTTCTTCCTCTTCTAGAGCTGGTTCCTGGTGTATATCCTCTTCTTGTTCCTTTTCTTCTTCCTCTTCACAATCTATGTAGAATAATTTCTTCTCAGCACACTTATGACCTTTAGTGTATTTTCTATCACAACAGTAGAAAAGCCCTTTTTCTCTTTTTCCTTCCAATTTTTATGGTGTCAACTTTGTAGGTTGTCGAAATCTAGGCGTAGCAACACTTCCTTCTTTATAGAACTGAGTGGTAGGCTTCCTTGTCGCCATAATTTTACATTCAATTTTTCTTGCCAACCTGAATGCCTTCTCCAATGAATCAGGTTCCAAAACGCGAACTTCATGTTGGATGTTATCCTTTAAAGTACCTATGAAGAGATCAATCCTGTGTTCCTCTAGAATATCAATTACCCTTATATTCAATTTTTGGAAGTCCTCAATGTGCTCCCCCACTAAACCCTTTTGTTTGAGATTTATCAATTGGCTAAAGAAGGTGTTTCTCTTTGTATCCTCATAATGTGCTATCATTTCCTCCGTAAAAATTGACCAAGTGACAACTTTTTTACGGGAGCAAAGCCATCGATACCATACAAATGTATTTTGTTCTAAATGTAAAGTTGCAATGCGTACCTTTTGTGTGTTTTGCACATTATGGAGATCAAAATATTGCTCCATATGTAGTATCCATGTTACAGAATCCTTTCCATCAAACTTCCTCATATCCATTTTTGGAATATGGTGGTTCTTCCCGCCAACATTAGAGTTTATGAAATCACGATTAACATTGATTTTGTTCTCATCATGAGGTTCTTCTACTATTTTTTCACCATTAGGAAACATTTCTTGTATCAACTTTGTCAAACCTTCTATGTATGCTTTTAGATCATTCTTCATGTTTTCCATGTTGTCTTTCATGTCATCCATCTTAGCTTCCATGCCATCCATCTTAGCTTCCACGCCAGCTTCCATGCCATCCATCTTAGCTTCCACGCCTTTCTTCAAACCGTCCATCTTCGCTTCCACACCTTTCTTCAAAACTTCCATTTCATTTTTTGTTGCTCTTTGCGAGAGCGAAATTTGGTGCACTTGCTCTTGTAATTTTGATAGATCATGTTGCAATTCTTCATCTTCATGAGTCATCGTAGAGCCTTCTGAAGGCTTAATGGGTGTTGAATTATTTTTACGAGGCATATTTTAGAACCCAATACTGATATCTATTCTACAATATGCCCTTGGAATCAATTCAAATTGATTCTTCAAATAAGACTTATGCAATTCGGAAAAAAAATACACACCTTTTTCTTGCTTTTGAGGAGCTCGATATTGAAATTGGATTATCTATGTGATTGCAGTACTTCAATATTTGAATTTCGGTAGCAATGTAGCCCTCTGAATTATATTTCGAATGCCACAGGTCTGACCTGATTTGGATTCTCCAAGACAAAGTTGTGTCCAATATCCCACAACGACCTAATTATGGACTGGTTCGCAGGAGCGAAATTCAGCGCTAAGTACCACGTGTCACCGTTTCATCCTTCGGTCTCTGAAATTGATAGCCAAGAAACTAAATTCCGTGTACCTGCAACCATTTTTTACGCACTCCAATCCGATGGTTCGAGAGAGAGTTATGAATATTTTCCACTATCACTCTCTTTAGATGAACATCAGAGCTCCAGCACTACCTAGATAGTAGATCATATCTCCGAAAATATTGCGAACCAAGCTCTGAAATTTTTATATGATATTCCTCAAGATTTTGGCTTCGTACCCCAAAAAGTTTAGCTTCTGAAACTTCGTAGAAAAACAGTTATAGCTAAAATTCCACGATGACCTGTTTGGAGCAGCGAAACCCTAGAATCCAAAGCTTTGATACCAAATGTTGTTTAACCAGCTTCAAAAATAGAAGAAAAGAGATATCAACTCCTTAGAAATAATCCAATTCGAGGGGGAAACCTCCAATACATTACATAAATGAACAATTCTTGGATGATAGAATTTACAAAACCTCCTTTCTATATATAGGAGTCCATGTGGCCATAATGTAATCCTAGTGGGCCACAATGTAATCCTAGCCGACCTAACAATAATAATTTAAGGGCACAATAATAACAAAATGGGGGTTACAAGGGTACAATATTAACAATAAGGGGTTTATACTAACAACAATAAGGGACCATACTAGTAATATAGTAATCTAACATGTTTAAATTTATTTTTAATGAATTTTCAATTGTTTATTTATATGGTTATGTAAGTTATTGTTTAAGTGGAAATTATTTGGATTTTAATTTTACATTTTTTTTTAGCTTTTTATTTTGGCCGACATTAGTGAAATTTCATCGGAGAGAGACAAACTTACACATTATTTAGATTTTAGTTTTACATTCTTTTTTAGATTTTTATTTTGGCCGACATTAGTGAAATTTCATTCGAACAGACAAACTTACACATCTTGAAATTTCATCTGGACAGACAAACTTACACATCTACCCCATACTATTTGTTTATTATAGAATGAAACAATAATAATTTGCTTATTTTAAATCATAGCTTTAATTATAATAATTTTTTATTTTCACTTATTTTATTTAATACATACATAGTTGATTTTGAAATGTTTTATTTATGATTCACATTCTCCTGGTTAAAATGTTAATACATGTCCCCTCATATTCAAAAGTAGAAAATATATATCCTTAAGATATCATCTTTATATGTATCTCTCTACATATATACACACAAGTTAAATTATTTTTGTTATTAATAGTTTTGTAAATGTTACATGTCAAATCCATATTAGACATTGAAGATTACAATTTTTTCTCAAAATTTAATTAGAAAGAACTCGTTAATGGAATAAGATGGATCTCTCTCTCTTTGAAGTATTTTATTTGTGGGTCACATTTGGTTTTTTTTGCTACTATTTTTTTTATGTATATATATATATATATATAACTTTATGTGACTACATCCCCCTCATAATATGTTATAAGGCACAAGCACCTCTTTGTGCAATAATATGTACATAAATGACATTGAAATATTTTATTTATGATTCTCTATATTAAAATGTTAATACATACCCATCATAATGTTTTTCAACTTCCAAACATGATGGGTATATATATATATATATATATATATATATATATATATAAGTGATTATTAATGTCAATGAGGTAAACCCACTGTTGATCGTGGGGAAGGAAACTGCTCAGTTCTGCAAGCTCCATGCTACTATTGGTTCCTAGATCAAGCTCTTGGACAATGAGCTAAACTCAGTAGGAGAAGATCCATCGAAGGAGGGCCTTAGTATATGCCTCATAAATCGAAATAGAAAAAACCGAGAGATGATGTGAATGGATGAAGTCATGAAGCACAAATGAAACAGGGATGGCTAACACAAAAAGGGAAATAAGTACAACATATGGTCAATTGAGGGTGAGACTTCCCTTGAACATATAAAAACATGACACAAAAGTGACTTGGTAACACTGACTAATGAACACTATGTGATATCGTGCAACTACACATGAGGCATTGAAGCATATTCCAGAGTGACTAGAAGAGTAACCAACCAAATGAGTAGACATATTCATATTTATGGTATGTCTCCTAGGGAAGCTAAAACAAAGTTGTGAGGATATGAGTCAAAAAAATACCATGTTCAAGGGTGACATGAATGATATTTCCATTGTGACTAATAACTAAAGTAAATTAATTCACTTCCCTTTTACCTTTTTAGTCTCCTTTATAGTTTAATGAGCATGAAAGAAGAGACAAGTAAGCTCAATATTTCATTCTTTGTTCAGTTTTGACAAGCCAAAAAAAGAGATAAAAGGATATTTGGTGTCTTTTAGGATTTAGCGACCATAAGAAAGACACAAAGGAAGCTCGTATTAGACGAACGAGTGGTATAAAGGGTAGAAACTAGTTTTGAGTTGATGGAACCTCCCTAAGCATAAGGAGGCCGAGTGGTTGACAAGTAAGACCACTCATTTTAGTGGCCCCTCCAAGAAAGGTAAGAACACTAAGTGAAAGCAAGCAATGGGCTAAGCATAATGTGATAGCGGTGGCAGCACAAAAAAAAGGCTTATCAACATATATAAGGTTAGAATGTTGCAACAATCATAAGATATAAAAGGGGTGGAATAATCCTTGGGCAAGGCTAGAAGATGACGAAGAAGAGTAAATGAGTCTCAAATTCTAAGACATGGCAGGGAAAAAGGAGGAATACAAAGATAATATACAATAAATGTTGCATGGACACCAACATAGAATAAAAGTTCTAATCTAGGGAATCCATGTACAGGTTCGCTCTACCAACAAGTTACGACATGCAAAAAGAGATGGGATAATATCACAACTGGATGGGGTCGTACCTAAGGTGTATGTAAAAAATGGCAAGGATGGGTTATAATGCACCAAGAACGTTATTGCAAAACCTATCCCTATGTGTCGAGTAAAAGAGAATATACCTTTGTCCCGCTGTAATAACAAGACCATGAAAATACTCCAAGTAAAAGAATAAAAAGTGACAAACTCCTGCAAATAAAATAATTAGAATAATAAAAAAATAAAAGAACCTCAATTATTAGAAAAAGGATAAAGTGAAATGCCCCCCAAAGAAGTTCTATAATTGAACATGAACCCCCCCCCGCCCCAACCAAACTTTTTTTTACCTTATCATAGTAAGCGAGTGGAGAAGAGGTTAATTTTACCAATTTACCCTTCAAATTTGAAAGGAGAGTATGAGAGATACAAGAAACCATTTCGCAAGACATATGCACTAGGTAAGACATGACATCCTCCTCTCCAAAATGGAAATTTACTATGAAAATTACAGTCAAGTTTTAGTCGTTAAAATTATTGCCTTATTTCTGTTGTTTCACAATAAGTTTTACATAGGTAACCAGTATTTTGGGCTCTAAAACAAGTTTTGGCCGAAAAACATAAGTTTAGGAACCCTAGATTCTCTCAGGAAACCCACTTTTTTCCCCTGCACATGAAATTTTTAATGAATCACGCAAAAATTGCTAGGGTTTTTTTGAATGCGTCTCAACCAAATGATTTGTGTTATTGTGCAGGTACTTAAAATGGTTAAGTGAAGAGAAATTGATCTAGATTGGATCATTATATTATTTTTCATCCATCTCGATGCATTCAAAGTGGAAAAAGTGGAAGAATCAACTCATGAGATGTTAGGGTCCAACCCTAACCCCATTGTGTATGTAATAAGCCTAAGGGGCCTAATCGGAGTCATAGTTAGTTAGTTGAGTCAATAAATCCTGTAAGGTGTTATCCACATTAATAATAATTGTAAGTGGTTGACCCGCATTATAGAAAAAATACCATAATTAGTTATAAATGGGCCATAGTTAATAAATAAAGCGGTTAACCCATATTACACAAGGGACCACTAGTATTTAAGGTTTCAGATGTCATTAAGCTATAAATAGTCTTAAATAGCAAGGTAAGAATCATCCGGTCTTATTTTAATCGAGTTCTACTTTGTTGGAGGTAGCCCCCTCAAAGAGGAAAGTGAACATTGTAATATGCTTTTGACTAATTAAATCTCTTTGCAACTTGTCTCAATTCATGTGATATTTTTGTGCTTCTGGAAATATTGTTTTGTATTTCTAGCATTCTATTTTTCTCGCAGGTCAAGTGCATAACAAGTGGTATCATAGCACTTTTTAGGGCCAGTTGTACCTCTAATTTTCACAGAATTAATTTTTAAGCTATACATGTGTTTCGACATTTTTAAACCATGGAATTTCTCGCTAAGCACATAATCCTATAGATTTTGGGAGGCATATACGCTGTTAGCACTTCGTAATTTCCCAAGGCTATGGAGGAAACCCATAGGTAACCACATAACCGCTTTTAAGTTTAGAATTTATCCCTTCTAAAATCAAAGAAGGATCTCTCTGTCAAACTTACCTTTGTTTGTTTTGTAGGATTTTAGGCTAGATGTAAAAGTTCATAGTATGGATTTTAAAATGGTTTGGTTGGAAAAACAAGGTAAATCCATTGGGCAATGGAGCAGGGAAAATTTTAGGGGCTAATATTCGCAAGTGGGCTAATTTTTTGTGCTTTTTCCAAAAAAAATATTCGCCAATTTCAATTTTTTTCTAAAAATGATTCGCCCAAATTTTATGGTATAAAATTATTCTACCTTAAGAATCACCAAAATTTTATATAAAGACTATATAAAATTATTAGAAAATTTAACACTTTTATGAAAATATTACCAAACATTTTATAGATTGCATATTAAAGACTAGTGAGATTTGCCAAGGTTTCTAAACTTTAAGATACATTTCCATCCTTAAAAAATTCCGTGCAATGGAGTCAATTAAGTTTCAAGTTGACCAATTGCAGTAGTGATAGATAATTTTAACAAGGCAAGGTAGGCAGAATTATTAGATCTAAAAGAGCTTTGTGATATGGTGAAGAAGAAAAGATTAAGAATCCATTAAACATAGAGAAATTAATAATTCTACTATTTAACTTCAGTTGAAAACATTAACTTTGTTCAGAAGCCAGAATTGAGTGCACTTAAACAAATTCATATTCTTATTTTTATTTGAACAAAATAGATAAGATAAACATATGAATTAACAGAGAAAAAACATATTAACAAGAGAAGATAACATCACCAACAAGTCTGACACGTGAATCCTAAAAAGATTTCTATATTACTAAACTTTGTCCACTTGAACTCAAGGAACAACTTTACATTCAATAGTCTATTTCTTCACACAAATCCCAACATATATTACTTCAAATTATGAATTATTTATACAAAATTATCAAAAATTATCTTTAGTGAAAACCTCAAGATCTTTTACAAAATATCCTAAACTGTTTTACAAAGTTAGAACGAAAAAATATAGGAGATATGAAACTGTTGTAGTTGCTTGCCATTATCTTCGAGGATTGTTTGTGGTAAGGAACATCAATTTTAATTTGATAGCAAGTCTAATTTGATGAGGTGGCATCCAAGTCACTAACATTCTATGAGCTTTTTCCTTGCGAAATTATGAAAAATAGAGTCTAGTGATCCCTTTGAATATCTCAATCCAAGATAGATATGTAAACAATAAGAGAGGTTTTTGTATGATTATGTTACCAACAAAAATCCCTTTCAGGTTTTTAAAATTCTTTTCCACCTGTTCAAAAACCACATTTGAAAAAAGTGACTAAAATAGGAAATTTATGGAAAATATGCCTTCAAAGTTGCATTTGAATCTCCCAAACCATAACAATTGTTAGAAAAATGAGGGAAATTTTTCAAAATGGGTCCGTTTCGAAAAAACCTCTTTTTTTTGGAAAGGTGTTCTAAATTTTTTGTAAACCGTGCTTGAAATTACTGTGTTGTATAGGAAAAAACATAGTTTTAACTATCCATTTTTCCAACTTGGTGCCAACTTTAATTGCCAAAGTTCACTTTTGATTTGGTGGGAGTGGGATGAAATGGATATATGACGTGGAGATTAGAGGTGACATGGAGGCGGGGAATGATGGAGGATACGTGGAAGTTGGTGAGTGAACGGGATGAAGGTACGTGGCGAGGGAAGATTGGATGGGATGAGTGACGTGAGAGTCAATGGTATTATTTGTTAATGGGGAGGCGAATGGAAGTTTTAAAGGGGGGGGGGGGGGCGTACGTAATGTTGTGGCGCTTCCATGTTGCCTAATAGGTGTCGCCTTTTCGCCCCCCCTTGCGAATAAAGTGTGAAGGAGCTCGGGTGGGGGCGAAAACAATCCCCAGCCATTGATCCAGGCAAGGTGGATCGTGCTCGTTGAGAGGTGCACCCACATTATTACATATGCCAAAAAGTTTCATATCAACCAAAAATTTAATAAAATTATGAGAATCACAATTTAAATGATGTTATTAATTAATATAAACCTACTTAATTAATCTATAGTTGCGCATTTTGATTTGCAAGCCTATTTTTTTATTTCTTGGAAATAAATTGCAGAATAAAACATTATTTACAACATCTCATATAAAAAATTACAGCTACAATCAAGTCATCCTCTAAAATATAGGACCCTAACAGTGGCTGCAATGGGGATGGCATCCTCCTAGTGAGGTGCCAAAGAAAACCTTAGACTAGTAGCCTAATCCACTAGGCTGATCCCAAGCCTACAACATGCTTTGCCATGAAACCACTGTAACTAAAAACCAATTGATTATTTTCTCTAATCCTCAAACTGAATCAAATCCATTATTTGAACTAAAACCTGAACTGATATTGAAAAATGGAAACTCGCTACAAACTAAAACTGAAAAGAATTCTCAAAGAGTGGAGCTTATTTATCACACTTACTCACCCTAATCTACTGAAATGATTGCAATATCAAGTAATAACAAATTCCCAATGCAACTAGTCAAGCAATTGGATACTTAATTGAATTCTACTCATACTTCTCCTGAGGAGGCAAAAAATATATGATACTGGAAACCCAAAATTCCACTGAAACTGTTGACCATAATCCATAAACATAATAAAAACCATTTTCCTTGATGACCATAATAGATTGGTTAGAGGATCTTGAAAAACATGTAAAGTTACATTTTGATGATCTACAAAATGGAATTCTTTCTAAGAGAAATGGAGTAACGTTTTCATCAATCTTACCATCTTCATTTGAAACAACCAATTCATCGACAACAATAACATCCATAGGTTTTGGGACAACCTGTTCTTCTTCAATAAAATCTTTGTTATCTGAAACTGGAGGCATATTTTCAATTAATGTAGCCACATCTTGAATAACAAAAAGGTTTGCACCCACAGGGTCTAAAAAAATATGCTCTTCAAAAATTTCTGCATTAAGTTTAAAGGAACAAACTTGCTGCATATTATTGCTGAAAATAATGGATGGATCATGGATTTCTTGAGTTTCTATTCTAGAAAAATCATAATTTTGATTTTCAGAAATTTTTTCCTGAATTAAAAACTCAGGAGAAGAAGGGAATGCAAAGCAACTAGAATGATCATTTGTATTTCTAAAAATCTGAGAATATTGCTGCAAACTATCATCAATAAGCGTTTTTTCTTCATTAAAACTGGGCTGCTTGTTCTCTCGTTCTTCTGAAATGTATAAAGGTTCTGAAATGTCATAAAAAATTTCTTGTGAAATTAAGTTATTGAAATGCATATTTGCTTCATTTTCAATCATGGGAGAAATAACTACTTGCTGAAAATTTTCTTGAGTGTCATAGCAGCCAACTTCTTCAACTTCTTCACGATTGAAAGGTATCTCATGAATATCCTCTGTAATCTCATCATCCATAAATTGATCATCTTCACAGTAACCTATGAGGCATTGAATTAAAATTTCAAAATGATCACAACAGTTTTGAACCAACAACAAAGATGGATAATATTCTTTGTATTTCTCAAAAAATACAGTATTTCCTTCCAAATTAAGCATGAACATATTCATAAGAGAATCTTCATGCCATTCAACCTTATGCCTCTGTAAATGGATATGGAATTTTATAATATGTAAAGCAACATTATTACCTTTCTCATCTTTTAACTCTGGAAAATATGATTTCCAATCTATGCAAGGCATGTGATGTGGAAAGGCAGGGATACTAGATCTGTCCATGGGAGCATACCTACGTTATATTTTTGAAATCATATTGAAAACAATCAACAGTAATTGATGAAATTACAGACCTTCACATAGTCGAGTCACCATGAGTGTTCTACAATCTGGGTTCTTTGACAATGGAGTCACCATGAAAGCTTTGAGCTCTGGATTATTGAACATAGAGTCGTCAGGTGAAAGATTTAGTCTTTCTGTGTCTTACTGTTGTCCACCATCAATATTCAAATTTGAACTTAATAGTCCTTTATGGGAAAATGAAACCTTTCTTCCCCAGTATTGTCGCCACTATGTTAGCACTCCATAATTTCCCAAGGATGTGAAGGAAACCCAGAGGTAACCACAAAACCGCTTTTAAGTTTAGAAGTTATCCCTTCTAAACTCAGAGAGGGATCTCTCTGTCAAATTTAGCTTTGTTCTTTTGTAGGATTTTAGGCTAGATGTGAAAGTTCAGAGTCTGGTTTTTAAAATGGTTTGGTTGGAACAACAAGGGAAAACCATTAGGAAATGGAGTCAATTAAGTTTCAAGTTGATCATTTGCAGCTGTGACAGATAAGTTTAACAGGTCAAGCTAGGAAGACTTATTTGATCTAAAAGAGCTTTGTGATATGGTGAAGAATAAAATATTAAGGATCCATTAAACATAGAGAAATTAAGAATTCTATTGTTTAACTTCAGTTGAAAACATTAACTTTGTTCATAAGCTAGAATTTAGTGTACTTAAACAAATTCATATTCTTATTTTTATTTGAACAAAACAGATAAGATAAACATATGAACTAACAGAGAAAAAACATATAAACAAGAGAAGATAACATCACCAACAAGCATGACACATGAATCCTGAAAAGATTTGTGTATTACTAAAATTTGCCCACTTGAGCTCAAGGAACAACTTTACATTCAACAATCTATTTCTTCATACAAATACCAACATCTATTACTTCAAATTATGAATTATTTATACAAAATTATCAAAAAATATCTTGAGTGAAAACCTCAAGATCTTTTACAAAATATCCTAAACTATTTTACAAAGTTAGAACAAAAATATAGGAGATATGAAACTGTTGTAGGTTCTTGGCATTATCTTTGAGGATTTTTGGTGGTAAGGAATACCAATTCAAATTTGATAGCAAGTCCAATTTGATTAGGTGGAATCCAAGTCACTAACTATTTATGAGCTCTACCTCACGAAATTATGAAAAATAGGGTCCAATGATCCCTTTGAATATCTCAATCCAAGATATTTATGTAAAACTTGAGAGAGGCTTTTGTAGATGAGTATGTTACCAACAAAAACACCTTTTAGGTTTTTAAAATTCATTTCCACCTGTTCAAAAACCATGTTTGAAAATTTTGACTAAAACGAGAAATTTCTAGAAAATATGCCTTCTAGGATGCATTCGAATATCCAAAACCATAATAGTTGTTAGAAAACTAAGAGAGATTTTTCAAAATGGGTCCGTTTTGGAAAAAAAACCTCTTTTTTTTTTATAGAAATGTGTTCTGATTTGTTTGTAAACCATTCTTGAAAGTGTTGTGTTGTATAGGAAAAAAACATAGTTTTAACCATCCATTTTTCCAACTCGGTGCTAAATTTAATTGCCAACATTGACTATTGATTTGGTGGGAGTGGGATGAAATGGATATATGACATGGAGGCAGGAGGTGACATAGAGGTGGGGAATGATGAAGGGTACGTGGCAATCGGTGAGTGGATGGGATAAAGGTACGTGGCAAGGGAATATTGGATGGGATGAGTGACGTGAGAGTCAACGGTATTATTTTTTGGTGGGGAGGCGGATGGTAGTTTTTGGAAGGGGGAGGGGTGCGAAATATTGTAGCACTACCACATTTCCTGGTAGGTCCTGCCTTTTTGGACCCCCCCTCCCCCCCCACCCCGGAAATAAAGCATGAAGCATCTGAGGGGAGGGAAGGGGGGTGAAAATGATTCCCCGTCATTGATCCCGACGGGGTGGATCGTGCCCATTGAGAGGTGCGGCCACATTATTATATTTTCCAAAAAGTGTCATATCAAACAAAAATTTAATACAATTATGATAATCACAATTTAAATTATGTGATTAACTAATCTAAACCTAATTAATTAATCTATAATGGCACATTTTGATTTGCAAGCCTAATTTTTTCTTTCTTGGAAATAATTTGCAGAATAAAACATTATTTATAACATCTCATATACAAAATTACAACGAAAATCAAGCCATCCTATAAAATATAAGACCCTAACACATGGAAGAACTTTTGATTTGTGGTGGCATCGGATGTGCTCTAAGACTCAAACTTTGTGGAGAGGCTTAGACACATGTATTCCACATAACCCAGAAATTGTTTTGGGAAATTCCACTAGACATTTTTATTTGATAAATTAATTATTTTTAATCAGACCCAAAGTTTAAACTTAGAAAATTAAAATAATTAATGGGTATTAATCTAAACTATGGGTGAAACTTCTAGAAAAAGCAGATCAAGTGAAAATGTAATCTTGGTCATTGATTGGAGATATATTCTTGACCATTGAAGTCTCAATGATAAGACTATAAAAAAAACTTGAGGGTCATTTCGAAAAACACATTGAGCGATCAAGTGATTGATTTCTTTAGCAAACAGTGCTTAGGGAGAAACTTCAATCTAGATATCTTTTACAGAGAGGGGAAAAGATAGTATCTAGAGAGAAATATTTCTTAGTCGGAGAATCATCAGGAGAGAATGGAAGAGAGATATCCAATAGCTCTAGCGCAGAGCCAGAGAGGCTAACACAGAGCCATGCAGGGCTACACAGATTCTTGCATAGAGGGCAAGAGGAAATCTAAAGGGTTTGATAAAGAATCGATTTCAGAAGTCGGGAGATGAGGTTTGAGACCGGGAGGAAGATATTGATTTTTTTTAGGAGCAGATCGATTCACAAGCTGAGTGACACAGTGCTCAAAAGGATTGATGTTGGGAGTATGCAATGACTGCGCAGAGGCAGTGCATAGCTTGTCAGAGGCATCTCATTCTGTAGTCGGATCGAATGGAATTTCGAGTGATAGTGTGAGGTAACCTCACTAATATTTTTGTCAGACGTATTCTATGTAAATGAATTGTCTAGAGAGACATTCACAGATGTATTCAGATTAATTTTTTGATTAATAATAAAACCGTTAGATCTTTTGCACCAGTTTTCCCACATTGGGTTTTTTTTGGGGACATCTGTTAAAAAATAATGGTGTCCTGTGTGATGTTTTTCGTTTTCTCAATTTCGTGTTTCCGCATATAAATTAATTAAGTGAAGGCTGTAGCAGTAACTACCCCAATGTTTACAAAAGAAATCTCCAAATAATTTGTTAATGTACCTTTCAAGTAGGAGAAGATAGTTCAATTAGCTGCAGTAGGATTCCAGATCTAGGACTTGGATTTTTCACATGGTATCATAGCTTATGGAGCATTGCAGGTCAAATAGGAAGAGCATATCAAGCACTAAGCAGGATGTCGAATAGTGGAAAAAAGTAATAATTCAAATCCCGAGAGGGATTCCACAGTACAAGCCAGAAGGGTTGAAGTTTCGTGGAAAGTCTCTCTCTAAGTGAGTCGATAGAGATGTAAGGCTTCCAGATCAAGATTTTTCCGAACCAGACAGAGAAGCGCAGAGCTAGTGGGACGCAGTTTTTCTGTGGGAGATTTTTGTTGGGCAAAATGTTATCTATTTGTCATTTGTTTGTAAATGTTGTTATGCATAATAAATTAGACTAGGTTTCTCAATACTCATTATGCTTACCTAATTACCTAATTATTCATGTATTATAGTTTGTTGAGTCAAATAGTAAGCACTAAGCTACGCATAACCCTTGTTCTAGTTTTGTTTCAATAATTCAATTCTATAATGGTAGTTTCATGTTGGGCATTGGAATACTAAAGTGCAAAGGTTATGTCCCAAAACCATAACTTACATCACAAGAGCTATTCATAGACTCTCTAATCCATGAAATTAGGACCAAGCTATCATTATGTATAACAAAACATCCAATCTCGAGTCTACGTTATGATACCAGCCCATGTTGGCGGATCATGTGACTAAGAAACTCGAATTAAGTGAAAAATTCCCAGTTTAGTTCTTTAAAACATAATCTTCAACACAACAACCATCATGTTTCCCTTGAAACATTCTTTAGGGTAAATTTTCCATGTTTGGGTCTCATATCATGGCTTGGAATCGTATAAATGATTTTAAACTAAAAAATCATAGATAAGTGCGAAATAGCTTGTTATAACCATAAAGTGTGGCTTAGGGAACAAGAACTGTCGTATTACTTTTAATCCACAAAAAGTGTTTCCCTAGTTTTTCCATAAGGAAAAGTTTCCATCTATAGGCATTGTACATCGATTCAAGGCCATATAAAAGCATTTAGAGATAAAATCTAATGGCTAGGTTATAAATCTATGGTCACCCATCATGCATGAAATTGGGACCCTAATCTTTCAATAGAACAACATTTGCAAAGGTCATATAAAAGGTATTAGGGACAAAATCTAAGTGTGAGGTATTAAATCTATGGTCACCCATTACGTATGAATAGGTCCCTTTATCTTTTAATAGGAAAATATTTGCATCTTCGGGGTATATATTGTGGTGATGAGATTTTTAGATGCTTTTGAGCTGAAAGTGAATGCTTTAGGAGAAAAAATCCATGGTTTTTATTTGCATTTAACATGGTTTAAGCTACAAGAACCATTTATGAAACTTGTAATTCCTGGGAAAAGATTGAATATGTATCACTTATACTCTTAGTAAGATATCAAAATTTTTAATCTGTAATAAAAGTATGGATGAGATGAAAAAGTTAAGGCTTAAATCCCAAAAACTATAGTTTATATAACGAGAAGCATCTGTGTAATTCTTGATCGATGAGATTTTACACCTAATATTCTTGTATGACAAAACATTCATCTTAAAGGATTCATGTCATGGTATAGGGCCAAATAGGTAGATTCTAAATTAAACATACATATTTCAAAAGGTATAAAATTTGATTTATGATTAAAAAACTCCTGATATTGAGTTTTGAATCCCTTTTAAGAAAAATAACACACCAAATGCATTCAAACAAAATTTGATATAAATTGTGATTGTGATTTATGAAAAATATGCATATAAATTTGTATTCATTCAAGAAAACTATGCTACATAAAACTAAACTAATTGATATTTTTTCACCCATGATATTTGAATGGCTAATGTTTCCAGCAATTTCTATACACAATTAATTATGTAGTGAATAAACATATTTTTCACCTTATAACCAAAAGTTTCTAGCAATTTCTATACACAATTAATTATATATAGAATAAACATAATTTTCACCTTATAACTTAAAGTTTCTAACAATTTCTATACACAATTAATTATGTATTGAATAAACTATCTTGTTCACCTTATAACCTAAATGCAAAATCAAATAAAATATGACAAAAAAAAGTTTATAAACATTCCATAAATTGTGTATAGAAATTGTTAAAAACTTTAAGTTATAATTCATGGTCAAAGTTAAATTGATTAAAAGTTGAAAAAAAAAAAAAAAAACCAAATAACATAAAATTTCATTTATTTATTCCAAACAGAGTAGCAACACCACAATGGATTGTCAACGCCAGCTTCATATGAAAACATTGTGGGCCCGTCCTGGAATTGACATCTAAAATATGGCAACTTCGAATTACCAGAATGCACAAATAGGCAGTTCGCGTGGACTTTCATTTATTTATTAAATATCACTCCTACACGTTTATGGACTTTGTATTTTAATCATTAGTTTTAATGCTGTAGGGTATAAGATCGATGTAGGATAATTCATTATTTTTTCAATGAAGTAATTTTATCGCATTAAACTTCATATAGATTAATTAATTTATTTAAATAATTAAAATTGAAATTAATATAATTTAATTATTTTATATTTTATATTTTGTTAGAATTAAAATTAGTTTGATTTAATTATTGATTTGAAGTATTCAACTATTTAAAAAATTATCATAATATTTTAAACATTTAAAAAAATAAGTTAGTTTAATTTAATTTATTATTTTTAAAATATATGACAATAAATAAATAAAATAATTATATTTTGAATTTGTTCATATTTAATAAATAAAATATAAAAATATATTTAAAATGCATTTTTTTTAAGCATGTATCATAAACATAAAACAATATATTATTTTAACTTTGCTCATATTCATCAAATATAAATATGAATACTTTTACTTTGTATATATTATTAACATAAAATTATTCCATATTCATCAAATATAAATATGAACACTTTGACTTTGCATGTATCGTTAAAATAAAACAATTTCATATTCAACTTTACTCCTATTCATCAAATATAAATATGAATATTTTGATTTTGCATGTATCATTAACATAAAACAATCCCATATTCATTAGATGATACTTTGACTTTGGCTTTGCTCATATTCATCAAATATAGACATGAAGAAGATACCTAAAATGAACTTTGCTTGTTTTGTTTTAACATGTATCATAAAAATAAAACAATTCAAACCTTGGTATTGGATATGGATACCCACCAGGGCTCTCTTTTGTTTTAGCATGTATCACAAACTTGAAACAATTCAAACCTAGATATAGATACCCATAAGGACTCTTTTTTCTTTAACCATAAACATACAACATCATTAGATAATAACTATATTGATTCAATATTTCCTATTAATATCCAATATCTCCAGTGCCCAGTGCCCATCTCAATCACATTATTCATTGATAGCTCATTGGAAAATTTGTTAACATGGTGGCCTCCAAGGTCAATCTATTCATCTTCTTGATCATCCTCTCGTTGCAAATCTTTGCAATATTATCTAAAGAGAATGGTCATAAAAATGGAATATCTATTTCTCTTCACACAAGAAGGTCCTTGCAAGGGATCAGCGTGGAGGAACCTTTGTACCATCCTGGTGACTTCATCGAGTATTACATCAAATTATCTGTGGGCACTCCTCCGCAGGATTTATTGCTGCTCGTGGACACTGGCACTAATGTGGTGTGGGCACCCTGCACCCCAAAGTATACATGTACCAACTGCACTGGATACAAGACTGTTTTTCTTCCCAGCAATTCATCGTCTGCTCTTCCTGTACAATGTTCAGATCCAAAGTGTGAAGATGTTTGTGGACCAGATGGGATCTGTGGCGGAACTAATATTGGCCCCGGTTGCATGGGGACATGTCCAGAGTATTGGATTTTCAATATCCATGGTTCTAGAAACACCATCGGGTATCTACTGACTGATACCTTGAGTTTTCCAATGGGAAGTGGACACATAACTAAATTTAACTTGGGATTCGGATGCTCAGTGTCTTCGTTCGGGGTTGCGGGTATTGCAGGATTTGGCAGGGGAGATTTGTCTTTGCCTTCCCAGCTTAGTGCTCTTATTGGCGACAAATTCGCGTATTGCCTTAATGATCAAAGCAATAGCGTGATAGTGTTGGGTGACATGGCAGTTCCCAAGAATGTCCCTTTGAATTACACTCCCTTTATAAATAACACCCAATACAATGAATTTTATTACATTGGTCTACAAGGGGTGAGTATTGGTGGACAATCCCTAGCACTGCCCTCTTATATGTTCACATTTGATAGTTTCGGAAACAGTGGAACCATCATAGATTCTGGAACTTCTTTCACTACCTTTCCCCCAGACGTTTATGACCAGATTGCAACTAAATTTGCTTCTCACATTGGATATCCAAGAGCTCCTCAAGTTGAAGCGGCCACTAAATTTGGATTGTGTTACAATGTGTCTAGTACAGCCAACAGGAAAATACAATTCCCCGAGTTCGCATTCCTTTTCAATGATGGCTCACATATGGTACTCCCTCAGGACAATTATTTCGCGCTGATGAACAGTTCTGACACTTACTGCTTGATGTTTTCTAGTGCCCCTATTGATCTTGGCGGACCTATTGCTTTTCTAGGAAACTATCAGTTGAGGAACTTTTATATATTGTATGATAGGGAGATTAATCATTTGGGCTTCACTCAATAGGGTTGCTAGAAATCCATCTACTCTTCTGGTTCATTCATTGATGGTCCACTCTATCTACATATGGTGTCTGTATTTCCTTTTCATTGTGAAGATTTAGTCTTATTACTTCATTTTATAATGTTGGAGATTATTGAATGATGTTTCATCATTTAATGTAATTTTCGTGTGAGTTGTTTGGTTATTAATTAGTTGGATTTTAGAGATTTAGTCCAACTAAAATAACTCTCTTAATTTGGTGTTTGGTTGAGATGTTTTCTCAACTCTTTGATTATGTAGTTAAGATAGTATTTCTATCTTACACCAATAATTATTGATGTATTTTATATGTGATGTTTAATAAAATACCATATAGTTTTTCGTATGAAATTGTTTTTATAAATTGGTATCAACCCGGGTAACTATGGGGTAACTCCCTCACGGGAGAGCCCAGAATATGAGAAAAATGTAAGATTAATTTATTGTTGTGTGAGATTAAAGGATTTTGTGAATGTTTTTGTATGTTGAGCTGGTCATAGTTTCTTGGAGATTCACAACGTTCTTAAGCACATTGAACATATTTTCACATAATTCAGTTGTATTTACCATGAATTTAGTAATGATAAAATTGGGTCGTGTGGGTGTTAAGACGAGCACATAGGGTAAGATTAGATGACTGTGGAGCTGCTTTGACTGATCATAAAGCCAAGCAGTACAACCATTCTCGATTAATTCTTCTTCTTTCATTGATTGCCTAAATCATATAGGAATCTTTGGTAACTAGTTTCACCAAACAAAGGAAAAGCTTCGCCAACCAAAGGTTAAGAGGGTGATTGGGTACCAATTACAAGGGAAACCCTCTCAATTGGGATTAGGTCCTGTAAAGTGACAAATATTTTGGGAGATGCAAACAACTTCGGTATTTATAATTAGGAATTTCAAGAGTAGATCTAACTTACCAACAACATCATAAGAAACAACTTGATTTATTGAAAGTGTTACGGGAGGATGACCGAAGACTGCCAATGACAACCCATTCTAAAACATTATGGCAACTTCTAGTAACCAGAATGTACAACTTGGTCAATTCGCCTCGACTTTCATTTACTTATTAAAATATCACAAGAGTTTATACCTTTATGGACTTTATTTTTAATCATTAGTTTTATGGTTCAATCTTTCGATCACTAGTTTTAATGTTGATGGAATAATATCTTAATGTTGTATGGAATAAGATTAATGATAATTAATTATTTTTTCGAAGAGTTAATTTGATGAAATTAAATTTCTTATAGATTAATTAATTTATATAAAATAGTTAAAATTGAAATTAATTTAAATATATATTTCAAATCTTTTAAAATTGAAATTAATTTATTGGTTTGAAGTACTTAACCATTTTTAAAAAAATTATCATAATATTTTAAACATTTAAAAATAAACTAATTTAATTTAATTATTAACTTAAAGCATATAACAATAAATAAAAAAATAACCATATTTTGACTTTGCTCATTTATTAAATAAAACATCAAGAAAATATCTAAAATGCATAGTTACCAAATTGGCCCAAATCGTGGAAAAAAAATAAGAAATTTGCTAGTATATTCGAACACCCTCCACAAAATACGATAGTAGAATAAGTGTTGGATCAGCTGGAAAAAGAAATACACAGTTCACAGTTGAGACTCGCAACATATCTTTAAACACAAATTGATAGTTGTAGAATGTCATGCACACTGAAGGGGAAGTTGAATGCTCATCTATTTTTTTCGGATAACCTAAACGGGTGAAGCCCAATAGTGCAGGCAGAAAGAGAAGCAAATGAGAGTAATTGTAAAATTGGAAAATTTCCAAAAACATAGTTAAAAGAGGTGATTTATTTTTCTATAAAAAAAATCTAATTATCAATTTTCTAAATACATATCTCCTATTTTTTTATGGAAAGATTCTATATAAATAAAATTTTAAATTAAAGAAAGATTTTAAATTTAAATTATGTTTTAAAGGGAATCAGTGAGTGTAAACCTTTTTTTGGTAAATTTTATATGGATTTTTTTTATTATTATCCACATTGAGAGGTTATTTAATATTCAAACTAATTACATCACAATTACAAGTTATTTAATATTAAAAATAAATTAGACTATAGTTAAAATTTATTTAATATTATCATTTTTTTTCTAATTGAATTCTTTTCTTTAGAATTTGTATCCTATGGTATTGAATTCAAATCCGAATTGGAACTTGGTAACTATGCTAAAATGAACTCTTGTTTTTTTTGTTTTAACTTTAGCATCTATCATAAACATAAATCAATTTTATCTTGTTGAGATGGATACTTTGACTTTGCTCATATTCATCAAATATAAATATGAATACTTTGAATTTTCTTGTATCATAAACATAAAACAATCCCATATTCATGAGATGGATACTTTGACATTGCTTATATTCATCAAATATAAATATAAATACTTTGACATTGCTTATATTCATCAAATATAAATATAAATACTTTGACTTTGTCTATATTCCTCAAACATAAACATGAAGAAGATACCTAAAATAAAACAATTCAAATAGGAATATTGGATATAAATCCCCACAAAGACTCTTTTGTTTTAGCATGTATCACAAACTTAAAAAATTTAACCCTAAATATGGATACCCATAAAGACTCTTTTTTCTTTAATCATAAATATAAACCATCATTACATACATTTTCAATATTTCGTATTAATATAAAATATCACGAGTATCCTCTGCCTATTTCAGTCACATTATTCATTAATAATCATTGGAAATTTTTTTAACATGGTGGCCTCCAGGTTAAATTTGATCATCCTCTCATTACAACTCTCTGCATATTGTCTAAAGAGAATGATCACAACAATAACAATGGAATATACTCTTCATAGAGGAGGTCCTTGCAAGGGATCATCATGGAGGAGCCTATGTACCCTCCCGACGACTTCATTGAGTTTTACTTCAAAATATCGGTGGGCACTGCTCCGTAGGAAATACAACAGATCGAAGTAAGTGTGAAGAAACTTCTAGATTTCTTAAGTAGTTGGCAGTGAAGGTTTTAAGTAGTTGCTATGCTGCCCACTTACTTTGCTTTGTGATGTTTGGTTTGCTCCCTATACTTGGCGGACTTGATGCGGGGTGGCACTGGAGTTGGATATCTTTGGCAACTAGTTTCATCAATACCATCAATTACAATGATTACATGTGGCTGACATGTTTTGAAATGTTAACGCCATAATAGAAGTAGGGAACAATTACTAGGTTGTGAACAGTTTGAATGATAAGCAATGAAAGAGTTACCACATTTTGATCATAAAGTTGTAAATGATAACACCAGCCTAGATTCATCTTAACTCTGGATCTATCAAGCGCTAAGAGGGATCAAAGCTCTCGAGGTGCAAATTTTTTTTTTGAGTGAAAAATTTGAGGAAAGGTTTGCACCTCGAGAAATTTGATCATTCTCGGTGCTTGATAGATCCGAAGTTAAGATGGATCTAGGTTGGTTTCAGTCATGTGCGTCCAAGGAAAATCTATTGAACATATGATTAATTTTATCAATAATATGTAAATACATATAATATTAATATAACCATTTTAAATATGCTAAATATGTCTGAGATTTATCTAGTCATTTTAATTTTAATTTTGCTTAGTTACCTCAGTTTGTTGAGATGATAAATATTGTAAAATAAATTTAATGATTAAAAATGATGAAATAAAAGTTTTTTAATGCAAAGTGACAATGTAATAGTGTTGAATGATAGAAAATGTGAGTAATAAGAATGTACTCAATTACAAATAGTCTTCATTGTGATCAATCTCAAACTATTTTATTCTAATATTCTTAGTGTCACCCTTGTTAATTTTGTCATCTTTTCATATAAATTATAAGAAAGGACAGTTGAAATCGTAAACCATTTAAATATTTAGCTAGATTTGTTGTAGTAAACATCATACTTTGTCTCTCTTTCTCTCCAATATTAATAGGTTTAATTACTATAGCATAAAAATCAATGTACATTTTCAATAATTTTTTGTGCTTACACTGAAATCAATGTACACTATTAATCTAATGATTTTAAAATTAATGTACCATCATACATCCAATTACATCAAATCAGAAATCAAGACATGCACTGAAATCAATGCATATAATGCAAGAAATCAAATAAGATTAGAAAACAACATCTACACTGAAATCAATGCATCTAATGCAAGTAATCAAACTTAGGATTAGAAATCAACATCTACACTCAAATCAATGCATCTAGTTCAAGTAAGAAAATAGGATTAGAAACCAACATCTACACTGAAATCAATGCATCTAGTGCAAACAATCAAATAGGATTAGAAATTACCATCTACACTGAAATCAATGCATTTAGTGCAAACAATCAAATAGGATTAGAAATCATCTACATTGAAATCAATGCATCTAGTGCAAGAAATCAACTATAATTAGAAACCAAGGTCAAGGTCAAGGTTAAGCTTAACCTAACCTTAACCTTTACCTAACCTTAACCCTAACCTAACCGTAACCTAACCTTAACCTTAACCATAACCTTAACCTTAACCTTAACCTAACCTTAAACTTGACCTTGAACCTAACCTTAACCTTACCTTTACCTTAAGCTTAACGTTAACATTCCCATAACCATAACCTTAACCTTGACTTTAACCTTTACCTAACCTTAACCTTAACCTAACCCTAACCTTGACCAAACCATTAACCATAACTATAACCTAACCTTAACCTTAACCTTCCCATAACCATAACCTTAACCTTAACCTTTACCTTAACCTAACCTTCACCTTAACCTTGACTTTACCGTTAACCTTAACCTAACCTTAACCTTACCTTAACCTTAACCTTATCTTAACCTTAACTACAACCTAACCCTAACCTTGACCAAACCTCAACCTTAACCTTAACTTTACCCTTAACCTAACCTTAACCTTAACCTTAACCTTGACTTTACCCTTAACGTAACCTTAACCTTAACCTCCCGTGACCAAACCCTTAACTGTAACCTTAACCTTACTAAACCCTTAAGGTTAGGGTAAAGTTAAAGTTAAGGTTAAGGTTAGGTTAACATTAAGGTTAAGGTTAGGTTAATGTTATGGTTAAGGTTACGGTTAGGTCAAGGTTAAAGATTTAGTCAATTTAAGTTTAAGGTTAAGGGTAAAGTTAAGGTCAAGGTTAGGGTCAGGTTATAGTTATGGTTAAGGTTAGGTTAAGGGTAAAGTTAAAGTTAAGGTTAAGTTGAAGGTTAAGGGTAAGGTTAAGGTTAAGGTTAGGTTAAGGTTAAGGTTAAGGGTAAAGTCGATGTTAAGGTTAGGTTAAGGTTAAGGGTAAGGTTAAGGTTAGGTTATGGTTAAGGTTAAGGGTAAGGTTAAGCTTAAGGTTAAGTTAGGTTAAGGCTAAGGTTAAGGTTAAGGTACATGTACCAACTGCGCTAGATACAAGACTGTTTTTCTTCCCAGCAATTCATCATCTGCTCTTCCTGTACAGTGTGCAGATCCAAAGTGTGAAGATGTTTGTGGGCCAGATGGGATCTGCGGCGGAACAAATATTGGCCCCAATTGCTCAGGGACGTGTCCAAAGTATTGGATTTTCAATATCCATGGCTCTAGAAACACCACTAGGCAACTACTGACTGATACCTTGAGTTTTCCAACGAGAAGTGGACACATAACTAACTTTAACTTGGGATTCGGATGCTCAGTGGCTTCGTTCGAGGTTGCTGGTATTGCAGGATTTGGTAGAGGAAATTTGTCTTTGCCTTCCCAGCTTAGTGCTCTTATTGGCGACAAATTCACGTATTACAAGGGAAACCCTCTCAATTGGGATTAGGTCCTTTAAAGTGACAAATATTTTGGGAGATGCAAACAACTTCGGTATTTATAATTAGGAATTTCAAGAGTAGATCTAACTTACCAACTACATCTTAAGAAACAACTTGATTTATTGAAAGTGTTATGGGAGGATGACCAAACACTGCCAATGACAACCCATTCTAAAACATTATGGCAACTTCTAGTAACCAGAATGTACAACTTGGTCAATTTGCCTCGAATTTCATTTACTTATTAAAATACCACAAGAGTTTATACCTTTATGGACTTTATTTTTAATCATTAGTTTTATGGTTCAATCTTTCGATCACTAGTTTTAATGTTGCATGGAATAATATCTTAATGTTGTATGGAATAAGATTAATGATAATTAATTATTTTTTCGAAGAGTTAATTTGATGAAATTAAATTTCTTATAGATTAATTAATTTATATAAAATAGTTAAAATTGAAATTAATTTAAATATATATTTCAAATCTTATTAAAATTTAAATTAATTTTATTTAATTTATTGGTTTGGAGTAATTAACCATTTTTTAAAAATTTATCATAATATTTTAAAGATTTAAAAATAATTTAATTTAATTTAATTATTAGCTTAAAGCATATAACAATAAATAAAAAAATAACGATATTTTAACTTTGATCATATTTATTAAATAAAACATCAAGAAAATATCTAAAATGCACAGTTACCAAATTGGCCCAAATAGTGGAAAAAAATAAGAAAATTGTAGTACTATTCGAACACCTTCCACAAAATACGATAGTAGAATAAGTGTTGGATCAGCTGGAAAAAGAAATACATAGTTCACAGTTTAGACTCCCAACATATCTTTAAACACAAATTGATAGTTGTAGAATGTCATGCACACTAAAAGGAAGTTGAATGCTCATCTATTTTTTTTGGATAACCTAAACGGGTAAAGCCCAATAATGCAGGCAGAAAGAGAAGCAAATGAGAGTAATGAGAGTAATTGTAAAATTGGAAAATTTCCAAAAAAATAGCTAAAAGAGGTGATTTGTTTTTCTATAAAAAAAATTTAATTATCAATTCTCTAAATACATATCTCCTATTTTTTTTTGGAAAGATTCTATATAAATAAATTTTAAAATTAAGGAAAGGTTTTAAATTTAAGTTATGTTTTAAAGGAAAGCAGTGAGCCTAAACTTTTTTTTGGTAAATTTTATATGGATTTTTTTTATTATTATCCACTTTGAGAGGTTATTTAATATTGAAACTAATTACATCACAATTACAAGTTATTTAATATTAATAATAAATTAGACTATAGTTAAAATTTATTTAATATTATCATTTTTTTTCTAATTGAATTCTTTTCTTTAGAATTTGTATCTTATTGTATGGAATTCAAATCCGAATTGGAACTTGGTAACTATGCTAAAATGAACTCTTGTTTTTTGTTTTTTTCAACTTTAGCATCTATCATAAACATAACTATGCTAAAAAGAACTCTTGTTTTTTTTTTAAACTTTAGCATGTATCATAAACATAAATCAATTTCATCTTGTTGAGATGGATACTTTGACTTTGCTCATATTCATCAAATATAAATATGAATACTTTGAATTTTCTTGTATCATAAACATAAAACAATCCCATATTCATGAGATGGATACTTTGACATTGCTCATTTCATCAAATATAAATATGAATACTTTGACTTTGTGCATATTCATCAAACATAAACATGAAGAAGATGCCTAAAATAAAACAATTCAAATAGGAATATTGGATATAAATCCCCAGAAAGACTCTAAAATTCAACCCTAAATATGGATACCCATAAAGACTTTTTTTCTTTAATCATAAATATAAACCATCATTACATACATTTTCAATATTTCGTATTAATATAAAATATCACGAGTACCCTCTGCCCATTTCAGTCACATTATTCATTAATAATTCATTGGCAAAATTTTTAACATGGTGGCCTCCAGGTTCAATTTGATCATCCTCTTGTTACAACTCTCTGCAATATTGTCTAAAGAGAATGATCACAACAATAACAGTGGAATATACTCTTGATAGAGGAGGTCCTTGCAAGGGATCATCATGGAGGAGCCTATGTACCCTCCCGGTGACTTCATCGAGTTTTACTTCAAATTATTGGTGGGCACTCCTCCGTAGGAAATAGGACAGATCGAAGTAAGTGTGAAGAAACTTCTAGATTTCTTAAGTAGTTGGCAGTGAAGGTTTTAAGTAGTTGCTACGCTGCCCACTTGCTGTGCTCCGTGATGTTGGGTTTGCTCCCTATACTCGGTGGACTTGATGCAGGGTGGCACTGGAGTTGTATATCTTTGGCAACTAGTTTCATCAATATCATCAATTACAATGATTACATGTGGCTGATATGTTTTGAAATGTTAACGCCATAATAGAAGTAGGGAACAATTACTAGGTTGTGAACAGTTTGAATGATAAGCAATGAAACATTTACCACATTTTGATCATAAAGTTGTAACTGATAACACCAGCCTAGATTCATCTTAACTCTGGATCTATCAAGCGCTGAGAGGGATCAAAGCTCTCGAGGTGCAAACTTATTTTTTGAGTGAAAAATTTGAGGAAAGGTTTGCACCTCGAGAGATTTGATCCTTCTCGGTGCTTGATAGATCTGAAGTTAAGATGGATCTAGGTTGGTTTCAGTGACGTGCATCCAAGGAAAATCTATCAAACATATAATTAATTTTATCAATAATGTGTAAATACATATAATATTAATATAACCATTTTAAATATGCTAAATATGTTTGAGATTTATCTAGTCATTTTAATTTTATTTTTTCTTAGTTACCTAAATTTGTTGAGATGATAAATATTGTAAAATAAATTTAATGATTAAAAATGATGAAATAAAAATTTTTTAGTGCAAAGTGACAATGTAGTAGTGTTGAATGATAGAAAATGTGAGTAATAAGAATGTACTCAATTACAAATAGTCTTCATTGTGATCAATCTCAAACTATTTTATTCTGATATTCTTATTGTCACCCTTGTTAGTTTTGTCAAGTTTTCATATAAATTATAATAAAGGACAGTTGAAATCGTAAACCATTTAAATATCTAGCTAGATTTTTTGTAGTAAACATCATACTTTGTCTCTCTTTCTCTCCAATATTAATAGGTTTAATTACTATAACATAAAAATCAATGTACATTTTCAATAATTTTTTGTGCTTACATTGAAATCAATGCACACTATTAATATAATGACTTTGAAATTAATGTACAATCATACATCCAATTACATCAAATCAGAAATCAAGACATGCACTAAAATCAATGCATATAATGCAAGAAATCAAATAAGATTAGAAAACAACATCTACACTGAAATCAATGCATCTAATGCAAGTAATCAAACTTAGGATTAGAAATCAACATCTACACTCAAATCAATGCATCTAGTTCAAGTAAGAAAATAGGATTAGAAACCAACATCTACACTGAAATCAATGCATCTAGTGCAAACAATCAAATAGGATTAGAAATTACCATCTACACTGAAATCAATGCATTTAGTGAAAACAATAAAATAGGATTAGAAATCATCTACATTGAAATCAATGCATCTAGTGCAAGCAATCAACTATAATTAGAAATCAACATCTAAATTGAAATTAACGCATCTAGTGCAAGAAATCAAATAGGATTAGAAATCACCAGCTACATTGAAATCAATGCATTTAGTGCAAGCAATCAAATAGGATTATAAATCATCTACATTGAAATCAATGCCTCTAGTGTAAGTAATCAAATATCATTAGAAATCAACATCTACACTAAAATCAATTAATCTAGTGCAAGAAATCAAATAGGATTAGAAATCACCATCTACACTAAAATCAATGCATCTAGTGCAAGAAATCTTTGTCCCTCTCTCCTACCTCCATATATATATATATGTCCATGTCTCCTTCTTTGCCTCCTTATCTCACCCCCGAAAACACATACACACTCTCACTCCATATCTATCAATCTATTTGTCCCTCCCTCCCTATCTCCATCTTTCTCTTCTTTCTATTTACCTTCCATCTATATCTCTATCTCCCTCTGTCTCTATATATCAACCCCAAAACATACACTCTATTTCTCCAATCTATGTATCTATCACTACCTCCTCCTCTCCCTCTCTCTTTGTCTCTTCCCCTTCCCTCCCTCTCCCCCGCCTCTATCTCCCTTCCCTTCTATTGTCCTCTCTCCATCTTCCTTATCACTCTCTCTCTCTCTCTCTCTCTCTCTCTCTCTCTCTCCACCTTTCTTTATATATCTCTTTATTATTACCTCAGTCTCTCTGCCCCTCCATATCCATCTCTCTTTCCCTACCTCTCTCCACTCTCTCACATCCTATCTCTCTTCCTTTCTCTCCCACCTCTCTCTCTCTCTCTCTCTCTCTCTCTCTCCCTCTTCACCTTATAACTTTGTTACTATATTCCCATCTCTCTCCTTCTCTCCCCCTTCTCTCCATATCTCATTCTTTGTCTCTTAATCTCACCCCAAAACATACACACACTCTCCCTATCTCTTCCTTATCACACACACTCTCTCTCTCTCTCCACTTCTCATTCTCTATTTATTTCTTCTTCCCTCCATCTCTCCCCTTCCAACTCCATCTATTTATTCCTCCATCTCTCCTTCTATATACCTCCCTCTCTCCTCCTATATCTCAAGTACTCTCTCTTTTCCTTCCTCTCTCCCCCTTTCTCTCTTACCTCCATCTCTCTTCCCCCATCTCTCTCTCTCTCTCTCTCTCTCTCTCTCCCTATATATATATATAGAGAGAGAGAGAGTGATGAGGGAATATATATATATATTCCCTCATCACTCTCTCTCTATCTCTCCTCTACCTTCCTCTGTATTCCCCCATCACTCTCTCTGTTGAGGAGGTAAATCCCCTCTGCGGACAGAGGCGATCCCTACTAGCCCAGCAGGGGTCTAGCAACAATCAGAAATGTTACGACGCAAGTTCCTAGTTACGAATGAAAAGACTAAAGATAGAAGCCTACCTGGATTCCAATGCTATGATCTGAAGAAGAGAGCGTTCCCATTCCTCAGCCTCGGCAGATCACGATCCTCCAACGATTTCCGCGGATGGACACCTGCACATGCAAGAAACAAACAGATACAAGCATAAAATCCGGCATACGTAACTCAATATCAGTCAGAAAGGATATTACTCATATTAACATCATTGAAAACAGAGTGGAACCATAATCGTAATCATTCATTAAATAACAATCGAAGAAAGATTACAACCAATGTTCTGACGTCGTGTTCTCCTTCGGATGGGTCTCCAGTCGTTCACATCTCGCAAAGCTCGCCAGGGAAAGGGAAAACCTCTCTAGAGTCTCTCGACAATAGTCTCCTTACTTGAGTCGGCCTTAAGGGAAGAAAAAGGGCTCTTACAGCACAAAGGCTCTTGGGAATTTGGAGATTCAAAGCTTAGGCACTTCAAGACTAGCTTGCCATGGAATTGAGCAGGCTTTTATAGATGGGGAAGGAGAGAGTTGGGATCCCTATTATTGTGGGATTGGCCCTATCAACAAGGAAGGTTCCATGGGAGGTGGCAAACCACTTCCCTTCCATAGAACTCCCGCAGCCAAACCTCCCAACTCAAGATAGGCAATGGTTTCTGAGTTTGTTGAAACTCAACTTCTGCCATCTTTATTTAAAAAACATTCCTTAAATTGGCTGGCGTGACTACTGCTCTAGTACAGAGCGCCAGTTGGCGCGGCGTCTTTGCATGATTTTCCCCATTGGCGCGAGTGATGAACTGTATGCCCGCGCCAATGCAAAAGGAGATGTTTTTCATGATTTTTGCAAGGAGATGTCTTAAGGGAAAATGAAGCTCATGCTTAGAGGAATGCATTGATGATGTTTTCAAGGCATGACAATGTTCACAGGTCACAAAATGGGTCCTCCATTGTGCGGGACGGGGAATGGTAGGGACAGTGACAAATTACTGTGTAACAGATGCCCCCTAAAGTATGAGGCCTGAGAGAGAGAGGGGTGAAATGCTTTACGAGAACATGTTCAACTGAAGGCCCGCCGTCGGAAAACCTGCGCAGAAAAATACAACTGATATCTCAAGTACATGATGTATATGTGGTATGGGCGCAGCCATCCGAAACAAAGTACACTACAATCTGGATCCAGGGTATGGTCGCAGCCATCCAGCGAGGATCAAATAAATAGACTCAGGTATGGTCGCAGCCATCCAATCAATGAGTCATATACATAATGATAATAATCCACAATCGCAGCCTGGATTACAACAAACACAATCCAGGGTCTTGCGCTCCATCTCGACCCAAACAAAGTACAAGTTCGAGCATGTGAATATGTGAAGCTGAAGTCGAACATGCAGGAACATCGTCTGATTACCAGCCAATGATGAAAGCTGTTAACAGACGCGAGAGGAACCACCAATAATGACAATGGCCCTCAAGGTACTACAGGTACAATCTACGACGTGTGAATCAATGAGTTGGCGTCGAACACCCGCAGAATCACTCGATCGGAGGCCAATGATGAAAACCTCACGTCGAATGCGACGAACCTGCCATTGAGGCATGCAGGCTCCAAGGTACCATAAGGGAGTCTCTAGAGCAGCTTCCTGGATAATGAGCTGAAGTCGACAGGAAGTGACCTTGATCGAAGGTGGGCCATAATTTTTCCCACATCATCGACACGAGACAGAGGAACATGATGTTTTGTTGTGAATCAGGATCGTATGAGAATCAGAGGAAGGTTGATATTTGCAGAGGCCAACTTCTCTTGAACATATAAACGACACGACAGTGGACTTGGCAGTATTTGACATCAATAGATCAGAGGTCATGGTGACAAGGCAATGAGCAGAGGAGAGGTCAAAAGGGATTATCCAAACCCACGGAGGCAAAGTGAAAAAATGAGATGAGATGTCCCCAACCCGACACGAATGCAGACAAGTGCCATGTTCAAGAGCGACATACTGCCGACGACAACGACGATGGTTCCATTTTTTCCCCCACCATTTCTGGCGAGTACCCCAATTATTTTTGATAACCAGCTTGAAGGGGATAGCATATGCTTGTGATATAAGTCCGCCCTTCGGGCGAATCCATCCTAGTGCATTTAACGAGTCCTAGGAAGGAGAAACTCGGAGAACGTCATTGCGACGGAATCCAATGTCATCAGGGTTTAACGAGTCTGACAAAGGAAGAACTTGGCGTCTTTTCATGTTTAGAGAGTTTGAAAAGACAGCGGAAAAGAAAACTCCACAGGTCCCTTTTTGTAAATAGTTTCCCAGATCCGAAAAGGTAGAAAACAATATCCGGGAAAACCTCCTAGTCGCGATAGGCTAGGGTATTCCTTTTTCGTAATCAATCCATCCCAGCCCGAAAAAGGGTTAAACTTATACTGGGCGGATGTCGATTCGTGTCCAATTTAACGAGATCGAAACGACAAGGGCCTCGGCAATCTTTTCATGTTTAGAGAGTCAGAAAAGAGCTGAAAGGTGACTCCAAAGTGACTTTTTCGTGTATTTACCGAGTCCGAAAAAGTATAAAATACAACTCGTTTCCATCGTTAAAGTCACAAAAACCTGCTGCTACACATACCAAGCAAGCGTAAAATCCATTTTCGACATAACATATAAAAATATTTGATAAAAATGACTTTTTACAACTCATTTTATGTCAAAAAGTTATAAATATGTCAAATTGGTAAAAATAAAATTACATTTACTATTTACCTTGGTAAAAAGCAACAGTGGTCCATTTGGAGCAGAAACTTCTGACGGTGATTGCAACAAATCTAGTTGACCATTCAGCTTCTCGTCTGTCACAGGTAAGAGGCGCTCCCTTGCTCTTCATTTTCATCCAAATTTTAATAGTTTTACCCTGTAAATTAGTTTTCTAGAGCCATTTTTGAAAATTTAGGGCCGGGCTCATTGGCGCGGGTATCGGGCACGGACCCGCGCCAATGAGCTCTTTTATACAAAGGGCCCGCACCACGTGGCGCGACTGTTCACGAAACAGCCGCGCCAGCGGCCGAACCTAAAAATACGCCTAAAATTTCGACATTTAGACCAAATTGTGTGGAATTTGAGACTCATCAGAGATCTAACTAAGGGTTTATGACCATATGAACGCAGGTAATCAATCAAAATGGCGATTGAATGGAAAGAACGAGAACATGGAGAAGAGGATGAACAAGCCATGCAAAGTCAAGCTTGCATGAATGCACTTAGAAACTGTGGACTGAAAAAATTCTTCCTCACACCGTGTCTACGAGCTCAGCCCGAGCTCCTCCAGTATTTAATCAGTATCTGGGATGAACGTGAACAGGTGTTCAGGTTACGAGACCAGGTATTAGAGCTGGAGGTTTCCCATGTTTATTTTATCACTGGATTGTCCCGCAGAGGTCCGATCCCGGTGTTGACTGGAAGCAGAACATCTGGGGAGAAGATGGAAGAAGTGATGGCACGAGTGTGCCAAGGAGCTCAAACGGGATCAGGTAGCAAGAAAGTGGATATCCACACTATCCCTGATCTGGCATTGAGAGTGGTCCTCCATACCATCACGCGGGCTGCTGGGTCGCAGGCACCGCACGAGGCCACAAAGGCCCAACTCCTCTTGGCCTCAGAATGCATGAGTCCCCTGCTGTTCGACTGGGCAACAGTAGTAACAATCAATATGAAAAGGCAGCTCACGAAATGCAAACAGGGTAAACTGAAACAGTTCGGTTATGGTTCCATCCTGGTATCGTTCATTCTGGAACGCTTACCAATCTTCCAGGGCCAAGGGGCCGCAGTAGCAGATCCGATACCACGAGAGCCAAGAATGGCTCGCTGGGCTGCATTGATGCCCAGAGCTGGAGGCGGCCAACAGATGTCCTGGAGGCCGGAATTCTTTAGGTGGTTACGGCGCCAGCTGATTGTCGTGGAAGACTGGCCCTATGCAGGAACTGACTTTACTGGGGACCCAGATCTCCCACTACCAGAAGGAGACGACTAGGACGAGGAGTTGGGTAAGACCTCATGTTTTTTTATTTTATAATTTTATGTTTTTTTGTTAATACACATTCATCCTAACACATTTTATATATGCATGCAGATGTGGGACCTGAGAGACCAGCTAGGATGTCTCCAATCTCCCGGAGGACACAACTCGCCCCTGATCCTCAGGGAGAGGGCACCGGAGGAGAAGAGTTGATCCAGAATATCGAGGGCATTGCCCACGGGATCCCAGACTATGCTCAGCTGGCAGACTTACCGATGGCATACCAGCGCCACACGGTGGGAGTTCCGAGTCGGATCCACCGAATCCTGAGACGCTTAGTGCGTGCAGTCACGTGCTATCATGAGCACCATGCGGATTAGCTCTTAGGATTTATACCACACCTATTTTTTGAGAGACATATCGTCTCCGAATGTACTTAAGACGACTATGTATATTTTTGACTTTATGTGACACACTCTATGTAAACATTTCGATATCTATATATATACATATCTATTTCCGGATGGATCTTTCTTTACATGTGAGGATGATTTATAAATTGCACAAATATCTGTCTAATACCAAATTTGCTACTGCATCTGTTAGTGTATTCAAATGTCTGGGTATATGATGATATGTAATGTAGTCAAAATTCCTTTCCAGTAATCGAATACGCAGATACAGACGTAAGATGGACGGGTTTCTTACCGAATAGTGTCCGTTCAGTTGTAACACCACAAGTTGTGAATCTAGATACACGAGCAATTCACGGATACCAAGGTTTACTGCCTCGGTTAATAATTCTAACACAGCACTATATTCCGCGATGTTGTTCATGGTACGTCCTAGACACACTCCTTGCAGGTCAATCAACTCACCAGCAGGATCATAGATTACCCAGGCTGCTGAAGACAGATTCCTGGTACTGCGGGAGGCACCATCCGCGAAACCAACAAATGGATGAAAAGACATCTGCACAACTAGGAAGACCCGATCAGCAGAAAGATGTTTACAAAGCACACCACACAATACATGCACACAAATGAAAATCACACACCTATGTACACACACCACACCAAGAAATTACTTCAGGCATAGTACTTTTTAAGGTACAACCCATTTCTGGGCTGTGCCAGCGGAACTCCTTCATAATCTATAAGCTCGTAGGCCCCATTTTTCAAAACGCGCTTTACTATATAGGGCCCATGCCACATAGGCTGGAGCTTACCGGCTCCAAGCTTATCATGTGCTTGATCGTACAGGAGGACGAGGTCTCCTTCGATAAAAGAACGAGGAGAAACAGATTGATCAAAATGAGTTTTGACCCTCTTCTTTTGTGCTTCGATAATCAAAGCAGCCAGACGACGGGTTTCATCTAACCGTTCCAGGTACAGAAGACGTTCTTCCTCGGCAGAAGTACCAGGTAGACGCTCCACAGCTAATTTCAATGAAGGAATTTCACATTCAACCGGCAGAGTGGCTTCCAGACCGTACACCAATTGAAATAGTGTGAATCCAGTTGCACTCTTAGCAGATGTTCGGTATGCCCAGAGAGCTGAGAACAGTTGGAGATGCCAATTGGATTTATGAATACCAACTTTTCGCTGAAGCATAGTGACCAAAACCTTGTTCACTGCTTCAACCTGACCATTCGCTTGAGGGTAGTATGGTGTTGAGCTGTCGTGACGCAAGCCCAACGTTGAAGTCAGCTCCGCCATCATGTAGTCACGGAAATGAGTACCGTGATCAGTGACGATGGCTTGAGGAACCCCGAACCGTGCGATAACGTGGTTGAATATAAATTGAGCAGCCGTTTTCCTGTCAGCAGCTAGTGTAGGCATCGCCTCGGCCCACTTAGTGAAGTAGTCGACGGCGACAATGATATACGCATGCCCCCCGGCCGAGTGAGGGTTACACGTCATAAAATCTACGCCCCATTTCGCAAAAGGGCCGACGGTAATAACGGGATGCAATGGCAACGGCGGCGCGCGCATCTTGCGCTGAAAAATCTGGCATGGATGACATTTACGGACTGCAGTGATACAGTCCTTGAATATGGAAGGCCAGAAATAACCTGCTCGCAGAATCTTTTGGGCAGTAGCATACCCGGACATATGTCCGCCACAGGCGCCACTGTGGCAGTCATTTAGGACCTTCTCAGCCTCTTCCAAGGTTAGGCATCGCCGGAGCACCGAATCTACTCCAATGCGATATAAGGTATCTCCTACTATACGGTAGGGTTGGGACTGGTGCCGAATCCGACGGCGGGCAGCTTTATCCAACTCAGACCGAAACGTCGAGGTCTGAAGATACACTATTATGTCACCGTACCAAGGGTCACGAGTACTGATGAGGAAAAGCGTTTCGTCCGGTATATGGTCTTCAAAGTGTGAGGGAGCAGAGTCTGTAGGGAGAGAACATATCAAATCCGCGAAGACCAGTGATTTAGTTGACTTAGCAGTAGTGAACTCCAAGTCAAACTCCTGCAGGATCACAATCCATTTGGAGTACTTGCCCCCCAGTAATTGTCTAGAAATAATATACGTCATAGGGTTGCAGTCTGAAACCACTGTTATCGTGCGCAAAAGGATGTAATGGCGAAAGCGTTGTACAACGTGTACTGCTGCTAATGCCAACTTCTCGACATGTGCATAACGCGTTTCCGGGTCGAGAAGGTTCTGAGACAGGTAATAAACAACATGTTCATCACCGTGATCGTCATCCTGCACCAAGACCATGGCTATGGTGCTAAATGCGGCGGCTAGATACAAAGTGAAGTCGCGGTGGTAGTCCGGAGGACGAAGCAACGGAGCATTGACTAGCAATGTCTTCAGCTTCTCAAAGTTCTGGTGGGTCCCCGGTGAACGTTGCTTTAACAAACGAGTGAACCCTTTGGCTTGCCTCGCATGGTCGGAGATAAAGCGCAGAGAAAATTCAAGCACCCTTGTAGACTGCGCCAGCGATACGGGAGAGGGTGATGGGAAGTTTCACGATGGCCTCGTGCTAAGGTCAAGCGAATTCCTTCTTCCGAGGCCCTTAATTCCTAAAAGGCAGCCGGCGTCAACATGAAGAGGCATTTATGAAGTTGAAGCGATATTGCCAGCGTACGCGAAAGATGCGGCGGAGATTCTGGACGGTCCTCTCGCTTGCAGGAATGGTGCAGCAGATGCTCAGGATAAGGCTGAACGATATGGCGAATGTCATGAAAAGCGTAGGACATCGCGCGCTGAAAAGTGGCTCCAGCATTCTTTAAGCCGAACGGGAGTTTTTTATACGCGAAAGTACCCCACGGACAGATGAATGTGGTCTTGTGTTGATCCTCAGGTGCAATATTGATTTGGTTATATCCTGAGAAACCGTCCATTAAGGAATAGATCTCACTCCCGACACATTCGTCGATGATCTGGTCGATAAACGGAGTGGGATAATTATCCTTTGGACAGGCGCGATTGATGTCGCGATAATCCACACAGACTCGAATTGTACCCTGCTTTTTATCGACAGGGACAATGTTGGACACCCATTCTGTAAGGGGGATGGGATAAATAAAACCCGCGTTCAAAAGTTTTTCAACTTCTGCCTTGATGGCGGCGGCTTTCCGAGGATGCATGGGACGTAAGCGTTGGCGCACGGGTTTCGCACCTGGATAGGTTGGAATCTTGTGCACTACAATACTAGGGTCAATCCCCGGCATTTCCTCGTAAGACCATGCAAAAACATCTCTGAATTCTTTGAAAAGCTCAGTATAGACTTGAATCTCATCGGGAGAACAAGTCACACCCACATGAATATTCTCAACAATCCCCAGTTTAACGGAGATGTTGATTGGAACAGTTTGAGTAATGTTACTCAGATTACCCTCCGAAAAGACCTCGTGCGTCAAGATCGGTGTTTGAAGAGGAGGGGAAGGAACCTGAGTAGCATAACGCTCCAGACAATCAGTCATTGCCCCCAAGCTGGGCATAAACGAGGAGCGATGATGTCCATCGCCCCAGGGCAGCTCCTCAAGAGACATAGTTTCAATGATAACCTCATCTGAAGGAAAAGTCTCTCTGAGAGGATCAGATGAATCAGCCTGACCAAGCCAGGGTGATTGGGAGTAGACGTCGAGAGCCATGCTCATCGGAGCATGCTGAGGAGGTGGAGGATCCGATGCGGCAACAATCTCACAGTAGCTGATCTCTACTGGCGTTAAAGGCATGGATTCTCCAAACTCATATACCTGCTCAGGTGTAGGAATACGCCAGGGGTCATCAGTCCTGGACAACATGTTGACTTGAGCGGTATTCGGTGGCGGCGCAGGGAAAATACCCATGAGGACTGGGTCTTTGAAAAGACCAGGTCCTATGCTGTCTGGGGGATTCGGAATTTGATCCACATATGGCACGTTGTTCTCGGAGCTAGAGGTAAAAAATGACAACTGGTCTACCGTGACAATCTTGCCCTCGTGAGGGAACTTGATGAATCGAAAGACAGTAGACGGCACGCAGAGCATGGCATGGGTCCAGTTGCGGCCAAGAAGTATATTGTAGTTGAGTTTAGCGTCAACCACTTCTACTTCCACGTTGACAGTTTTTCCCTGTAATGTGATCGCAAGACTCTCGAGAACTCCCAGGGGTTTAGATTCCCGACCATCAAATGCCTCAAGGGCATTAGGAGATGATGACAAGGTTGGAGATTCAATGGCTTTCCAACAAGCGGAGGACATAACGCAGGTAGATGCACCCTCATCTACGACGGCCCTATGAATGTTCAGACCGTTAATCCGACTTGAATGACTTGAATGACCAAAGCGATTTGATGTGGAAGCCGGGGAGTAAAATTTTCCAGATCGAAAGTGAGAAGACTCGAGTCGGCGGGATCGATACCACCGATTGCAGACAGTAAAGCCTTCCGTTGTGAAGGACAACTTTGAAGAACCTCCAGTGCAGACATAGCACATGGCGCCTGTGCCAGATCCTCAACAATACTGTAATGTTGAGCGGCACGAGCGTTTGGATTATAAGAGGATCTCCGAAGAACACCCTTGGGGGGTGGCTTCACAACGGGTTCGAGAGTCGGCTTCTCGATTTCCAACGGACCAGAGACAGGTGGGGGAGGCGGCCCATCCGCAACTGCCTTCCCGGGTGCCTGCCGCGGTTCGTTGTAATCCTTCGACCGCGTAGCGACAGAGATAGGTGCAACACTCTTCACCATGAAAACCTGAGACCCAAACGGTGCAGATGGTGATGGTTGTTTGACCATCTGGGTCTGTTGAGATGGAAATGGCTCTTTCAAAACAGCCGGAGTCCCTTTAGGGCCTTTAAGAAGTTGACTAACCTCGGATCATCGTGGACAATCCTTAGAATAATGGTCCCCTTCATAGATGAGGCAACGGTACTTCGGTTTTCGCTGGGAGCCATCCTCAGTACGAGATTTAGATTCTGGTTTCGGGGCATCAGATTTAGTTTTGCCTTTTCCCTTCTTCTTCCCCTTGGAGGATTTGTCCGCAGGATTGGCCTGAACGGCATTCACCTCCGCGGTTTTACCAGAATCGGATGAGGCAGGATTAGCAGAGTTATTTTTGGAAGAATTAGCCTTCTGCTTCCCATTCAAAGATTTCTTCAAATTCTGAGAGACAGAACCAATGACACCATCCACCGCAAGGGTGGGCAGAGCCTTAGTGGTTTCGGGCCGTGGAGCATCAGTTAAGATGTCATAAAGCATGCCGGACTAAGAATAGACAAGATCCAGGTATTGGGCACGCGCGATGGCTTGTTCCTCTGTCACACACGCTCCCATCGCAATATCCTAAGCGATTTTATTCACAAAGGAGGTGGTGGACCAGTGAGTCAGTATCTGATCAAGTATGTGAAACTTGATCAGTCTACGACGGCGCCGCCACTCATGAATGTGATCTGAGATGTGAGTGGCTTTATCCTGCTTCAGGGAAGTCAGGAGGTGCGTCTCGGCTTCATACCGAACCGGTAACTGGAAATGCGTGAGGAAAGCCATGGCTAAAGAGTTGAAATCTTGAAAAATGCCACGAGATAACTCTATGTACCACTTAGCAGCAGCTCCAGTTAAAGTACGCTGGAAGAGGTGCAGGCGAATCAAATCGTCGACCCAAGAGTTAGACGAACACCAAAGGTGATACGTCATCACATGCGCCTGGGGGTCCTCTCCAGCTTTTCCCTGAAACTTAGGGCAATCACCTGGTATCTTGGTGGGAACCGGAGGCCAATACGGATTATGTAAAATCGGATCATTGGTCAACTTTGAAACATCCGGTAGTTCCAAGGTAGCCAGGAACGACAATGGAGGATTAACTGCCATGCCAGGCCCAGGATGAGGTCCGGCACCCGTACTCCACGATGGTTGTGAATATCCTTGCCCCCACGGGTTCTGTCCCGCAGGATTCTGACCATAGGGGGTGTAGGTCATATAACCAGACTGATTGGGATGCTGGTAACCATAGTGCGGGGCTTGATAACCAGGGTACGGACCCTAATTAGGCGTCGGCCCCGTGTAAGCAGCGTTTGGATTTGGCTGCTGAGTGTAGGTAAAACCGGGTGGAGGAGGATAATACTGAGAGCCTCTGGGGTGGTTATAGTTCGGTTGAGACTGACCATGAGAATAATAACCACCCTGAGGATGAGTAGGCTGCTGAAAAGTGGAACCCTGCGGAGCCTGATATGTAGGGCGCACCTGTTGATTTGGCTGCGGCATTGAATGGATAGGCTGTTGTGCAGGGTTAATGGAATGAGCAGGCTGCCCTGAATGAACAGGTTGACCCGACTGAGAGGGATGACCTGAGTGAACAGGTTGACCCGGATGCAAGGGCTGACCTGAATGACAGTGACCCGGATGGACGGCGGCGCCGATTCTGTGATTGACACAGTTGTCGTGAGCCCCAAGTTCACGAGGATCGTGGATTAACCTGGACGGGCTGCGGGTTGCTCTCGGATAGGCGGTTAACAGTGGTAGAGCAGGACGAGTACTGAAAGAGTTTGACACAGAAGCGAGAACCATAGAACAGGTCACACGGATGATATGCAACGTTAGAAACAACAGGATACTGCGGTTGCATCGGTAAAGAAGGCTGGATTTTCCCCCCAGGACCATAGACCGGTCCCGGTTGGTACCCCGGCTGAGGTTGGATAAGTTGACCGAAAGGGCTATAATACTGTCCTTGCGGACTGTACGATGGCCCTTGCTGGCCCGCAGGGTAGCCCTGGATAGGCTGCCCCTGTGGATCATAAAGATAGCCAGGTTGGCCCGCAGGTTGGCCTTGGAAAGGCTGTCCCTGCGGGTTGTAAGCTTGGTTGTACGGTAAACCTTGAGCATAAAGATAAGCCTCAGGAGTGGGTAGACGCAAAACCTCCCCGTGCTCGTCATACTGACCCGGGAAAGCATACACGGGAGTACCATCCTGTGCATAGTGCGAAAAGTAAGATCGGTAGGGATCTTGGGCAGACGGTCCAGCCTCGGCGTTCGGCTGTTGCAAAGACAACCGATACTCCTCTGGAGAGATATTCTCCGGTATAGCAGTAGCTAGATAGACATCTTCAAGAGTTGGCCCAGCCCTGGTAGCAGATGCTGAGACAACAGGAGAAGAGGCGGCCACACAGACAGTGGGCCGGACGGGAACAAATGTGACAGGCGTCTGAGGAGACACCCCGGGTGTAGTAGCAGCTGGCCTCGAAGCAGGAGATGATATTCCCATAGAGGCTGCAGCTGAAATGATCTGACCCAGAGATCTGTATCCCTGTGGTAAAGAAGGACTAGCTGTTGACATGTTAGCCATCTCAGAGTTGTCTCCCTCAAACAATCTACGCGGGAAGAGCTGATATTATTCACTGGACGTTGGGATTTCCTCACCAGAATCACTCATGGTTGATCCTGCCATTAAATCACGCAAAAGACGGCGAGGACTAGGAGGAAATACAACAGCAACAAAAGGCGAACCCAAGGTAAGAGAAAGGAAATCAGCTCCTAATCTCAATTCAGACACAGGGTCCGAAAAGGGCCAATTGAACTCAACTGGTCCTCCAAAGGGTTGCTCAGCGAGAACCGGTCCCCCGTCAGGAAACTCGGAAACAACAGGCTACTGTGGTTCGACAGAGAATTGGGAAGCCTCCGAAGAATCGTCCGTGTAAGGACTACCAGTAGACGAAACCGAAGGTTCCACCACTGTGGAAAAAGACCAGAGAAAAAGAAGCAAACACACACACGGGCTGAAAACGAGTTAAGACACACGATCAAACGGTCAACAAGCAATATCTAAGCGGGCGTGTAATCGTTGGTGATTAGTTTTTACCACATTGAAAAGCAAGAAACTCTATCGTTTCATATTTTAAGAGTCGAGAAACAATAGAAAGATGACTCTATCTCTTTCAGATTTGATACAAGCGTGAAAGGACAAGCGCTCGACAGTCTTTTCAAGTTTAGGGAGTCAGAAAAGACCAAATGACTGCTCAGGAAAAACTAGGCACAAAGGGTGTACCAAATATCCGTGAACTGCAATATACACCTTGGTTTCAAAAATGAAACAGAAATCGACCAAGGACTTTCCGTACGTGCAGGTAGTCTCCCCGAATGTTGTGTTCGGTGTATCACGGGTATAGGGCGGCAGACTCGGCTTCCTGTGGATAAAGGATTGAAAACCTAGAGGGGTCTCCCTTTATATACGCGACAGTACGGGGAGCACAAGTCCGTACTAGCGCTGTCTAAAGCCAAAAGGCGAGCGACAGCTGCTAGGTTTAAAGACGCCGGAACACGTCTCTAGCCTAGACCTCTAAAAATGTTTCGTTAAATTTCAATGCTGCCTTAGGTTAATTGAATAAATTTTATAGTTGATCTTCAATTAGGTTTCAGTTTCAGGCCCTATCATATGTAATGTCTCAAAAGACTCTTAAATGCAAAGCTACATGCCACAGTCCAACATTTCGTTCGATGAAAACTAGTTACAGAAGAGTTGAGAGCTTTTACACAAACGAAATGATCGGAAGACAAACAATGAGATCTCTAATGCAACTAATGAAATTGAAAACTTTTCATTCAGATCACTAATCACTAGCAAAATCGAAAAGATTACAATTTACACTAATTCAACCAAAAGCACAAGAGATTTTTTTTTGTAATTTTCAACGTTTGATAGCTAATATGCACTAAACAAACTGAAAACAAACGGAACAACTTGAGAAACGATATTGAGAGAGCAAAACAAACAAATTTCACTCAACAACACAAGCAATCAGATCCCAAATCGACCAAAGTCTCTCAAAACCAAGAAAAGACTCAAAGGCTCCAATGGATCGTGTGATCTAGGCCCAAAGCAAGACCAAACGAAATTTGAATGAAGGAATGAACAATCACCCAAAAATCGCAACAAAACAATGAACAACTACTAAGAGGATGCGGAGGAGCAATCAGAAATTCGACCGGACAAACGAAACACCAAAACTCCCAAGGAGGGCTCGATACACTAAGCCACTAGATGCCCTAGGGCTCAAAACGTGAAATCGATAGATAAAAGCAAACAACCAAAGGACGGAGGTGAATTCCCAGTCAAACAGGACTCCAACACACTCAGGCAGTCGAAAAATCAAGAAGAAAAACACTGACCAAACCCAGAGAGCTCAAAAATGAGGAAACTCAAAAACCTTACAGGAGTGGCGCGACTGTAAGGCTGAAACTGGAGCCAGAAAGCAATTGACGCGGGCTAAACAAAAGCAACATGTGCCAATTGGCGCGACTGTCGAGCTAAAAAGCGCGCCAGTCGAGTTTCTCAGCCAAAAACAAAAAGAACTACTCCAGAAGCAGATCAATGCATACTAAGCAAACCAAGAAGTAAAAAACAGCAAAAGAACCCAACCCAGAAGGCTCATCAAGCAAGGAAAAACATAAAATAATCAAAGCGAGACAATACAAACGAGACAATGAAATCTAGACGATCCCCAGCGGAGTCGCCAAATTGTTGAGGAGGTAAATCCCCTCTGCGGACAGAGGCGATCCCTACTAGCCCAGCAGGGGTCTAGCAACAATCAAAAATGTTACAACGCAAGTTCCTAGTTACGAATGAAAAGACTAAAGATAGAAGCCTACCTGGAATCCAATGCTACGATCTGAAGAAGAGAGCGTTCCCATTCCTCAGCCTCGGCAGATCACGATCCTCCACGATCTCCGCGGATGGACACCTGCACATGCAAGAAACAAACAGATACAAGCATAAAATCCGGCATACGTAACTAAATATCAGTCAGAAAGGATATTACTCATATTAACATCATTGAAAACAGAGTGGAACCATAATCATAATCATTCATTAAATAACAATCGAAAGAGATTACAACCAAAGTTCTGACGTCGTGGTCTCCTTCGGATGGGTCTCCAGTCGTTCACGTCTCGCAAAGCTCGCCAGGGAAAGGGCAAACCTCTCCTGAGTCTCTCGACAATAGTCTCCTTACTTGAGTCGGCCTTAAGGGAAGGAAGAGGGCTCTTACAACACAAAGGCTCTTGGGAATTTGGAGATTCAAAGCTTAGGCACTTCAAGACTAGCTTGCCATGGAATTGAGCAGGCTTTTATAGATGGGGAAGGAGGGAGTTGGGATCCCTATTATTGTGGGATTGTCCCTATCAACAAGGAAGGTTCCATGGGAGGTGGCAAAACCACTTCCCTTCCATAGAACTCCCGCAGCCAAACCTCCCAACTCAAGATAGGCAATGGTTTCTGAGTTTGTTGAAACACAACTTCCGCCATCTTTATTTAAAAAACACTCCTTAAATTGGTTGGCGCGACTACTTCTCTGGGACAGAGCGCCAGTTGGCGCGGCCTCTTTGCGAGTTTTCACATTCCACGCGAGTGCGAGCTGTGCGCACGCGCCAGTAAAAGATGTTTTTCATGATTTTGCAAGGAGATGTCTTAAGGGAAAATCGCTCATGCTTAGAGGAATGCATTGATGATGTTTTGAGGCATGACAATGTTAAATAGTCTGAAATGGGTCCTCCAATGTGCGGGATGGGGAATATGGGCGAGGACAGTGACAAATTATTGTGTAACGGACCGGTACACCTCGGACTACGCCTCAGCTACTGCTACCGCCTGTTAAACCTGCAACACATTTTAGAGTATACGCAGCTCGGTTTCTTCTATCCTGCTATCCGGTATTTTATCCTCAAGCCTATGTACCACAATCGGGACCTACAAGTCAGACTACGACCCAGATGCCTACGAGACAAGCTGGTACAAGTACAATCGTTTCTAGTCAACTTCAGTTTACTTATCAACTGTACCAGGGATAGTATCAAACTGGTCAAGCTACACAAAATCCAGCGTATCGGTATCAACCAGACCCTGGGTATACTTATAAAATACCTCAACAACCCCAGTATGGTCCGGTTAATCCTAGTTACCCAAGAGGTTACACGATTCAAAATGCACATCCGATTCCAGGATATCTTGGCTATCCTCCTCCTGGCACTGGTTTGATCACTCAAGGTTATCAAGACCCTAGCCATCGGTTACCATTCATAGAAACTTTAGATTTTATGGATCTGTCGCACCTTACGAATGATCCCATTTTTTATCTTCCATATTGGCCGTCGATGCCTAACAAGTTGCCCAGTGATATTCCAAAATTCGAAGGTAATTCGAGAGAAGACCCATCTAATCACGTTATGAATTATCACCTCTGGTGTGCATCCAATTCGCTAGTCAATGATTCTATTCAATTACGTATTTTTCAGAGAACTCCCATTGGTCTAGCTGCCAAATGGTAAATTGAGTTACCACGCGACTCTTTTAATAATTTTAACGCGTTAGCTACAACTTTCTTAACTCATTTTCAGTTTCCTGTTAGATACGACAATGGCACAGAATTACTAACTTCATTAAAGCAGTCTACATCTACATACATATCTGATCACATTCATGAATGGAGGCGTAGAAGGCGTTTAGTGAAAGTATTTATTCCTGATCAAATTTTGGCTAAATGGTTTATTAAATCATTATTTCCCAAAATTACTGAAGATGTAGCCAAAGGAGGTGTTGTTACAGAAGAACAAGTTATTTCTCAGGCTCAGTACCTTGACCTTGTTTATACTCAGTTAGGTACTTTGTACGATAAAATCCCCGATTTACCAAGACCTGGTCAGTTAACTACAACTCCTTCTGGCTCTCATGTCATTGATGGTGTAATTGGTTCTATTAGTACTGGTAAGAATAAGAAGAAGTGTTCCAAGACTACTTCTCCTATTGTCACTCTACCCGATTCACCCAAAGGAGATTCTTCCCTAGAAACTTCTGCCGATATCCATGTTGTAGAGACATCTACGGCCAAATCTAAAAACGGTAGTAAGAAGAAAGGTAAGAATAAAAAGAAGAAATATTCAAAAGAAAAAACTGATACTACTGAACCAACTGACGAAAAATGCAAACCTCGATATCCTTGTCTCATTTGTGACCAAGATCATCTTACGAAAGAGTGCCCACATAGAGCCGAGGTAGCGAAATTTCTTAAGGGTTTGCCTATACCTGTTGTCTTGAGGGATCTTTTTCCCACTCAAGATAGTAACATGGTTGGATCTTCCTCCAATCCATTTGAGGATATTTTCATGGTTGCAACGCGATCACAAGATTACGATAGTAAAAATACTGGTAAAGAAGCAGAAACATCCAATTCTGCATCGACTACATCTCCCTCAATTTCTAATCCATTACAGATCGAGAAACAAAATCCTAACTTAGTGATTAAACCGCCTGCGAAAGGTGTACTTCGTAAATCAACTTTTAATCCACATGCGAGAGCTGCTCAGAATTACAATATTGTTGAAGATTTGGCAATTTCCCCTTCAGTAATGTCGGCTTTGGAAGTATTGAAATCATGCCCTCCCTAAAGAAAATTACTTTTGTTAGCCTTAGGAGCTGTATATCTCTAGGATTCGAACCTCATGATCTTCGATTTAGAAAATTTTACACCATGCTTGCCTCATCAAATGGCTTTTTAGATTTTGGTAATAGTAAAAAACAAGCATATCTTTCTTACTGTTGTTGATGAAGGGGCTTCTACATGTATAATATCGATAAAATTTTGGAAATCACTTGGTTCTCCAACAATCAACCAATCACCAACTATTCTCAAAGCATTTGATAGAAGAGGTTTTTAGCCATATGGTATTTTACAAGATCTACCAATAGAAGTTGAAGGAAAAGTTGTTAATCTAGATGTGGAGGTGGTTGATGCCCCTCTGGATTATAACCTTCTCCTAGGTCACAGTTGGTATTACGCCATGACTGCTATTGTATCATCGATATTTCGTCTCATCATGTTTCCTCATAAAGGAAAGATTGTTAAGATAGATCAGCTCTCATATTATTCATCTGACCCAACCTCTGCTAATAGTATCCAACATATCGGAAAATCGACTATCCCTTATAAGGATGTCGGAGTAGGTTTGATTAAAGATTCAACTTTACTGGGAAATTTTTCCCTACCTCCTCCTAACGTACAAAATCCTATTGCTAATATCAATATGATTACATCAAGTACTATTTCCTTTGATGATTCTTGGATAATACCATCAGAATCAGAATTGGATTCTTTCAAGGGCCCAATGCCTTTGAGTACTTTTAAGCTGCATATCAGAAAGTACAGTCATTTTCTGATACTCCTTCAACCGAATATGATCCAGTGAATGTGATCAATCAGGAGTCGTTTTCAATATTGAGTTCAGCTTCGACATTAATTCCAGATCCTACTCAACAAGTTTTCCATATTGATGAGCATATTCGTGAATTGTTGTCGGTAGATGAATTACCATGGGAAGATCTACACCACAGGTCTTCATTTTCATCTGATCTCGATAATTTTGAGAATGATTTTTTGTCCATTTTTACCACTGATTACATCAAAGAACCTCAGAATACTCTTTCACATGCCAATTCTGAATTGAATTTAGAAAATATTTCTACGACATTTCCTCTTGACATTTCAGTAAAACCTGGGATTGTTGAAAACGTTCACATAGGTGCTTCTTGTACGCCTGAAGAAATTCAAGCATATAAGGCCCTGTTTCAGGAATTCTGTGACATCTTTGCCTGGTCATATGAAGAAATGCCAGGAATCGATCCGTCAATCATTGTACATGAAATTAAGACATACCTGGATGCCAAACCATTCATACAGAAATTACGTCAGATTCATCCAAGAAAAGCTACCGCTATCAAAGAAGAAGTTGAAAAATTACTTCATGCAGTTTTTATTTATCCAATCTCGTTAACGGACTGGGTATCTAATATTGTTCTGGTCAATTAAAAACAAGGAACAATAAGAGTATGTATCGATTATAGGAATATAAATCGAGCTTGTCCAAAAGACAATTATCCAACCCCTTACATCGATAAATTATTGACGATTGTGCTGGAAGTGAAATGTTTTTGTTTATAGATGGCTTTTCCGGTGATAATCAAATAAACATACTCCCTGTAGATCAACCCAAAACAACTGTCATTTTTCCAGGGGCACTTTTGCTTATCGCAAATTACCTTTTGGCCTTAAGAATGTTGGTGCCACTTTTCAAAGGGCCATGTCTTATGCATTTCACGACATTAAGCATATTGTGCAACCCTACCTCGATGATTTTCCTGCCCATTATTCACGTAGAGCTGATCATATTACTCATTTACAAGCCATTTTTATACGATGTAGGCACTATAAGATTCGTTTGAATCCTCACAAATGTGTTTTCTGCATAGAATCCGGATGATTATTGGGATTTATTGTCTCAAAGGCAGGCATTCGTGTCGACCCATCGAAGGTTGAGGCAATCATCAATTTACCTCCTCCTTTTACTCTTCGCCAACTCCAAAGTTTGCAAGGGAAAGCAAACTTTTTACGTCGATTCATTCCTAACTACACCAAGTTAACGAAAGGTTTCACTAGGTTGTTGAAACAAAACATTTCATTCTTTTGGGACGAGGTCGCTAATCGATCTTTTGATGCTTTGAAAAATGCGTTGACCCATGCACCATTACTACATCCTCCCAACTACAACCATGATTACTTTTTGTACCTCGCCGCTTCCGATTCCACGATAAGAATGGTTTTAGTTCAGGAAGATGAATTCCATAGTGAACATGTGATTTACTATCTTAGTCGAAATTTGCATCTGAATGAGATCAAATACTCGCATGTGGAGAAATTGGCCTTGGCAGCTATTCAAGCTGTCCAACGATTTCGTCACTACATACATTTACGCAAAACAACAATGATCTCTGATTGCAACCCTATGATGTACATCTTGACCAAACAATTTCTAGGGGGAAAATACTCCAAATGGATTGTTATCCTCCAGGAGTTTGATTTGGAGTTTGAAAAGTCCAAATCCAAGAAATCATTGATATTTGCTGAACTTATGTGTGATTTCCCATGTACTGATACAGAAACTGTAGCGGAACAACCAATCATGGATGAATCCTTATTTCTTATTAGTACCATTGATCCATGGTATGGAGATATTACCGTATATCTTCAAACCTAATCTTTTCGGCCTGAGCTTTCACGGTCACAACGACGAAAAATTCATTTCCAGTCTCAACAATATCACATTGTTGGCAACACACTTTACCGTCGTGGTGCGGATTCGGTTTTTCGACATTATGTAACTCATGACGAAGCTGAAAAGGTTTTAAATGACTGTCACTCCAGATCATGTGGCGATTATTTCTGGCCACAACCCAAAATATATTGTGCGCAGGTTATTTCTGGCCATCTATGTTTAAATATTGTATTTACGCGGTCCGAAAATGTCATAATTGTCAAATCTTCGATCGAAAAATGCGTGCACCACCTACTCCTCTTCACCCCATAATTGCTGTCGGTCCTTTTGTAAAATGGGGCATCGATTTCATTACATGTAACCCTCACTCGGCCGGGGGGCATGGGTACATTATTCTAGCAGTAGATTATTTTACCAAATGGGGTCGAGGCGATGCCTACATTTGCGACAGATGGAAAAACTGCAGCTACTTTCGTATTCAATGATGTGATTGCTCGTTTTGGTGTACCCCAGGCGATAATTACTGATCACGGGAGCCGTTTTCGAAATATCATGATGACCGAGTTAACAGACCAGCTTGGCCTGCGCCATGACAGTTCTACACCATATTATCCACAGGCCAATGGTTTAGTTGAAGCGATTAATAAAGTTTTAGTCACCATGATCAAACGAATCATTGGAATTCATAAGTCGAATTGGCATATCATGCTCTTTTCAGCACTTTGGGCGTATCAAACCTCACCAAAAACATCGATAGGTTTTACCCCTTTTCAACTGGTTTACGATTTAGAAGTGGTATTTCCCATTGAATGCGAGATACCGTCACTCCAAATAGCCATAGAGTTATTACTAGATACTTCTGAAGAGGAGAAACATTTTTTATACTTGGCTCAATTAGATGAGAATCGGTGCACCACTGCATTAGCTACCGAGGCTCATGCGAAAATAATGAAATATTAGTATGATAGAAGTGTTACTCCTCGTAATTTTTTAGATGGAGACCTAGTTTTTATTTATGATCAAGCCAACGATAAACTAGGGGCTGGGAAATTTGAACCCATGTGGCATGGTCCTTACATTGTCAAGCGACAACTTGCAAAAGGGGCCTATGAATTGATTGATTTTGACGGGGTCTCTTTGGGTAAACCTAGAAATGGAATTTATCTGAAGAGATATTACACTTGAATTCATGTGGAGATCTTCTCGGTATATTAGTTACTTTTTAGCTGGTGTGCTATAGATTAGAAACGTAGCGTAAGTGTGCTCTTACTATTATTCCCACTTATCTGGATACTTTTGATATTGTAGATGTCGACATCCTTTCAAACGTATATTGGTTTTGCTGATGGTGTTTGTCATAGTACACAGAACATCTCTTCCGCAGCTTGGGTTATTTACTCACCCACTGACGAGTTAGTACCGATGCATGGGGTAAGTCTTGGTCAAACGACGAACAATATTGCCAAATATAGTGCAGTTATTGAATTATTATCAGAATCCATTTCATTTGGAATTCAGAGTTTGATCGTTAAGTTAGATTATGAACTCATTGTATTACAGTTAAATCGAGTATATGCCATTAGAAATCCAATATTATTAAGATTATTTTTAAGGGTTTGTCTCTTGGAACGAGAGTTCGATTATATTGAATATCAACACATTTCAAGAAATTTAAATACATTAGCAGATGCAATTGCTTCTAATGTTATAAATAGACATTTGCGATAAAAAAGTAACAAATCAAACATTCCATGACATGATTGAATAGGTAAACTGGAAATAATAGTATATCATAGTATAAATGTAGTGTTCAAAAAATAATACATCGTCTGCGATCATAGGCTAAAAATGCCTTATGATAAGAAAAAAGTGATACAAAAATGAGTCTACAAGTCAATCATCCACTATCCATGGTGATGATCACGATAATACACCATTGCTTGTGCCACCCTAGTAAAAAACCTCCTGAATGGACCAGGAACACCTATGACATATCTCTGTAGACAGAGAGGGATATCATCTATAGTAGTCTCAAGAATATCTATAGTGAACCGCTCCAGATGGTGCTCTAAGTTAGTTAGGATCTCTGCAGTCTAATCCTATGGGGGTGGTGGTGGTGGTGATACATCCCTTTGCCTCCGGTCAAAGGGGCAGAGAATGGCTGGTCGAGTTAGACCCACATCTGCATTTGAAAATTTTTGTTATCAGTTTTGGACGATTTAAAAACAAATAAAAATTAGAACTTAGAAAATGTCAAAAGAGATTTTTTACCTAACTCGTCCCACTGAGCTCCTGGAGGAAGGGGTATCTCCCGGTCACCACAAAATTCCATGCCAGCATAAGGAAAATCCTCTATAACAAAAAGTTGGCGTTCCAACCAACGAAAATATGTAGAGGGAAATATCACAATCTCCCCACCTTCACTCTGGCAAGCCATCAAATCAACCTAACGAACCAGCCTAGGCTCTCGAGGTCGACCAAAATCGACAGGAATATGCTGTGGGGCTAACATGGGGATCTTCTCTAGAGCAAAGGTGACTACAATGGACCCATATCCAAAGTTTTTTAGCTTCCCATTCTTTGCTCTGGTAAGTTGGCCTTTCACATTTGCCAACACTGCCTCGCACCAGTTGAATATGGTGCCTCGAAAGCAATCTACTGCTATACGCATCTGAGAACCAGTGGCTACATGAAAAGCTGCACTTCCACACAACTTGACAACGGTAAAAGCAATGAATTTCAGCTCTGGACGGATGATAGTTTTTATGTCAATCCGTTTGTCCCGGGGATTGGCCTCATCGTTGCAAAACTCTAATTGTAGGCTGGCAACAAACTGGCCACTTGGCCTAGCCCCAAATAGAGATAATGGTTCGCCTCTCCTAGGAAAACCAGTCAAAAAATAGATTTCTTCCAGCTCGATCTTGAGTCGGTGACCTCCGATCACAAAACACTGGTCCTGGACATCCCATTTACTTACCAGCCAAGTAAGAAGATCCACTTGAGCTCTCATGCCACTGATAGCCCAGAATTGATAAAGCCCGGATGCTGTTAAAGCTTGCAAAGTAGGTTGATGATTTATCGCTGCTTCATCTACCTCTTCGTGCTCCCGTTCTCGCCAAATAAGCATTGTAGATATCCTACAACAAGTAAAATGAAGGATTAGAATCATTTTCAAGAAAAAAGTTTGGGTAATTTAGGAAGAAAATATGTTTTTGAATTTGTCACAGCGCCTCTGCACTTTACGCTCAGGGGCAGTGCGTAGATACGCATGAGCCTTGTGTTAAAATTGTGGGGCCCCGACATTTTCTTTGTAGAAAAATGTCTGGGTCCGCAGGTACCTAATGTTTTAGGTGCGGACCCCCGAGGGTGAATTTTTCAACATATTTTCCTCCCAAAAATGAAATTCTGACCCTAAATTACAAAATTGAATGGATGAAAAGCAAGATAAGGAGGTTGTGGATTACCTGAAACAGATGGTTTTTTATTCCGATGGTCGGTTTGCCCAAAATATTCTCCGAAGAATTTTTTGCCCAAAGCTCTAAAAACTTCACTCCAAATTCAAACGGTAAAAATGAAGTTGAAAAACTCCTTTTTATAAGTTTTTTCGAATAGATGAATTTTAAATTTGTTTATTTTTCACTTTAAAAATCAGTTTTTCAAAATATTTTTATTATTGAAACAAGTATGTTTAATTTTTCGAGTTTTTGTGTAGAATAACGGATTTTTCAGGCAAAATGGTCATTTTTATGAAGAGTAAACTTTTATCACTTTTCGGGCTCTTTAAATTTTACGAAAAAGTGAAACCATGGAGTCCTCTTTTAAGCCCTTTTTAGACTCTCTAAAAATGAAAATATCGCCGAGTACTTGAATATTCGAACTCGTTAAAGTAAATGAACGGTCCTCCCTTCAGTATAAGTTTACCCCTTTTCCGGACTGAAATGGCTATTTACGAAAAAGGTATACGTTGACTAATCATGGTCAATAGAGTTCTCTCTTGCATTATTTTATCCTTTTTCGATCCCGAGAGACTAAAATTATGAAAAAGAACACCCATGGAGTTTTCTTAAGTTTTTTCTTCTGACTCCCTAAAAATGAAAAACACCGAGTTTCTCCTATACTGGACTCGTTAAAATTTAACAGTAAAGGACCTGTCGATTACAAACAGGAACAGACCACTCCTTCTTAGGGTTTGATTTTAAACTAAGTTGGACTCATCCGAAGGATGAGCTTATAAACAAGAAAATGTTATCCTCCTCAAGCTTGTCAAAAATAAAGAGGTACTTGCCAGAAATGGTGGGGGAAAAGAGAGAAAAACATATTCGTTTGTTACACTTTGATTTGTAAAAATCATTACACCACTCTTGAACATGACACTTTTTTTCGCACTTCTACCTGGGTTGGGAAATCCTTTGCCTATCAGTTAATCAAACCACATTGAAAGTCTTCAGCTAGTTTCTAGGTATTAGCTTAGGGAAACTGTCACCAAACCATCTGCAGTCTTGTTATGTGTTCAAGAGGACAGTCAAATAAACCATTCATCTGCAAACACTTGTCTCCATTCGCGTTGACCATCCCTGAGTCAGTCCTTGCAAAAAATTTCTTCAAAACTTGATCTATGGTTTCGTGTCGTGAGCTTGCTTACGACGGATCGCTTTATATCGAAGACAGCTCATCATCTAGGAAGTTGATCTAGAATATGTCAGTACCTTGGAATTTTCATGCCTTAATGGCAGGTTTCTCACCTTCGACGACAGGTTACATAATTGACCTTCGATCAAACGATTCCGTGAAATGTTTGACTTCAGATCACTTATTCGCATTTCGTGGATTGTACTGAGTACTTTGAGAGCCATTGTCATTATTGGTGGTTTCTCTCACACTTGTTAACAGTTCACATCATTGACTGGTAATCAAGTGGTTTCTACCATGTTCGACTTCAACACATTTAATCGCATGGATAGAATCATACTAGTTCGGGAAGTAAAAATCAAGACCCTGGATCTAGTTTCCACCATCCAGGCTGCGAGGAGTTTTATTATTCATTATGCAGTAGACGATTCATTACAGATGGTTGCGTCCATGATGTGTCTACATTATTGATGTAATATTAAAATCATTTCTGTATCAGAACAAGTTTATTTAGTTTTTGATCTGAGTATGGGAATGCCTACCTCAGCGATGATATATGTGTGTGTGTGTGTGTGTGTGTGTGTGTGTGTGTGTGTGTGTGTGTGTTGTGTTGAATGTTTTTACAGGGTTCCGACTGGGGTGTCCACAGGCTAATCCTTGAAATGATAAAGCACATCACTCTTCGAATATTCTCAGAATTCACACTTTAGGGGGGAATTTGTTACACTGAAATTTGTCACCATGACATTTTAGTACTCCCTTAAAAGTCTACAATATCAAAGTTCCCAAATTCAAGCCTTGAAACTAAGAGAAAAGCTCATAAAAGCCTTAAAACTCTAGTACCGCACTTTCTCCTAGTTTCGCCTGCGGTCCCGCACTTTTTGGCTATAAATCCTGCGTAGCCAAGTGCACTTTCTGCTTTTTAAAAGTGTGGACCCCTGTAAAATATTAGAAAAGGCGGAAGTAAAATCTAGAAGCTCAGTTAAAGTTGTTTTTAGAAGCTTCTAGAAACATTCCTGCGGTGGAAAGTATGCTCCTTTCATGTTCATGCATCCCATCCAATAAGGAGCTAACCCCTTGATGTAAGGAACTAATCCCTTTGAAGGAGGATTCTATCCCTTCTTGTATGGAGCTGTAACCTCCTCTTCTCCACTATAAAAAGAGGCATAGGGCAGCCTCAAGGGGTTACCAATTGATGAGTTGAAGTTTTAGTATTGTTGGAGGCGAAGTGCTGTTGAAACTTAGACCCTTTTACCTGAGATTTCATGTGGGAAGGATTACATACCTGTATGTATCTCGGTTGGAAGAGTGCAAGGCTGATCTGAGTAAAGGAAATGCCTGCTCTGGACCCCAGGAAGACTTGTACAAAATCAAGGCAGACACGGTTGTAAGGCTCTTCCTTATTTAAGTTAATACAAATAAATCCGTTTTTCTCAATAAGTTGTCAATTGATTGGTTTATTTTATGTATTCCTTGATCACCATAATGGATATGATTTATGAATATATGTTATGCAGGTGCTATTTGATGTTTGTTTTTTTGTGATTGCAGATCTTCAAAGATAACTCTTTCGGGCGACTGAAGGACTACTATTACAAACAAGCGTTGGATCAAAGGTAAGATAGTTAAACCTTTATCACATTTAATTATGAATCACAATATATCTAGATAAAGATAGTTTTATTTGTCCGTTTGTTGGTAGTTGTCCGTAGGACACTTGGGAGGTCTGTCTTGTCCACAAGAGCGACTTATCCATCAAGATCCCGATAGTCCATTTGAGTCAAGGGTGGTCATGGACCAATTGGGGAGAATGACACAAAAATATCAATGGCCTTGAGGGCCGAAGCCATGGTCTCCTGAACAAGAATAATGGAGGGGTGGTGGGACAAACAAAGGTGACGGGGGGAAAGTATTTTAGTGGCGTCCCCCAGGCCACAAATATCAAAGGAGAGAATGGTCATCATGAGGCTGAGGGACAAGGCAGGAATCAAACACAGGAATGTCACGTAGTCCACTAGAGTAAAAAATGAGTTGTTTACCATGGATTTGACCATGAAAATGTTGGTTTCCCCTGCCATATTTTCTATGAGTAGTGATATTCTTGCCAGATCTAGGGCTGATGGTGGGGGACGTGGCCTTAGGACCAACATCATGCATAATGAGGGCCACCATATCCAAATTAGGATTGTGCTTCAGGAACTCCAAATCACTGTAAAAAAAGTTGTGAGGGGGGGACATTTTTAAAGGATTCGAAGGAGGGCACAAAGTCTCATAAACAACAAAGGATGAGGGGTCAATGGGATTCGATTGAGGCAAGTCTATGAGATGTACAAGGAGGGAAAATGGTGGCAGATCAAAATAACAGAAATAGGTGGGGCCGAGCCCGCGGGCAGGAGTGAAGTAGGGATGGCCCCTGTGCAAGGATCCTCATGGAGAGAAGAAGGATTATCAAATTGAGAGAGAGACATCTCAAATACAGTATCGATAGAATCATCTAGAGATTTGAAAGTACCTAGTTCAGATTCAGTACTCCAATGGGTGGAGTCACAACCATCCGATCCCGATTTGGAACGACCAAAATGGCATCTATCTCCCTGCTGAGATGCACGTGTATGAAGTTGATGCGGACAATTCTCTAAGAGGTGCCCAATGTGGTGGAATAATAAGCATCAGAATGGTACATTCTAGTAGTCAACCTGTTGCTGAAAATAGAGGGAGCCCCATTGTAAAATGATGTGTTCTGAGAGTCCACCAGTCATTTCAACCTCCACAAGTAACCATGAAAGATGCTTGTCCCGTGCACCCAAAGTACTTGGATCCATGTAAACAAAATAACTCAATGCATTTCCAATGTTAGTAAGAGCCTGCTTCGACCATAATTAAAGAGGGAGACTGGGAAGTTTAACCCAAGTCCACTGATTTTTCGGAGACTTGGTGATGGGATTAAATCCCACGTACCAGTAGTGAAGAAATAAGAAACTGCGACCTTGTACCCATGTCATGCGCATAAAATTATCAACGTCCCCCTGGTGGAGAAAGTGGAAACTAAATCATCAATTTAGTAACACATTGAACTTCAGAGTGTATCCAAGCATAGGTATCCATTGTGACAGTACCCATGCTTCTATATCCATTTCATTACGCCCCGAAAAATACCATATCCCAACCAGGGCCCTGTTTTGAAGACTTTGTACATGATCCCATAGGATGTCATGTCCAAAACTAAGTGTTGTCTCCATAATAAATTTTACAACCCTGGTCCCTTATCTGCGTCTACACTTTGCATGAGCCGAAACCATATGAGAATCGTGGGAGGGTTGATAAGACGAAACCCCATTCCCACTGTCGAAACCATGTGTCGAGGCCACTCCCCGTAGAGGTCCAGTGGAAGAGTTAGGAAGAGGCACGTCACAGGTCCCATGCAGATGCAATGCCGCATGGTCACGTGACATCACCTGTCCTGGACCCACCCCCATCAGAGGTGGCCTACCACCCAAGCGTTCTGCCTCCAAGGTGGCATGAAGAAATAATTTTTGTTCTGCGGTGTCCCCATCTAGGGACACCAAATAATCCTCCATCTCAGATACAGGTCATATGTGACCAAATGTAGTAAAATAAAGATAGTCGCTTCCAGTTGTCACATAAACGGTCAAGTGGTGATACACATGCGTGGTACGCATCACGTACACAAACATGTACAAGTATTTAATGAGGAAATACCCACAAACCGAAGAGTTCCATCGTCAAAATGTGAAATAAGAGAAATAATATATAAAAACTATTTGATGTTAGAGGATATCAGCATGCCTGAGAACGATGGATCTAATGAAATAAATGTAGAAAGCTTTGGAAGTCCCAATCCAACCAAACCATACGACACGAAATATAAATCCAACGATGGAAATTAAATATGAAATGATGTGCCTCTGATCCTAAGGAAAACCTCCGTGTCCAAGATGAAAAAGGCAGGATATCATAAATATGGTAGGTAGCAGGACATTGAAATACCCCGCGTCCCCTGGAAAATCACAAGATGGAGAAAACAGAGAATGCCTTTTCGGCACCCCGACATTTAGCCACCCCTCCACCCCCGCGCCACGTAGTAGTCCATGAAAGAAACACGGTGAAAACAAAGAATTCATGACAAGATCATAGCATTAGACCTCAAGACAACCACCCATATCCATAAAAACCTCCAAAAATTAGAGACACCAGAGAATAAAAACATAATTAGTGGTGCTATTCGCACCAAAAAAGACACCAATAACCATAAATAGGACACCAGTGATGAAAAATATTAAAACTAATGTCCCAGAAAGGTCAAGAAATGATAAAATTTTCCAGCCATATGCGCCACAGAAAAGATGGTGTTCTATCCTTTGCGACCTCAATTTCAGATAGAGAACGTCTAGTGAGAAAATCCTTAAGCCATGACTGGCCAAAGTACCATTTGGATGAAAAAGGTAGTGGTGTCGAGCAGAAAGGAGAAAAAATACTTGGGTAGCCAGTCAGACAAACCAAATATGAACCCGACAGATAAATTTCGGAGCAAATCCTTAGAAAATACACTTATGAAGGTGGAGAAAGTGTGCAATCCAGATGTGAAACAGAATATAAATGGCGCAAATGAAGAGGATAAGGAAATGGAGAAGCTCCAAAAACATAGTAAGGATAATAGAGGCTGAACTAGATAAGAGTGACTAGGAGCCCCCACATGAAGATACTGATAAGGATAACCGAGGCAAATAGATGGAACACATAACTACCCACAACATAGAACATGCATTTATGAGCCATGTCGAAAAAGAATGTAAGTGATGTCCATGAATTTGCGGGGTATATAAAAAGTAGATAGACAGTGTGAAGCAAAAGCCAAATAAAGAAACACAGTAAGCATATAAGGAAAATGGTACCAGAGAGTGTGCTCAACCACCAAGAGAGTCAATGGAGAGATGCATGATCCCAAAGAAAACCCCGAGCCATGAATGCATAATGAAAGAAGATCTCCACAGACCCTAAGAGATACTCGTCAGAGAGAACTATAGAAAATAGGGTATCCGGCATACCTGATAAACAAAGTAGTTTCAGAGTAAACGCCATACCAGGCTAGTAGTAAATGCCCATGAAACGCCTCCATGTGCATCAAACTTGCTCTCATAACATAGTGGTTCTTTTCTCGGGTTAGGTATGTCTTGTATTATACAAGAAGCATAAGGTTTTTTCAACAATCACAATTCACACCTGAGCAATAGGCAACTTGAAAATTCCTTTTTAATAAAGTTGCATTTTCATTGCTTTTCTACGAGGTTCCATATTCCACTTCGTAATCCACAAGAACATTTCAAATTATTTTATTTCATGGGTAATGTCTTCAATTTTTTGTGCAGAGATTATCAATATTTTGTTTGTAAGAGGAATACATCCCATAGATAATTAGCTTGAAGTTCATGAATTCAAATTCGGGTTTATGTAGTTTTCGGTATTCCCATCTCTAAGATTTTTTAAATTGAGTTTCGTCATCTAGAATTTGTGTACGAAAAATAATACCTTCAAACACTAAGGACTGTTGCTGGTCCTTATTAGAGATAAAAATAATTCTTTAAAAGTTGTGTGAATGACTTTTTTTTTTTTTCATTAGTTGCAAATTTAAATTTTATTTTAAATAGGAAATTATTTGTTAACATTAGGTTATATTTATTTTAATTTTAAATATATTAATTTTTTCACTTATTATATATATATATATATAAAATTTTATTTATTTATTTATTTTTATTATTATTTTTTTTTCTTCAGAATTTATAGTTTAATATAAGTTTACATTTTATCATATATATATATATATATATATAGAGAGAGAGAGAGAGAGAGAGAGAGAGAGAGAGAGAGAGAGAGAGATGTTGTATTTTCGAGTGAATAGTTTAGTTTATTTTCTTAGGTTATTAGTGGATTTTGACATAGCTTCTTTTTATATTAGTTTTAATAGGCAAGGTGTTCAATAAAATGTAGTCTTATGCAAATTTAGATATATTTTAAATATCAAATTATGTTGATTGATCTCATTTATAAAAAATATTATATATAAATGATAGAAAATAATACCTTCATATAAACCATATTTACTAATAGAATTATACTAATTTTACTAATATATATATATATATATATATATATATATATATATATATATATATATATATATATATATATCTTTCTTTAACTCATTTAATTGCACTAGTTTTACAAATAAAACATTACACACTCACAACATCTCACTATATTATTCAAACAAGTGTGTCTGCAAGGCAACTAGTCCCTGCCTTGAGCCAGCTAGTTCTCTCGTCCTCGTTCATCAAATCCTTAGCAGGCTCAGGCCTCTCGTCCTGGTTCATCAATTCGAACGTAAAGTGAGGATGAGGGATAGTCTCATTCGTGGGTGGGCCAAGTAAGCTTTGCATAACATCTCAAGTAGGACTTAATAGTTGATTTAACAGTGCACCCAACAAATCAAACCAGAAAAGATAAGGGGAATGAGATTCAGATTGGTGAATTTATCTTAAGCTAATAGATTCTATCATTGATATTGATATGTGATTCCTACTTATAATGAAATATTGTTTTATGAAATATTAACCTTAACTTATCAATAATGAATTAAGTTACCATAACAAAGAGATATAATAAAACCATGTAAAATTCAATATCCCAATATTTGTACAATGATAGACCAAGTTATCCCGAATTAACAGACAAGAAGAACAAGCCCCGTCGAAGAGAAATGCACATCTTAAAGGCGAGGCCAAACAATCATGCAAAGCATGATGAAGAGCTTTATAGACAGTGGTTTGAGCACGCCGATGTAGATGGAGATGGACGAATCACCGGAAATGATGCAGTCAATTTTTTTTCCCTATCCCAGTTGTCAAGACATGAACTTAAACAGGTGTGGGCTGTTGCAGATTCAAAACGCCAAGGTTTTCTTGGATTCAAGGAGTTTTTTATGGCAATGCACATAATTTCTCTAGCATAGAGTGGGAATGAGATAACTGCTGACATTATGAAGAATACAGGTTTGGAGATGATCAATCCTCTAGCAATGGAAGGGTTGGATGAGATGATATCTAAAGGAAGACGTTCACCCATTAAAAAGGGAGCAGATTCAAATGGTACATCAACTCGAGTGCAGTTGGAGTCATCTCAGTGGTTTACGTCAAAACCTACAAAGAAGGCTTCATTGAACTCAGTGACATCAATAATCGATGCCTTGAAGAGACTCTATATAGAGAAGCTAAAACTGTTGGAAGTTACTTACCGATTCAATGATTTCTGCTCACCCATTCTGACCAATAGTGACTTTGATGCCAAGCCAATGGTTATGCTTTTAGGCCAATATTCTACTGGAAAGACAACTGGTAGTAATGAAAAACTGTGTAAAATTCAATTCAAACCGTGTAAAATGCTTGGACAGATCAATGTAAGACAAATAAAATAAGAAATGTTAAATACTTCAAGCACAACAGATTTAGCCTACAGATATAGAACACATCTATATTTCAAGTATAGTTTCAACTGACAAACAATGCTACTGTTATATACACAACTAATCCGAATAGTAGCAACACTTTAATATGTAAACTGTAAATCTGACTACTTTAATAATGAACACAATAAAAATCAACCAGCCTTATTTGCAGATGACCAATGACGAAGATTATTAGAAAAACATAGATTTATCTTTTAACCAACAAAGTATTTGTTTTACAAACTTGAATAATAATTAAATTATATATATATAAAAACATTAAACAAGACAAATAAAAATAGAAAACTCTTTGGTAAAGACGTTGATCTTTCATTCACCCCACTTGTCACTCGTTCTACTTGCTATATAGTTTGGTCGTCCGTCTCTTTCCATAACGCAACGCCTGTATATTGAGGTCACAGAGTCCAAAATGCATGAACAAATCTATGTTGGATGAGGACACGTACTTACCTTAAGCTTAGTGAGTTATTCAGATAGACGTTGTGCACGCCTCAGGGCCTATGAATCCTAAAAAATAACACGCTCCTACTTTCCTTGGCCATTTGTTTCCGAGGCAATTAATATGGACATTGTTTTCCTCAAGCCTTCCCTACCCCAACGATACTCAATGTGGGACTCATAATCTAGATCGAGGCATAGTTTTTTATTTGATCCATCATCGGGATAAGCAGGAATTGCTGAATAGTAAATTTCACTCCCACTGCTACAAATTAAAGCATCAAATTCATGAGGCAGTATATTGCCAGAGTTCAACATCCCCAGAGTTTCATCAACAGTCAATGCAGTTTAATGTACAAGATCGACAAATCTTGCAGTTGTTGCATCAGAACGCACAACTTTGATTATCTCAAGAATTATTTCTAACATACGGGGAGATACATTACCAATGTCATCATAGCAGTCCACAACTATAACAAAAATCTTCCTCTTATTTCTCAGTGCAGGATACTTGTTTGAGACAATCACGTTATTCGCTAGAGCCCTTGGCTCAGTTTTTTTAGTGTTAAAATATGGCAGTGCCCTTTTCAGTTTATCCAATATCAGTTTTACCTGATTATATGTTTATGGGTTGCCTTTTGCTGCCAGAAGTTTGTCAACTTCAGTAGAATTATCCGGGGAGCCATTCACGGAATAATTCTTGCCGTCTACAGAAAGTCGAAGAGACACGTCCTTCAGGGAATCACCCGTCGATTCCTCGTCCATAGTAGTATCCATTATAGTGTCAATCTACCACTCAGGATGCCTCATCCTGCATACAACTACCTGAGACAAATATTTTCTGCAATGTTCAAGCTATGAGAAAAGGTGAATGTTTCTTAACCCATTACTGCTACATTCATTCCATAGATTTTTGCTTCTTACGATCTCCAGCAATGCATTTGCTATGGCCTTCTCATCATGGGGATCTATTAATAGTCCATTGTTCAAAGTCTGCAAAGTGTTTCAAGAACAAAGAATTTTTTAGAGCTTTGCTTTTTTGCCACATGTTTAAACATCAGATTTGAAACTAAAAGAAGTTGATGGAAACTTAGTTTGCCCATCAAAATCATTGCCATAACCCAATTAGCACAAGGTGGAAACTCATAATATCAGTCATAAACTGCACCATCCAATCTTCCCCTATTTTTCTTTTCCATAGCACAGAAACCATATCTTGGACTCCACTACAGATGCTACCTTTGACTCCTCCAACACCAGCGTCGGTCCCTAGCTCGGACACCACTCGCCATATTCTGCAGAGAAGTCTACAGGTTATCATGACACTCACACCCAAAGCGCATATGATGGAATAGAGAAACGCCGCGAGGATGATGGCTAAGCTCGAGTCGAAACTATCTTTCGCTTTGTAGGTAACCGCTGCCGAGCTCTCTGGAATCTCCGCTAAGGGGCTGATGGAAGTTGCTGACAACACTATCCCGCGATCTTCTAACAATCTCTTGTATTGAACAAACGATGGCAAGGCATAAATACTTTGCATTTTGTTTGTTCAGCTTGTGTGAATGAGGAGTTGTTTCATGCAAAGCGCAGCACCACTTATGCAGACACCACAACAAACATCATGCATGTAGACACCAGGCTCACCACTTAGCACTCGAGTTTGAACTGTCATGAACCAAGCACATCGCCACGATTAGAGAACTAATATTTCATGCTAGAGAACTAATGCCGACATTAGTTTAGATTTGGAAAATATTATTGAAATCAAATCCATTTAACTAAACTTTATGGCCTCTATACCTCGAAAAGAAGCCAAATAAAATGAAAAACATTTATATTAGCTGTAAAATAAAATGCCTCAATTTAATAGACTAATAAATCACATTTTGTTATCAAACTTTAAATTAAACTGCGAACAATTTAATGTAAACAGTAAAATTCGATTCCTATAATCCTTGCCTTAGCCACAGATGGCCGGGACTAATAAAACATTACACACTTGCAACATGTCACTATATTATTCAAACGCATCATTAAGTGAAAGACCCTTCATGAAAAAGTTTTCAAAGTCATTTCACGTAAAGATACACTTAAAACAAAAGTGAGAGTATAAAATTCTGAGTTGTTTGGTATAAGCTTTAAAAGACAATATATGGTTATTAATTACTTCAATATATTATCTAATTGAGAAGCATGAAATTTGCGAAGATATTTAGTACATGAAAATAAATTCTTCACATGTATATTATTTTATTTATTTTTAAAATAAATTTATAATTATTACTAGTTTATAAAAATCATTTATCAATATTTTATAGAAAAAAAAGTTATATGCAAATTAGTTATGTTGTTTTTTGGTTTTTAAATATAACAATGTGTGGTGGCATATAGTCACAATAGGATCATACTCATTTTGTTGTAATGATTAAATTAGGTAATGTTTTAAAGGTAATTTTCCGAAAAATTAAATGATTTTGTATTAGTGAATATACTAGCAATTGCACTATATGTTGCAAAGGAAATGCTGTAAAGCAGTAACATAGGAAATAGTAGGAAATAATAGTATACAAGAAAAAATATTTGATATGTTATGTGATTTAATTGAATATTTAACTTATAAATTTGAATTTTTTTATTTAAGAGAAATTATAGGTCTTGAAAATTGTTTAGATAAAAAAATTGGTTTTTTTATAACCTACCAAGATTCTTTCTTTCATAGTGGTGTCTAATTATGCACTATGGGCCACATGGCAGACGTTTTTCTGGCACATATTTATGGAATGTTGAGGATGAACTTTGAAGTAGTGACCACTCACCTCGAAAATTTGGAGGAGTCAACTTAAGAACAATTTATGATGGAGCATTGTGCAAAACACATAATGCTACTTTTGAGATAATTATCTTTTATTGAAATTATATTCCCAAACATTCATCATGGAGGAAGGTGGCCTCGTATTTTCCTGTAAGCAAAATGTAGGTAATGGGGATACACACATGACTTTTGCGATATACCAGATATTCCACTCTGCTGGCTGGAGCTTTTGTCCTTCGCATTCTTTGCCGACACTTTCCTCTCGCTGTTGCTTTGAACTCCTTTGGAGGTACACGCTTGTGCCCAATTTTAATCTGGTCTATCTTTCATCCATTTTCTGTAAATTTTGTAGAAGTAGATTATTTTTAAAAACTGTTTTTCTATGTAACTGACTAATATAACTATATTTAATCAAAAGGTAGACAATGTTTGAATCATCTAACATCAATATCAATGGTGTATAATAGTACACCTGGCACTTGAGGAAAGTTGTTTTCAAATAAAACGCTTTACAATGTAATTAAGAAAATTGTATTATTTATTATTATTAAAATATAAGATGAATATTAAATTAAAAATGTTATTAAGTGATTTTGATTTTATTATTATTATAAGTTTAGTTTAATTATATATATATATATATATATATATATATATGACAAATTTTGGTCAAATTATGATTTTTTGTTATTTAAATGTGTTTTTGACTATATGTTTAGGTTCAATATCTTGAAAAACTTTTGCAACATTTAGATTCTTGAGAGTTCACAACTTAAATTTGTGATTCCAAAATGTGTTTTTGATTATATGTATAGGTTAATACCTTGAAAAACCTTTGCAACATTCAGATTTGTGATTTCAACAAGTTGCTTTTGTATTATAAGCAAATTTGATTGAAAAATATGCTTGAGAAAGCTCCAAAATGTATAACAAATAGACTATGACATTACTACATATTAAAATAAAGGGAGAATTAGTTTATAGTTTAGTTGATTTAACTATTACTTAAGATATGGTATTGATGAAAAGATTGGAAATTCTAGACTATAGATTTAAATTTAATTAAGTTTTAACATTGGTTATTATATCTAGCAATTAAGCTATTATTCATTTAGATATTTCAAAAAAGGTTTATTTATTTATAAAACTATCCTAGATACATTTTGACTTTAGATCTATCAAGGTTGAAATGGATCAAATGTCTTTTCACTTTAAAAGAGTTTGTATCTCAAGAAATTTGATCTCTCTCAATGCTTGGTAGATTCAGAGTTAAAATGGACATAGACTAGTTTAATTATTAATTGTAATAAATTATAAATATAAATATAATTATCAATGATTAGTTGTTTATTTTATTTTATTTTTATTTTTATGTAATTTGATTGACTCAAAATGTTTTATTTTTTCATAGAGTAAGGTTCTCTGATTCATGATTTATATAAACTCTCTTCTAAATAAATCATATAGTAGTTAGTAGGCTTTTATGATTCATGATTTATATAAACTCTCTTTTAGATAAATCACATAGTAATTTTTAAAACAACCTGTTTCTAACCACTTAATGTGTTCATAATTATAATTATAATTTTATTTTGATTTAGTCAATTTTTTTTACAAAATATTATATTACATTACCACATTTCTATCAATATGATAGACTAGAAAGCACCTCTATACAATTAACCAAACAAAAAAATCTCTAAAATTTATTAATCACCCTTTTCTTTTTCTAAATTTAAACCCATAAAATAAATTATTTATATAAAATAATTATAAAAATGAAAAAATCTGAACAATAATTTTCTTTTCTTATTATTAAAAAATCGAAATCGAATATGATTTAATCATGAAGTACTTCTTCGCCAACCCATATATCCAAATTGAAGGTTCATGTCACGTCATTGGACCATTTCACTTTACCTTTAAAAGAACAATGCGCTGCCCTTTTCCAATTTAAGATGCATGGACCACTCATTTAGATTTTAGTTTAAATATCCCTTTTCCAATTTAAGATGATGTGGACTACTCATTTAGATTCACTTTTAAGTGAGCATGTTCATATCATTCTACTATTTTACTTGAAAAAGCTAGAATTCTTGGCCGTAATATTTCCAATTTGAGATGATGTGGACCACTCATTTAGATTTTAACTTAATATTATTCATGGATGAAGTTTATGTATATATTTTATTGTTAGTAATAGAAGATAATAATGGAAACTATTATATTTTTTTTAATTTCAAAAAGAAGTAGGGCATGTAGTATCTGACTTAATTAAATGAAAATTATTGAGGTAAGCTGACATTCCTAATTATCTTTCACATAAGAAGTAGAAATGTTCTTGAAGCTTCTAATGCTAATTTCCTCACTTTCATCATTAGAGAACTCGAGACCTTGTCAATAAGGGCTTGCTTGGTTACTGAAAGTGAGGCTTTTTAATTTCCCACACTAGGATTCAATTCCCCTAAATGGAATTGTTTCCCCTTGTGAGTTGGTGCACCTTTACAAGGGGGCATTTATAATCACCTCCTCCCACACTTACCCAAGTTCATCAGTCTATCGAGGTAAATATGTGACGAAGAGTTACTATGATATGACTCAACCTCCTAAGTACAATTAAGGAAGTGGAATTGACAAACTAAAACCTCATTGACCTTCCTCAGGAGCTACAAGACCCACAGAAGCTAAACAACCACTCCAAGTGCCCAAATCCCGAGCTAACTTTCCTTTTCAGTGATTTTGACTCCTAGTCGCTTGCATAACAAGGCAAGCCAACGACTATAACCCTCCAGTCACATGGATAACCCTACCTCCTAGCTAATGCAATTTAGATTTCCCAGTGCTGAACACGCGACCTCTGAATCTGAGCCAATTTTTCAGGGTTAACACCGAGACCTCTGCCCAAAACTTGATAGAACTTTCCAGAATGATGAATGCCACAGGGACAAAGCCATTAAAGAAAAATTTAGTCAAGAACCTAACCTAACTAGGCCTAACCATGATAGTCATTTCGTTAAACACATGGCGAACATGTAATCTACGGGCCATGAATGCATATTTAAACTTAGGGGTCTGATACTTATATGAGAATTGTCAAGAAGGTCTAATTCCCTCTCATAATAACTGCAATAACATCTATTAGCTCATGCATTTATTAACCATTCATCAAAAAATCAAAATACATCAAGAGCCATAGCCAATATACATCTTATGACCAACATATAACTAGTAAATGAACAACATATACATAATGATCAATGTCACATAATAACAAGTACAATTTCTCATCAAAATACACGAGGAAAAGATCTCTTATTAACATATGCAAATCCAAAAAAAATAGGGACTTCTACGTACCACCCGACCATAGATTAGGCCCAACCAAATCTCTCTTTCAGCGAATCTGCAAAATTCCAAATTATAAATTTGCAGAAAATTTCTTCAAAAAGTTAAGTTGTCAAATTAAATTAACAATTTGCACACATTTAACCATAAATTCAATGTCAAAACTAGAAATAGATTCAACAGCTTAAAAATAAACAAGACAATATGTAGAGAATCTCATCTTTATTTTATTAATATATAAATATGGTGATACAATAACTAGAAATGGCTAAGATAATGGCCTCCCACAATTATCTACTACAAGATGAACTCGACCTCCAAAATAACTAAATTATTGAATACAACCTGTGAATTCTGGATGAATCCACCAAGGGGAGAAATGGGTTCTCACCCACTCTCACTGAATCACCTGAGGGTTTCCTTCCTAGGGCTACCGTTGAAGCTAGGAACTCTCAGTTCTCCAAACCTCTCCACAAGAAACAAATACACAACTCCAATATGTCTCCAAATGGTTTCCTCCTCCTTTTTTATAGATCTCCGTAAATAGATCCCCAAGCCTTTAGAAGCATCTCATATTATTTTATGATTATTCTAGAAGCTCCTCCATTGAATTTATCTTAAGTGACATTTTAATTTAATTTTATTTCACTTAAATCACTTTTGGCCTTTTCCCTCCAGTTAATTATTTTTCCTTAATTAAAGCCATTTTAATCAAAGAAAATGGAAAATCTCCCACCATACTCTCTCCAACCATTGGAAGTCACTTCTTGGAATCCCATCCTGTAAATATTCTCATTACGGTTCCAACGAGCTATTACATTGAGGTGTTCCATCAAATATTTCTCCGGGAATGCTGCCTCAAGCGGAATTATTAAGTCAGGCTTAATAATAACCCAATTTTCTAAAAGTTGTCAGAATACAACATAACGAAAGGCAAGTTGCGCAGATGATATAATATGCTAAACGAATTTCATCAGACCCCATAAAAACTCCTCAAAACTCCCCGGAACCCCTGATGACATGAACCTGCTCTCATGACCTGGACATCGCATACCCTGAAAATCCACCTTAGTTGTACTATAGAGGAAAATAAAAATGGGGACATGACACAATCACCCTCATGTCATATTCCAAGCATGAGTGTGGGATCTAATGGAATAATACAAATAAAACCAAACCAAAGCTTCCAAAGGCCAAACAACCTTAACTAGTGATTCCACCTTACGGTCAAACATCACTAACCATCACCAGATCTGTCTCTACCCAAGTTGTCTAGGGCTCCAATCGTTTGTTCCAAACCAGCTCCAGGACTAGTAACTCAACCCATAGTTGTTATAGGGCTCCAGAGCATTTGTCTAATCAAGGCTCCATGATTAGTAACTCAACCCACAGTTGCTGCAGGGCTCCAAAACGTTTTTCCAAGCAAAGCTCCATGATTAGTAATTCAACCTACCAAGGGCTTCATAGCGTTTGTCCAACCCAGTCTTCCAAGGCTAGTAAGTCAACCCAAGTTGTTCTAGGGCTTCCAAAGTGTTTGTCCAACCAAGGCTCCAGGAACTAGTAACTCAAACTACATCCATATGAAACATGAGCACCAATCATAAATAATCAAGTGGGAAACCCACAACACCATGGCTATCTAGAAAATGACAAGGCTAGGAAAAACCACTGTCAATCTAGGCAATCCTCCATGCCAATGATAGATCATAATCAAATAACCACATGCATATACCATGCATGCAAAAACTAGCAAGGAAATCATACATGCAACTCGGTACCTGCAAAGCAATCTTGTTGTAGTCGTTAATCCCGTTGTCCCCTTGCGCTTTCCTGCTTTTCCTTTGCCTTCTTTTCCAAATCCAATGAAAACTAGAGTGATCCAAGCAGGCTCCAAGATTTTTCTAAGTGTGCAAGAGTATGAGAGAGGGAGAGAGAATATAATGAGAGTGCCAAAGACTAAACTGACAAAAGCTATGAACTAATCCTCAAAAGCCTTTTTATCACTGAGGCCTTTATTTTCTTCATTTTCCTCTATTTTTCCTCACATGCAATTTTGTGACCTTTCACCTTCCTTTTCTCCTATTTTCCATTATTTTCATAAATAAATGTTAATTAATGCCTCTTTTCCTTTGCCAATTTCCATAAATAAATCACAGTGATCCCCATCACTATTTTTTTCCCAACATTAAGCTTGGAATACATGTCCCATGAGCTAGGTCATATTTTTCTTTTATTAACTTTATTATATGGATTTTTGACTAGGGTTGCTACAACATTGTAACCCACTTAGTCCCCTTACTACCTTTTGAGGGTATGGAGTGTACACATCCGACCTCTATGGTTAGTTTATGGAGATGACATTATCAAAATTCCTCTTCCTTTGACCACCTTAAAACTCTTTTATGAGACCATTGTCGTCTTTTTCTCCTCAAGAGCCTTACAACTATATCAAAATTTCATCCAAATCTTAGCCCTGGATCCAAAGTTACGATCCTCGTAATATTTTCCCTTTTGTGCCATCATGACATCTATACCATTGATGTGTCACCACCACATTTATCCACGTCATTAATCGAACCATGTCGACCTACCTTGTAGAAAAATCTACGAACAGGATTCAAACTGATCTTATAATGTACTAAAACAAGATATTGAATCCTTCTCCAATTTGTGGAAACAAAACACAATCGCACAATCACATAACAAGTAAGATAAATAAATAATCAATCACACAACACAATATGTATCTGGGGAAAGTAACTGCTCAAAACCCTCTATTTGTATATTGCATAGGGTCAAGATCATGAAACAATACAAGGCTATTCCTCACACTAAGAAACCTTTGCACTCTACTGACTGTCTCACTTCGATCCTACTTGAATTTGGCTTGCGATCTAAGAAAAATTGGTTAAGTATTTAACCTTTTTCTTGCCTCTGCCTGGCCTGCATTTATTACACGTTCTTTGGCTATGTGAGTCCCTATTAATTAGGAAATTCCAAATTAATGATTGCGTAATCCTTTAGGGCCTTCCTGATGACCTCATGCATGACCTGTACAATTTTATAATAGTACAACTGATAGATCTCTTCCCTTTAACCTCAGTCTCAACTGGGCCTTCCTTAGAACTGACATGCAACAACTATTTATAGCAAATCATCAGTTAACTAATTGATCGCTACTTGTGAATTGAATCAGATTAAATTCATTGGACCTCTCACTAGTTCATCTCTCAGATAGAACTAGTTAAACTGATTTTAGCTCAATTAATTGAGTTAGCTAATTATAACTCACAAATAACTGTAATTGGACCCCCCCTAAAATCATGGAAGGTCCTCTACATGCCTCCTATTTGACCTCTAACTTGAATTTCCTAAGCTAACTAAGTCTTCCTGACTCACTTAACTAATACAAGTTGTCATGAGATGAAATTACAATTTTTATTCCAATGTAATTAAGGGAAAATTAAATCAGAAGCCTCATATGGTAGCCATTTCAAGGTGCGATTTTTTGGATTTCATTTATGGATGCCAATTTCACTGTTTCTTGTTGCAAATTCCAACACTCCCTCTCAATAAGATAGGAATTCAATCTATCCCAATCCTGTGCCTTTGGAATGTTCTACATGCAACACTTCTCTAGTATTGTTTGCTCCTACAACTCCTGAAACTGAATAACCTCCAAAAAAAAATTGAATCAGTATGATGCATCTATCATTAGAGTCTCTAACTACTATCGATTACTGCAATGTCTAGTGAAATCTCTGGCTGCTGCTGACTCTGCATCTGTGCCCTCTGCACTGTTGGCAACTCTGATCTGTGCTCTAGTATCTGAAATTTGTCACTCTTATTTCTATCTTCCTTACATCTGACTGCATCAATCTTACTGATCCTTCCTACTACTGTGTACTATAGGCTCCTCGTATCTAGGTCCGATCCATGAGATAATCCATCTCAATGGATCTTTCCCAAATTTCTTCTCTTGGGATTATGTCTGCACATCGCCCCACCTCTAACTTAGAGGTATGGTTGCATGTGCTCCCTATACCCATCTGGCTCGAAATTTCCCCCTCCTCGAGGTCTCTTCTTGAGTGGACACTTCCACTCTATCTCCTCTTTGCTTCTCCAATTGTGGCTTCTCCACAACCTTCTGAGACTGCATGTTGAGGAGTAATTTGTTATCCCTCTCAACCCCCAAGTCATTAAAATATTCTTTGCTCCTCAAAGCTTTGCATGCATCTTCGACCTCGAGAGCATACAGGTTCTTGAATATTGCACTAATTTGTTTCACCCATTCTATGGCGATGTGTCTAAGGAACACCTTTCCTTTTATAAATATGACATAATAACCACGATCTTCCATTACCATTACGAAGACAAGATTCTTCCTTAGTCCTGGAACATACAAAACATCCATCAGTTTGAGCGGGGAGCGAGACTCCCTCTGAAAGGTAATTGTACCTATGCCGGTCATGATAGACCTCCCGTCATCTTCAAGCTCTATGTTCTTCTAGAGGTCCTTCTCCTCTAATTCAATTAAGATATCTCTATTCCCCGTCATATGGAATGAGGCGTCACTTTATAGATACCACATGCATCCCATAACAGTGCGGGCCATGCATGCAATGAGAGTAAACTAAAGCTTGAACTGTGAAGCTAGCAGTTCACCCATTGCAACTGTAGGCTTCTTCTTTCTTTCCTTCTTCTGTGGACAATTTGAGGCATAGTGCCCATGCTTGTGATAGTGAAAACACTTGATCTTGGACAAGTCTCTCTTGCCCTCTTCACCTTAGTACTTATTTCCCTTGGCTTTCTTGCCTTTTCCCACCAATGAAAAATTATTCTTTTGTCTTTTCCGGAGGTCCCTTCTCTAGTGCTTCACCTTATATTTTCTATTACCAAGTCATACCACAAACTCTACTAGTTTGGTAACTTCTTCTTCCCATTCACAAAGTCCTGGTAACTATTCCAGCTCTTGGGAAGGCCTAAAAGTGCTAGTATCACCAAATTATCATCAACAACAATCACCCTTACACTTCCAAGCTCATCTCGACACTGAGTGAACTTCTGTAAGTATTTCTGGATCGTGTTGCCCTCCTCCATCTTGATCTTTCTAAACTTGTCCTTCAACGCCAACTTCCCGTGGTCACTGCTATTCTAAAACAAATATGTCAAGGCCTTCCACATAGCATATGGAGTCACCTTCCCATGGATACTTGAGACAATATGATCTCAAATTCCCTCTAACAAGATCCTTCTCGCCTTTGCTACCTTCTTCTACCATGCATCAATATTTTGAGCATATGTAGCTACGAGATTAGGAATATCAGTATCTATGAATTTATTCAACTCGCTGTCCTCCAACACTGCCTCCATCCTGTACTGCCATGCTATGTAATTCAAATTTCCCTGAAGAGCATATTCGATTCTCAAGCCATTGAAATTCATCTTGATCTGCTGCTGGATCCTGAAGAATAAATCTACAAATTCAAACCTGTTCAAGACAATTTTTTTTTCTTATCTTCTATTGTGATTCCTGGTGCTCTAATACCATGTAGAAAAATCTACCAACGAGATTCAAACTGATCTTATAATGTACTAAAACAAGAAACTGAATCCTTCTACAATTTGCGGAAACAAAACATGATCACTCAAAAAGTAAGAGAAAGAAATAATGAATCACACAACACAATATATATATGGAGAAAGAATCTGCTTTAAACCTCTATATCTGTATATTGCATATGGTTAAGATCATGAAACAATACAATGCTATTCCTCACACTGAGAAACCTCTACACTCTACTGACTGTATCACTCCGATCCTGCTCAAATATGGCTTGCGATCTAAGAAAAATCGATCAAGTATTTAACCTTTTGCTTGCCTCTACCTGGTCTTCCTTCCTTATGATTTATTTGGATAATTAAGGCCCTATTAATTAGGAAATTCCCAATTAATGATTGCATAATCCTTCAGGGGCTTCCCGATGAACTCATGCATGAACTGTACAATTTTCTAATAGTACAACTGATAGAGCTCTTCCCCTTAACGTCAGTATCAATTGGGTCTTCCTTAGAACTGACATGCAACAAATATTTATAGCGAATTATCAGTTAACTGATTGATCACTACTTTTGAATTAAATCAGATTTAATTCACTGAACCTCTCACTAGCTCATCTTTCAGTTAGAACTAGTTAAACTCATTTTAACTCAATTAATTGAGTTAACTAATTAAAACTCACAAATAACAGTAACTGGACCCCCTCAAATCATGGAAAGTCCTCTACATGCCTGCTCTTTGATCTCTAACTCTAATTTCCTAAGCTAACTAAGTAGTCTTCCTGACTCAGTTAACTAATACAAGTTGTCAAGAGATGAAATTACAATTTTTCTACTAATTTAATTAAGGGAAAATTAAATCAGAAGCCTTGTATGTTAGTCATTTCTAGGTTCCATTTTCTGGATTCCAATTTCACTGTTTCTTGTTGCAAATTTCAACATACCTAGCTCACATCTGATGTAGGATTTTCAATAGTCTACTTTATAAGAATTCTCCGATCTTTGGTCTTCTGAATTTTTTACCTGTCTGGATCTATTTGAAGTCCCAAAATTTTAGATACATCTAGATCCAAGCCTAGCACTTAGCCAACTTTGATCAAACTTTTATAGAGCTGAAACCTCTTGAAAGTCCAAATAATTGAAAGAGCTATATCTTTAGATATTAAAATCATCCATTATTCCAAGATATGCATGTCATGATCTCCATGTTAACTGCCACATGGGTCTCCACCTTAGCATTGCTACACCTTTGATCCACATAAAAACTCTGCAACGTCAGCTTGGGTTAATGCAAGTCAAACTCATGGACCTCTGGATATCTAAACTTCTAGATATCATTAACATCTAGAGCTAACAAAAACATAAAAATGTCATTTTTCCAGAGTTTTAGATCTTGAACTTCAGATATCCTCATGGCCTCTACCATTCGAGGGCCACATCAAGCTCATGACACTTTTGTACCATGCAAGCAAGGAACATCGACTACTAAGTTCGCATGCCACATCATCTTTGAATTATCTAAGTTGTCATGTCAGTATTGACACGATAATTGCTATGTCACATTGCCACGTTAATTGTGACATGTTAGTAGCCACATCACACTACCAAGCTACAAATGACATATCATACATCACATTCCCTTGACCCCCTACATGACTAGGTCCTTCCATGTAGCCTCCATGTGGTCCACTTGGCTAGCCTCCAGATGCAAGTTTTTCCATTTATCCCCTTTATAGGAAATTATATATACCAATCCTCTACACTTACTGATACATTAAGATGCCTCCAAATATCTACATATATTTAACTTCCTATCCCTATCAAGCATCCACACTTAGCGATACATTTGGATGCCTAGATACTTGGATATACATATATCTATAGAATCCTGTCCTTCAAGACTTAAGCCCCATTTAGTTAAGCCCATGGTCATGGGCCCCTCACCCGACCATACGACCATGGGCTAGGACCAAAGTATCCAATCCATAAATGTGCAAACCACAAGCTTTTGATGAGGCCTTTTATCACTTGCTTATGAGATATGAATTTGACAGTGATTTAACAATGACATGGTTGATACTTTTCCTATAAGGCATAACAAAGCTCTACCAATAACCAGGAAACTTATCAAAATAAGTGTTGAAAATGCAGCAATAAATTCCTAATTTTTTTTTCTCCCTTGATTAAATTAGGAGAAATTCGAAATTCCACATCAACAGACAAATTGAATGAGATAACTGAGTTGACATAGTTGTTATCACTTAGTTATCTTAGTTAATTCGAGTTGGGGGCATGAACTTGAGTTGTGTACAATGTTTCCTAAATTTTAGGAGCCTAGGTTGAGTTAATTTCAGTTGTGACATTTTAATTAAATTAAATTGGTTTATGGTCAGTTAAACTAGACAACTACTGGAGGAACTAGTGCAGGGTCTAGCAGTGGGGTGTAACTTCAGTGTTTTATTAGTTAAGTGATATATCAACCTAAATTAACTCATGCATGCACAAAATTTGGGTTACCCAGTTGAGGTTGGAGTTCAAGGGTAATTTACTATCAGTTTTAAATTATTCTAAGTTATACAAGTCATGCATACATTCAGAGAAGGACCTAATGGAATTGTTCAATCTAGATTGAGGAATTTTCCTAAATAATATGGGCTAATTCCTTGAGGAACAAATAAAGGAAATAGGGGCTTGGAGGCTTGAAATTTTGGCTAAGTATTGGCCAAGGTCAATAAGTTAGGCAAAGGATAAAGGATACAAGTGCAAGTTGAGCTCAAGGTTTAGCACAACATATTATATTCATCCAAATTATTTGATTGATGCAATACATGTAGTAAGGGTGTTTGAGAAATTTCTTTCACCTATATATATCTCTATGTATGTGTGTTGAATCTTGATGCATTTTAATGACTTGTGTTCTCGATCGTGAATCTACTTCTGCAGATCGGTAGAGTAGATTATAGTCTTGTGATTTAGTAAATTTCATGAGCAGTTAAGGATATATACATTAATTTCTACAACAAGCAACAGTGGGACCATTATTCACAACTATGCCACCAGAGGGAAACCTCTCACTCATTCCCTAAACAAGATAAATGCAAGGTTTTGTTGTGCTATACAACACCCCCCATTTATTTTAATAAATGGGGACCCTTTAGAAATAAATAGGAAATTTATTTTTAGCTTTAAAAACAAAACTTTAGGAAATAAAAGTTTTCTTTTGAGTTTTCCGCTTTATTCTTTAGTGCGCATCGCAAACCGCATAGCTTACAACCCAAAAGACTTGCAATCCTCTAAGTTTTGCACGCTGCGAAATGCGCTAAACCTTTTTCTGAAGTTATGTTTTAAAACTTGCAAACACTTTAATTATCGTTATATTTTCTTTATCGCATCGCACCTCATTTAAAACAATCAACCTATAAAGAAATTCGATATAAGTGCGATTGCACGGACTCGATGAGCCAACAAAGCAATAAATATAAATATCTAAAGTCTTATTAAGCACGACCGCGCTACTTTTTGAATGCGCAATTCACATTTCACATGACTTAACCGAAAACAAATTCATTACCGCATAAGAGTTACGATATGTGATTTGCGCAGATCGCATTTCATAGCATTTATGGGAAACATCACAAATGGTAAAAGTTATGTATGGGGATATGCGAATTAATGACATTTAATTACTCAATCATGCAAAATGACTTATGTTGTATCAAACTGAAAATCGAGATCTAACGGCTTAAAATTGATTGATAGATATTTCGTGTGAAGGTGTAAGAGATTTGATTTTGAAATGATTATCGACGATTAATATCATATTTGATAGATTCATATCTATTTTTGCATGTTTTGAAATAAATTAACGACGAATTTTTTTCTTTGTTTCATATATTTCTAATGATCGTTTTGTATACTTGAAATCAGAAAACCAACTAACGGAACGAAGGAAATAGAGACGAACAAGAAAGGAAAAAATATTACTCAAATGTTATCTACTGAAGACTCAGACATGTCTCCCTTATTTTTAGAAACCACCTGCAACAAGGAATGTTGTAGTTTTTCATGGCAAGCAATGTATCAGTTTTTCGAAAATGAAAAGCCAATAGTCATAGATAAAGTTGCTTCAGCAGAATTATCTATTTCTTCAGAACCGACAAATTTTGACATTGCATGTTCATTCGTCCACAAGGTAGCCACAAGGCCGAAAGTTCTCCCTTACACAGATATGGTTAAGTGGGAATTTAACCACTTAAACATAAAATATAGAACTTTTAAAGATTCAAGAAGCGAGAATATTGGTTCTTTCAGGGAAAATGATTTAAAAGCAATGTACCACTTACCAGACCCACAACAAAGCTATGGCAAAGCATTTGTTCAAGGCTTTAGAGAAAAGCACCGAGACCTCATGAAAGTCATCAAAGAATGGAAGGAAGGCCAGGGAAAGCTAAAGCAAGATAAACTTGGTACGTAATCAATTTCCCAACTTCCTTACCCCTATTTCTATGCTGCCGATATGTTGTGTAGATTGTTTTCAAAACCTGATACCACTATATTTTCAGTAGATTGGGTTCCATTGATTGACGTAATCGTCAATTCCTTAATTATGAATTGGGAAAATATCCTATCTGACAGTTTAGCCAAACACATCACAGAATATAGGAATAAAAGGAATGTTTCATCTAGAGAAATACCTCCCTTTTATATGTCTGCCTATGTCATGGACGCAATCTGCTTTTATTCTAATTTTCCTACCATGGGATGGAAATGGACTACCCAAGACCCTACCCCAATCCATATTTACCATAGAGCCCTTTGGGATTCAGACTTCCATCTGCATTTTTATAAAATTTGTCATGGAGTCATGTTGCCTATGCACCAGATGATATTCAATAAGAAAACCCCTAGGGTTTCTGAAGAGGCTAGTGCAGATATTATTTAATATGTGGCTAGGTGGTTTTCAGAAGAGAATTTTACATATGTCAAAGTATTCAGGAGTTATTATTCTCCCCATGTCCTACCATATTATGTTCTTGATATGTTTCTTGCACGAGAGATAGCCTACCAGCTTGTTAATGGTATCACTAAACAACTAAAAGCTGCTAAGAAGGCCGTTTGGCCTAATTTTCCTGTACAGTGTGACATTTTTGCACTTTTTGAAATTGGCCATACCTACAAGGAGGTTTCTAAGATTAATCTATTAAATTTGGCAGTAATTCCAAAGAGGCTGTACGATCCAAATGACGTAATAAAAAATTACACTAGAGAGCTCAAATTGAAGCCTTTTGTAAAGGAAATAGATGGATTTGATGATCTCTTCGAAGGCATGGAAAATTTTTCAGATATAATTAAGTTTGCAGCCAGCCAACTGAGCCAATATGATTTGGAAGCCTTCCAAATATATAGAAATAAGAGACTGGAGAGAGTTCCTCTCAACTTGTTAACTATTGAAGATGTCAACAGAACTACTCCAAGTATCAACTTGGATAATGAAGCAAAAGACATGTTTGTGGATGAATTGGGTCAATCAGAGCATCAATATCACAATTTGGAACATTCTAAAAATGAATCCAATTTTAGAAAGGATATCCCAGAAAATATAATTGCTCAGGTAGTCCAAGAGATAGAGATGCAGGAGTGAAAAAAAAACAATGGAACAAAGTCAACTTCTCAAGAAGTTCAACATAGTCATGACACACTTGATCAGTTAGAAAAGTCACAAAGAAGTAATTTGAGTAGTGAATGGGATGAGTTTTCTGAAGCAATAAAAAATTCTAAAGCCAATCCCAATACTGATCAAGTAACTAGTTTTCAAACACCTGAACATTCCCAGAAGATAGTGGAAATTGTTAATTCACTAAAACATGTTCCAGAGACTCATGATCGAGAGATCATATTGGCCTACCCTACAGAACAAATAGTTTTATAAGTTTAAAAAATCCCTTCACTGGACATCTTCTACAATCCTTGTTATAAAGTTGTTGTCAAGAGAAATAAAAAGAGAAAAACTGATGAAATAGTCTCAAACCTTACAGTTGAATCTGTTGACGTTTTATGGAAGGATTCCTTAGCTGATCCTACTGAAAATCTAACTAAATTATCACAGTACACAAGGGAATATGCTATTTCCACTGTTGATAAAGCTATTAAAGTTAGAGTATTGTTGAGGCAAAAGGAAAGAAAAATACAAAAACTAGAGAGGTTGTTAGATGAAGAAAAATGCAACTCCAGTGAGAAAATGAAAGAAAAAATGGCCCAATTTCAAAAATATTTTGAGAGTCTTAAATTGCAGCATCAAGCAGAAATCAATGAGAAACAAGCACAACTGGAAGCAGCAATGACCAGGTTACAAAGCCAACCACAACTAGAGAAATTTATAAAAGAAGCATTGGATATAAATGACAAGTTAAAGAAACAACAAGAAGTATTTTGCCATCAAGCTTCTATTATGGACTCTTATTGTGATTCAAATAAAATACTGATCCAGTAAGTAGCTATCCAAAAACTTGAATGTGAAAGGCTCGAGAAGAAAATCAAGAAACACATTCAATGGAAAGCATCAGACTCAGTAAAGGAAGATTATCTACCTCAGATAGATAAATTTCATAAGGATATCCTATTCATAGATTGGGAAGCACAAATCAAGTAGGCAGAGAAAACAACAACAAAAACATCAAAATGATCAAAGGAAATTATTGAATCTGTATGTGAACAGCTGGTGAAAGCAGAACTTATCAAAGAGTACATGTCTAAAGTGTTCTCAGAAGTAAAAAAACTAGAAACATAGTGAATACAAAAGGAAAAAATGCATGATGAAGTAATTAAAAAGGTAAATAAGTTTGATCAAGAAAATTATTGGAATTTTCTGATCAAACCTTATCATCAGTATCAGATTCTGCAGTCCTTAACAAATTCAACGAGAAGATTGTAGCTAGTACTTTCAAACGCAATAATCAAGGGATAGGTCAGATCGAGGATTTCACAGCCAGCTCAGCTCAAGCCTATGATCGATATTTGTCAACTTCGTGACCAAATTCAGAAGAAAGGGCAGAATTCATAAATTAAAATTGTTATTTTATTTTCCTAGATTGTAGTTTAATTTAGTCTTATGAGGATGGTTGTTTGAAACATCCTCTATATTTTTGTAATAATATATTTTAGAACATAGTTTAGTATTTAAAACCCTCTCATGCATTTAGAGAAGGGTCTAGAAATTTGTCAAAAACATTTGGAAAGAATGCACTACTGTAATTTTGTGAATGCTTTGATGAATTAATGAAACACATCTGTTATCTTTTGACAATTAAAGTTGTTTAACTGATATTGCACTATTGTACTCTTTAAATTGCTTGAAAGTGAGAAGGAGCATATCAATTACTGCTAGTTTACATGAGTAGAACTTCGTACATATGGTACTTTTATTCACTTGTATTAAGTCTTTCTTTAGAGATTGACAATCATCTTTTTTATTGCATTATAAACGTTATTATAGATGAATGTTACATGCATTTCTGTTCTAATATTTATTTGTGATTTCTTATTGAATATATAATCACACATATGAATGCGATATATTTTTCACAATTCTTCTAGTCAATCTACTTTTTTAGAATATTAATCTCACATAATTTTCATCTCTTTCAGCTGTTAAATGATCTATATTACTAATACTTGAAAGATATCTCTTTAGATCGCATAAAGGAAGAAACATCCCGGGTATATAGTAGAATAAATAGTTTAGATATATGCATAAGATAGATTAAAATCATTCTCCATTTGCATGTCATATAATCACAACACCCTCAAAATCATCCTTATTTGGAAACTGGTCCCATTATCCCCAGTCGGAGCCACTACACCAAACAGAGAAGGAGCTGCTTTAAGGTCTGGACCGGGTAGTTTTCCCCCATGTTTTGGCAACGGAATTCCAAGGCCTCAACAGGTTTATAACCCACTATAAAACCAAATAAAGGCCAACATTAAGGCCTACTTCCACAAGGAACTTGGTCCTTCCAAGAAACTAACGCAAGTGAACCTTAAAATCTTCTTATCCTGAACAAGGATACCTTTCAGTTGCTCAATCACACAATTGTACAAATAGGGATACAATATATCTATTTAATCCCACAACTAGCCTAGTAAAGGCCATTCACACTCACTTAAAAGCCCACAAAAACTAAATAAATCATTTAAATAGACTTCCCACTTGTTTACTAGTTCGTTAGTGGAATTTTAATACTTTACAATAAATTTTCTATGAATACTCTTCATTTGAGTCTTTCTGACACGCCCAACCACCTAATGTCATATTAGGGTTGTGGTTGTGGGGCATAGATTTGACTCAATCTTCAAGGTTTATTATGAAGATTAGGTTATCAAAAATAACATTTCCTTCATCTCCTAAAATCACATTTCTAATGCTACCATCATATTTATCTTTTCGAGATCTTTCAAATGATATAAATTTCATCTCATTATGAGCTACATGCATAAAATTATGTTTGTTTGAAGTTTTACCTCTTAAGAGAAACCTTTTCATCCATACATGTCCACATGGATAACACATGGCGACCCTTGGCCATGTGTTTATCCCACATTGGTCCAAATCCCCAACCCTCACATCATATAGGGACCTCGCCATATCAGTGATTTCCATAACCTCACAATTCTCGTTCCTTCGGGGTTCTGAGATCCTAATACCCTGATGTCTCAATATGTATGATATGTTGATATGCCTAACTTAGTTTATATGTTGATATAGTCGATACAAAATTACCAATTATCAACAATTTCCATATAACTATAAATCCTTGCAAATCACCAATAGGTCGACATCTAGCTCATCTTGGCACCTCATTTTTTTAACATCCAATCACAACCCACCATGTGGCAAAGGTTGGCGTGCTAAAAAAGTGGCACCACTGACATGTATATCGAGATATTGAAGTCTTTCCAAGGAAAAATCCCTCAGAAGTCCCATTATGTCGATATGACAATATGGAAGTTGAACTTTCCACATCCTCCAACATCTAATCATCGTCTAACACATGGAAAAGGTTGACGTGTACCATATGTCACTCCTATTTGCATGACTGCTATGCCCAAATGATCTGAATGGGAATATTATTTTTGTTGTGCTAACATCCAATTTTGAATATAAAGAAAGTTCTTGAGGATGATGAGGTCAATTGCAAGTTTAATATGAGTTTTTATGTGTTTTATGTGAATTTCATGAGAAAATTAACATAATAAAACACTAAACATCAACATCTAACATACATGAACTTCACCATAAACAGTCACACAAAACAATATGATGAAAGAGTTCACCCTGCTTGGGGTACATCTCCTTGGTCCAACTTTCAATGGCTTGGCCCTCTTCTATTATGCTCAAAAGTGTGTTTACATGTGTTTACGATGCTCAAACAACTCTGAAACCTGTTCCATCAGCTCCAGAATGCCCAAAATTTCCTGTGTAGCCTCTTTCTGCATTGAATATGGTAAAAAAATAGAGAAGTTATGACTTCCTCTAGTTGCTCTATTATTCGTTCCACATTTTTCCCAAAATCTGGCACCAAACCCATAATTTTGCCCAAAAAAGTGTTATCAAAGTGCTAATTCTGCCAGAATCAAGGTGAAATTGTCGAGGCATTAACTTTCCCTCTAACGCCTAAAAATCGGATTTTCAACCATATCCAATATGTTTAAATACAAATTTTTTAATATAAGCATCAACGGTTAGGGCTAATCGCCGGACTTAACATCTGTCGTGGGCACATGGGCATGGTCTTCCGATGCGGTTAGGGCTGGCAGTTTCCAGCTCTCAGCAGTTAGACTAACCACGATCTTCCCTATTCCGGTCACATGCTACCTATGACGAGGGTGTTATGGTTACGATTTATATTAGGGCATGGGGATAGCTTCCCATCCATGGTCCCACCTCCGGTGGTGACTAGGGTTGGGGCTAGACCTTGACCCCCTCCCCCAACACGCCATTTGTATTAACATAAATATAAATTTAAACCATAGATTATTAAGACCCATGGTGCGGGGCGTGGTGGTAAGGCTTGGCATTTGTTGCTTAGTGGTCACGGGTTCGACCCCTGCTGTTGCTCGGACTTGTCCCCAAAAATTTTGGTGGCCCTGAGGCTACCACATGGCAGTCCCTGGCTGGGCCACGTGGCGGCTTGTGGTTGGCCAGGAATCCGCCAATCAAAACTTGCCACAAACGAACCAATGAAAACATTCCACTTGGCATCATCTCATTCAACGAAGAAGACCCCCTTGACCAAGTCAACTATACACTCACCCTGCCACGTAGGCATGCCTATTCATCTGTACGAACTGCTGACTGGGCTGTCTTGCATTTTTTTAAAAATTTCCTATTTGACAAAGTGGAAAGAATGGGTTTTTGGGAGTATACGGTGTCAGTTTTCTACAAAATGAATTGCACCGGATTCATAATGATGAGATCGACGCAATTGTTCAGGTTCCACACCGATCTGACAACTTTGATTTTGGAGCATAATTTTGAGCATCTGATCATTCCTCCCCATTAGAAGCTTTTGGACCCCAAAATATCTTTCATTATGGAACATGTGGACGAGGGTACAGTCCCCTCACCCTTCTAGTCTCAATCCACTAGAATTTTCCTAAATTCAACAATTTGAGCTCTTCATAAAAACAAATATTTTTCCTTGATTCTGGAGGCCCCATCTTGCTATTGTAGATACCATCCCACTGCAATTTCTCAAAATTTGTAGAACATCAAATTGTCCTTTAATAAAAAAACTTGTTCGACCTTGGTCATCAATCAAAGGAAACTTGAATAACTTGAAATCTTTCTCACCTTGAATACTGTTGACATGGCGATTTTTAGGTTGTCTTTCCTTTTACTCGCATTGAATTTTGACCAAGTGTTTTTTCCATTCCCATGTACCATTTTGAAACAAAAAAGAAGTACTTGTGGAACCTATGCATTCTTTTTCATCTTGCCTTAGTGCTTATTCTTTGAATTTTTCACCAGTCAACACAAACATCTTGTTCCCATCACTGTTCAACACTAATGTGGACTGCTGCAATTTTTTCACATCTTGTTTACCAATTTTCAAAGGCAACATGTTAGAGCCCTGGAACATCTTATTACAAACATTAACAACTTCAATGAAATAATATTGTTCATTGAACTTCTTGGGTTTGTCCATGTCACTATCAAAATCAACATCCTTCTTACCAAGATGACACAACAAATTATGATGCAAATGATAAAAAAATTCCACTACTTGGTTTACTTGAATCAAGCTTGAATGTACATCTTGAAAGTATGCATATTGCTGAACATAACTTTCATGTAAAACAAAATGATGCTTGAGTACAATAGTTACACAAATAACATGCCTAGAAGGCATATCAACAAACTTGTCACTTATACCTCTCTTATACCCTTTGACCAAGTGTAATTTTTGACTAACACCCATCAAATGAAAGTGCCTTAATTGCTGCAACTTAATGATTGCACCATTAACATTTTCTGAATGAAATGAAATGACAAAGTCACTTGCATCAAACTGAAACTCAAATTACCTTTTCAAGTTTAAAATAGAAAATAAAAGAGCTAAAATGATATTTTTCTTTAAAGCATCACATGCCTCTTGTTTTTTTCCTCCCCACTGGAAGACCTTTTGCACGCATGTCAATGCATACCAAGGAGCTACAATAGAAGAAATATTAACAAAAATTTGCGCCAACATTGGGCTGCTCCCAAGAAACTTCTTATCGATATTACCATCTTAGGTATTAACCAATCCACAATGGTGTCAAACTTGGAGAGGTCTACCTTCAACTTACCTCCTCCAACATTATAGCCCAAGTACATCAAAGAAGTTTTACACAACTCATACTTTGACATCTTCGAAAACAAATGTTCATGCCTTACGACATCAAGTATTTTTCTCTTATACATGGCATGTTCATAATGAAATTTTTTGAAAATTACAATGTCATACAAGTGGACAATCACATCTAGAAATGGCTCCAATTCATCATTCTTCATATGCATGAAAGTAGTAGGAGTATGGAAAATACCATAAAACATAATAAGCCATTCTAACAAACCTTGTTTGATGTTAAATTTTGTCTTCCACATACCTCCTTCAACAACTCTTCTTTGATAAAAACCACTCCTTTTGTCCCTCACAATAAAATGCTTTCCATTCTTCTTGGGCACCAAAACCATAGGTGCACTACATGGCAGAAGAGATGGTCGAGCGATTCCATTGTTCAACATATTTTGGCTTTTCTTTGGTATTTTTTACATCCCATGCATGCCAACTCCACAAAGAGAACATTCTTGTTGCAAATATTTTTCATGTGGGATTCCATTCTTCTTGAGAGGCAATCCATTCACATCCCGAAACACCTTATCATCATGGTTAATTACATCAAACAAATCAGAATTGAAACTTGAATTACAACCATCAAACACTTCATGTCATCAACGTTGGGTTTGATCATAAGAAGCACTAAATTTTTTCTTGAATTAACTAGCCTTTTCATTTGCCTTGCATTAACTAATAATAGATTTAGTTTCTTGCGATGGGCTCTCACTATGTACTCCACACCATATTTTAACAAGTGGTACTTGTTTTCATGGCGATAGAATATTTCCTTTCTGTCATAGAGGTAAGGACTTTCCAAAACAATCCCTGAAATGTCAGGCAATACCACATCTACTTCCACTTCGTCAATGAAGTTTTCTGTGATTGCAAACTGAAGAATACATTTTCTTGTAACCTGCAAATGTGTGTTCTTGCATATCCAACCCAATAGATATGGTTTGTGATGAGGAATGGTTTCAAGATTAAGTTTCTTGACTAAGTCTTCAGGTATCAAATTGGCTTGAGACCCACTATCAAATAATGTGTAGATTTTTGTATGTTTTGATATAACCCTCACATGAAATAATTCAATTATTGTTTCTTCATTTGGAGTACTAGTGTGAAAATTTGATGAACTAGTACTAGTGCTAGCAATGGAGTTATTACCTTTAATCCCCATGGTTGTCATTTTAGTTTCATCACCCGAATCAGACCCCAAATCCACTTGAGTGATTGCAACTATATTTTCCTTCCCTTTGTCTTTGAATTTCTTTGGCCTCATATTTGGATGAAGCTTCCAACAATGGTATTCATCATGACCCCCTTTGGAACAATGTTTGCATGTCATTTTATCTCCTTCCTTTTTAACGAATTCATTTTTCTTTTCTTTGAAACTCTTTCCTTTCTCTCCACCCTTAAATGGCTTCTTTTTACCCTCTTCTGGAATAATTTCCCCTCTTGCCTGAAGGTGAGTGGATTGCACACAAACCTCATCTAGGCTAGTGGGATTGAACATAAGATAGCATGCCTTAGGTAGCTATGTAAACCCCCTATATACTTCAACAATGTGTCTTGTGAATGCAAATAAACACTTAACATAAGAGCTCTTTTTATAAATTAGTGGGTGTAATCTTGCACACTTTGACCCTTAAGTTGTTCGAATTTCTGCAAATTCATGATGTCTTTTTGCATATATGCTAGAGGGTAAAATTTTCCAGTAATGAAATTATCCCAAGAGAGTGATATCTTACCATGTTTTTTAATCTCATCTTGGGTCTTGGCTTCCCACCATACTAGTTGTGCACCCTCCACTCTCAAGGAAGCTGGCTATATCTTAATATCATCATCTTGAAGGTTTTGAATTCTGCAATAGACCTCCTATTGATGAACCCAATTTTCCAACTTCTCTGCATTCACTTCACCATTATACACAGGCAGCTCAAATTTAGTATCAAGTTTTAACAAGGGTTTTTTACCAATTCCTTTTGAGGTAGGTTGATGAGTATGTGTAAATGTTGTAGTAGTGGAAGACGATGAAGATGAAGGTGAAGATGGTGGTGAGGATTATGGTGGAGTAGATGGTGGATTATCACCATTTCCATTACCTCCTCCTCCTGGAGAATCCTCTCCTCTTGGATGCCTGGAACTTTCACCCTTCAACCTTGTGTTCCTCTCTTCATAAAGGACCTTTACCATATCTGTCATGTCAAATAAAGCTTTCCTAAAAGTCTTCTCATCCTCTAAAATGTTATCAGTTCCTCCTTCATGAGACATGCTTACTAAAGCTTCTACTGCAACTGGAGGTGAATATTTTGGTGGAAATTGTGGCAACTGCACCCTCCTCCTTGCTCCAACTACAGAACCTACACCCACAAGCTTGCCTTCTCCTCTCTTGAGCTTCAAAATTATAAGCATTTAAACACTTGCAAAAAAAATTAAATCCTCCTTGCACAAGTAAACCTAGTGCTCTGATACCAACTTGATCTGAATGGAAATATTAGTTTTTCTGTGCTAGGATCCAATTCACAATATAAAGAAAGTGCTTGAGGATGACGAGGTTAATTGCAAGTTTAACATGAGTTTTAATTTGTTTTAATGTGAATTTCATGATAAATTTAACATAAATAAAACATTGAACAACAAAATATAACAGACATTAACATCACCATAAACAATCACATAACATAATATGATGAAGGAGTTCACCCCACCTAGACTACATGTCCATGGTCTGGCTTCCAATGGATTGACCCTCTTCTATTATGCTCAAAAGTGTGATTACATGTGTTTACAATGCTCAAAAAACGCTGAAACCTGTTCCATCAACTCCAGAATGCCAAAAAATTCCTATGTAGCCTCTTTCTGCATCAAATTTGGCCAAAAACTGAAGAATTTATGACCTCCCCTAGTTTCTCCACTATTTGTTCCACATCTTCCCCAAAATCTAGCACCTAACCCACAATTTCGTCCAAAAAAGCACTATCAGAGTGTTAATTCTGCCAAAATCAAGGCAAAATTGTTGGGCATTAATTTTCCCTCTAATGCCTAAAAATCAGATTTTCAACCATATCCTATATGGTTCAATAATTTTTTTTAATATAAGCATTGGTGGTTAGTGTTAGGTCCCTATATTACTAGTATAGTCCCTTATTGTTGTTAGTGTAACCACCTTATTATTATTGTTGTACCCCTGTAACCCCTATATTTTTATTATTGTGCCCTTAAATTATTATTGTTAGGTCGGCTAGGATTACATTGTGGCCCCATGGACTCCTATATATAGAAAGGAGGTTTTGTCATTTGTATCATCCAATAATTGTTCATTTATGTAATGTATTGGAGGTTTCCCCCTTGAAGTGGCTGATTTCTAAGGTGTTGATCTCTCTTTTCTTCTATTTTTGGAGTCGGTTTCACAACATTTGGTATCAGAGTTTTGGATTCTAGGGTTTTCGCTGCTCCAAATAGGTCATTGTGGAATTTTCTCTATAACTTTTTTTCTACGAAGGTTCAAAAGCTGACATTTTTAGAGCATGAAGTCGAAATCCTAAGGAACATCATCGAAAAATTTCAGATGGTTCGCAGTATTTTCGGAGATATGATCTGTGGAATTTAGGGATTTTTCAGGCTCTCGAATTTCATCTCAAAGAGGTGATCGTGGGAAAATATTCATAACTCTCTTTTTGAGAATCATATTGGAATGCTGTAAAAAGTGGCCATAAGTACACGGATTGTAGTTTCCTGTCTATCAATTTTAGAGCCGAAGAAGGAAACAATGACACGTGGCAAGTCATACAAGTTCGCTCTACTGAACCAGTTGTTTGGTCAATTTAGTGTGTCCTAAATTGCTACATTAATTTATCAATCCGGGATTCGTAAGCTGATGAAGTGTGGCGCACTATATGTGTAAGAGCAGCATCCAGATATTCTCTTGTGATCTACCACACTTCCATCCCAATCGGCACTAGTATATCCATGGAGTCGCAAACTCCCGACAGTGTATCTCAGCCCATGGGTCATTGTGCCCTGCGTTAGTGTCAATCTAGTCATACTACCATCAGTGATCAAAGTTACTCTTTGCATTTACATATTAGGAGTCCCATAATAATAAATTTCACCATTCCGCTAGGTCATGGATTCTTTGATGGTAGTAATTCTTCATCATTTTTCCCTCATGTGAAACTTGCTGATTTTCCTCTCTATGGTCTTCAGTCATTATTCACTTTCATTCTTAAAATCATATCAGTAGGTCATAGGATGGGTCTCATTAGTTTCTAGGGTCTCACCATGGTCAAATTAATTAGTCGAATGTCAATAAATATCAGCAAGGTCATGAGGAAGCCAATAAGCTCAAAGTCACAGCACCTGGAAGAATTAGAGAAACATTTTATTCAGTTTGATGTAAATTTCACCTCAAAACCATGTTTTGAGGTGAAAACATGATATTTCGCCTTTATTGTTATTCATTATGTAATTCTATATCATCATGTGTAATAAGTCACAATTCAGAAGCTGTTATCTCCACAAAGTGATGCCCCTGCCTTCAAAGAAGTTTTCTATAGAATTTTTAGTGCCAAATCATCTTCCAAGTAGATCCATCAGAAAGAGTCCAGAAAGAGATTTCCAATGGTATACTACACTCTCAAAACTGACTTATGGATTGAAACTTATGCTTAAATGAAGTAAAAGCCCTTATATCCTCATATACCCCCTATTTCCCCATTTTTCCTTAAACTTTGTATAATTAAATTTTTGTATCCCTTTAAAAACCCATTTTCCCCCTTTCCGATTATAAAATTGCATCATAAATCTTTAAATACGAATGCGATTTATGTACCCAACCACTTCCCCACCATGCTTTGTAATAAAACTTTTTTATAAAGTTTTATATCTTATAAACCCCGCCGCTTTTCAATCGCAAATCGCAAAGTTTGTGCTTTGATCCGCTGATCTCACCATCCTCCAATCAATCGCAAATCGCAAAGTGTATGTTCCGACCCGCCAATTTCAGCAAACTCCGATTGATCCATTACATCATCCTCCAATCAATCGCAAGTCTTTCCTTCCGATCACCTGATCACATCACTCCCTCCGATTACTCGATCCACTCCTCCGATCGCGACTACCCCCGATTGATCTCCCCACCATCGATTTTCCCCGCCGATCGAACGGCCCATAGCTAATTGGGCCATCGCAATCGGCATTCCCCATATGTGTTGCACTCCACTCCCCCTCTGATTTCCGATTGCGATTAATCTCCGGGCCCACCATACAGTCCTTCCGCCCATTCATATATAAAAGAGTTTTTCCCCTTTAATCCGAACTTTGGTTAATTTCATTACATAAAGGTTCTCCCCAATCGTATCGGCATTTCATATTAATATCACTCCACCCACTCCCCAATCGCCGATTACGATGAACATATTATAATATGTTTTATCATATTAATATATTTTATTGTATTACAACGTGTTTTAATATGTTGTGTCCCTCTGCCCATCCATTCTGGTTGCGATTACACTATGTTTATTATATTATATCTCTCTGCCCCGCTCCAATTCCGATTGCGATTTTCATATGACTTCCGCCCCATTTCCCTTCCCTTTTCCCTTTTAAAAATAAATTTTCCCTTCACAAAAGGCATAAGTTCAATTTATTTTATTGCAACAGTATTTTATTAAAATGTCAGATAATAAAGAAATAGTGGAAAGAAAAGCGACAATCAAAGGGCCAAGAGCTTATTTAAAACAAAGATTGTTACAGCAAGCAGCAAAATAGGAGATCTGTTCATCGGATTACGTATTTTCTTTCATACAGCCTAACAGAAAATCTCCAAGTGGTCAAATGCAATATTGTCCCTTATTTTTAGAGGCAGATTGTTGTATTTCTTTCTATGATTGTATTTCAGTTCTTCAGCTGTTAGAACAGCTCCCTTTTCTTGTGGATCCATGTTCCCACATTTCAGCCTATTTAATGTAATTGTAAATCATTTGTAAAGCGGTCTGAGTCTGAAAGTCTGAGAGTCTGAGAATATGTAACTTAGAAAGTAGGGGAATAGTATGGAAGAACATCTCTGCGCTACATTGTACAGTTTGACAGGAATTAATAAGAGATGCAAATCTGATTTGTGGGATCCATGTGGTATGAGATTTAGCATTTGTTTTTCTCCTTTGTTTCATATGTGAATTGTTATGTGTTCCATTCACCCATAAACATTTCCTTTTGAATGCTTTAAAGATAGAAAGGTAGAATCCATTTTATATGCTCTGCCTTGGGAAATCATTCATACTCTGTATTTTTCTTCTGTTTGAAAAGGATCCATTTATTGTGCCCTTTTCAACTCCTCACCAGTCTTTCCATCCCATTCTCATTAAATTTTAATTGCTAATTTTCCTGCCTATCTTGCCCCATGAAATACCGTGTGTCCTGATTTAATTCCTGGTTTCAACTGTCCCTTTTATCCCACACATCCCTGAAATTCATTCATTCATTCATTTAAACCTTTTATCCCTATCATTTATATAGCCTAATATCAGTCCATTTGTTGTGTTCCTTTGAATATTCTTTTACGGAGAGAGCCCTCTCCTGTCCTTGTAGGGCTAGCTACAAGGCTGAGCGTGGTTTAGTTGTTACCCTGATTTTCCTTTTGCAGCATGGGGTCCAATTCAGGTGCTAACATCTCTGGCAACCATACTGGGGAATATTGTTTAGCATAGAAGATTAATCACCCCAGTAATATTTTCCCAGTGAAGAATGACAGAGTATTATATCTGAATGTTGATGGTGAACAACAATCAGATGCATATAAAGGCTGAAAACATTCACCTGGCGACTCCATTCATTGAAAGATTCAGAAAATCAAATCCTTCATGGTGACTCCACTACAGGAATATATGTAGCTTTAAGACCTTTGTTTTAAGATGGAACTTATTGCAAGAAGGTATGCTCCCATGAGCCGATATCATATTCCAGGTTTCCCAAATAAAATTCCCAAGGTGGATTGGCTTCAGAATTTGCCTATGTTCAGAAATGTGGAAGGTAATGACGCTACTCTTCATCTGGTAAAATTTTACATTCATGTGCATAAATTAAAGATCAATTTTCATGAAGACTGTTTGATGAAAATTTTTATGGCTACTCTGGAAGATGAAGCTTGATCTTGGTATGAAAGTTTGCCCCCTACTTGTATTTATGGTTTAAAATATTTTCATACCATATTCTTTGAAAGGTACAGAGAATCTTGTCCGTCTTTAATGTTAGTTCAGAACTATTGTGAACATGTTAATAGTTTCATTGAAAATCTTGAGAATTTTTATGGAGATGATGAATTCATGGACGAAGAAATCATGGAAGCATTGTATGAAAATCCGTTTCAACAGCACATAGAAATATTTGAGGATACTTACAAGATCAGCAGGTTGAAGATCTTTGTACGGCTGAAAATGATGAAAGAAGAGGTTTTATTTTGAATCTGATTGAAATAAAGGATGAGATGCTCCTAAAGGATGTTCCAATATTACATAGTGATAAAGTTAAGCCAGATCTAGAGTTAAAATGTGATGAGGAAGAATACGATGTTCCAGGTACCATAAAAGAGAGTTATATTGTTGAGGCCGCCTCAAATGAAGAAAATAGAGTTATAGACCTGAATTTTCTCGTTCCATCAGAACTAGATCTTCACAAGGAGGTAATCCATTCCCTTAATGAAAAACAAGATGAGATCTTTGTTCAAGTAAGTGAAAGAGTTTCTTTGGATGAAACTGTGTTAGTTGATAGAAATGATTGTTGGCAATATGATGCAGAGTGTTGCCCTTGATGGAAACCCACTTGATGAAGATGATGGCATCCTACTTAATGAAGTTGTTCTTGATGCTTGATGATGATGTAAATCTGATGTGGAGATTGTTGGCATGTGTTTTCTTTGATGGTAATCTACTTGATGAGATGAGAATTGGCTATATGATGTGATGAAGTTGTCTTTGGATAGCAACCTGTTTGATGAAGTGGTTCTTGATGGAAACTGACCTGATGAGTTGCAACCTATGTGTCAAATATGTACATATGATGTATCTACAGATCAGATAAGGAGTACAGAAGAAAGTAACTTCAGAAAGGGCCAGAGCAATGATGAATAAGACATGTCACTATGCATACGCGGGTTTTTTTAGGCGAAGTAGCGTATGTACGCAGAAAAGTACGTGCTAAGTCACGTATGCCTATTTGCGCTCTAAAGTTATAAATCCAGGGGTTCTTACCATGGTATTGACCCATTGTATTGAGCGCTTGAATGTCTATTTGATCCCGTCCAGGAATACCATTAGAAGTTGTGTGGTTTTGGCTCATGGTATTGACAAAGGCTAAATCTATATAAGGAGAAGAAAATCATTGTGCAAAGGGTGTGCAAGTGTCTGGGAAATAATGAATACTTCACTCTGAAGTTTATCTGTATGGTTGAACTCTGTTCTTAATCGATAGATCTGAATCTATGATGCACCTATGAATGTGATGAAGATTCAAATCCCCTAGATCTGGAAATGATGAATCTCTAGGATGATCTGAAAAGAAGTAATGAAGACCTGGCGCAAATCTATTGAAGAAATTGAAGAAATCTGGGTAAGTTCATAGATCTGGTCTGTTCTGCAAAGTTTATCTTTTATAGATCTATACGCAGGTTCGTTTCATGGAAAGCATGTGTATACGCGGATCTGTTTAAACAAAGGCGCGTATGGACTGTTAGGGTTTTTCTGAAAAGTGCACAGATGTATACGCAGGTTCGCTACATTAAAAGCGCGTGTATACGTAGATCTGTTTAAAGAAAGGCGCGTATGGTATCTGAACTGGTGGTTTCTCAAAGCTGATTGAGTTTCTGTATAACTATTCTGAAGTCTGGGCTATCTCTAATATTCTGGTTATAGTGCTTTCATTGTTCTGTTTGATTCAATGGGAAAAGGATGTTTGTTGATAAGTGAAGGATTGTGTTGAAGTTGTTTGATCCAATTTGAAAATTGATGAAACATGGTCTGCAGTGGTGCTGAGGGTCGAAGCCTTCAGTTAGGGTGTTGTAGCTCCCTTCCAGGAGAGGTTGTTAAACGAGAGTAGGGGGTTGTAGCTCCCTTCCAGGAGAGGCTGGTAAACGAGTACAGGGGGTTGTAGCTCCCTTCCAGGAGAGGCTGGTAAACGAGAGAAGGTTGTAGCCTTCTGCAGGTGGGTGCCCGCGTGCTGGTATGAGTCTGCGCCAGTACATGGTTGTAAGAAGTTTTATTTATAATAAATATTGAAGACTAAGACGATGTCAGTGGTGGTTTTCTCCCGAATTAGGTTTCCACCTAAAATCCTGGTGTTCATGTGTGTTGCTTATGTGTGATGATTATTCTGTTCTTTCTGCACCTGTTTACTGTTTTCTAAAACACCTGATGAGTGAATAATGCAATGATCTAAGTTAAGAATTAAATGCATAATTAGATCTCTGGGCATACGCGAGTTCTGTAAAGGATATCCGCGTATATACACGATTTGGATTCAGGAAAATAGCGTATGGGTTTTTTAAAAGAAAAAGTAAAAAGTTTTATTGTCTGCACTAAATACTGATTCACCCCCCTCCCTCTCGCACATTTTTCTCAAAACAATATCAGAGCAGGTCCTTCCCGAAAAAGCTATCGCTTGAAGGAAGATCAAGCAAGATGAGCAATCAAGATGGAATAGCATCTATCAAGCCTCCGGTCTTTAATGGAAGCAATTTAATATTCTGGAAAACAAGGATGAGGTCCTATCTTCGCCTATAGAACAACATGTATGGGCTATCGTTGTACAAGGATATCAATATCCAGCTACAATACCAACAAATCCGAATGAAAAGAAGAATTATGAATCAAATGCAAAGGTGGTCAATGCTATTACAAAAAGTTTGACTGAATCTGAATTTGTCAAAGTCATGTAGCTAAATACAACAAAGGAAATGTGGGACAAAATCATTCTAAGTTATGATGGTGATGCAAAGGTAAAAAGTGAAAAACTCCAAACTCTCAGAATTGAATATGAAAATTTGAAGATGCATAGTGATGAGAGTATTGCCAGTTTCTTTTTACGTGTTGATGATGTTGTAAATCGTATGAAAAATCTGGGAGAAACAATAACCGAATCTACTTTGGTTGAGAAAGTTTTAAGATCTCTAACAGCAAAATTTTAGTCAAAAGTTTCTTCCCTTGAAGAAAAACAGGATCTTCAAAATCTTACTATGGTACAACTTCATGGCATACTAACCGCATATGAAATGAGAAGAGGAGGACCATCTGAAGTCAAGTAGGCTGTCTTCAGAGCTTCTACAAAAGGGAAAGAATTACAAGAACCAGAAGGATCAGGATATATCTCAGAAGAAGATGAGGCAAATTTTGTAAAGAAACTCCAACTTGGCACAGGACGATTCAGAGGTAAGCTTCCTTTCAAATGTTTTGAGTGTGGAAGAATTGGTCATTATGCTGCTAAGTGTCCTCATAAAGAAACACCTGCAAAAGGGAATGAAGTAGCAAGAAGGAATAAGAATCGGTTTAACACTAGAAAAAGTTATTATATTCATGAAGACAGTGATGGGCTATCTGATAGTGAATAAGAATGTGAACAAGATCTTAGACTTCTCATGGCATTTGAATCTAGAGAAGAAAATGATATTTTTGTGGATGCTCTAGAGGACAATGACTTTCTTGAAGAAAACAATCAACTCAAAATACGCTTAAAAGTAAGCAAAATACTCTTATAAGAAAGGAAAATAACCATAGAAACTCTGGAAAAGCAGGTTGAAGAAGCAAAGAAACACATTGAAAAATTAGAATGTGAAGTGGTAAGTCTAAGAAAAGATTCCGAGAAAGTAAAAACTCTGAATCTTAGATTTGCTAAAGGATCTGAAACCTTAGATGAGATTATCAAGGTACAATGTTCTCCTCTTATAAAAACAGGTCTTGGATATACCGAAGAATCCTCTCAAGCTTCAGAACCAAATTATCTAAAAGCAGTTACAACTGGTTTACAAAATTCTACCACTCAGCAAAGGAATAAAGAATCATTGCAGGTAAAGCATGATCATCTCAATTCAAAGAATACTAACAGGAATATCTCTCAAAGAAACACCAATCAACAAGTAAATCCAAGTAGAAGATTTCATGATCGCAGAAATTTCTTCTTCAATGGACAATGTTTCTCATGTCACAATTTTGGTCATAAAGTTGTTCAATGTGTTGCATATAAAACTATCATGACTAGAGAAGCAAGAAAGAAAAGGATTGAATTTGAGAAGAATACCTATAACAACTTTTTTCCTCTTCTAAATGAAGTTGAATGTACTTATTGCAATAACTTTGGGCATGAAGAATCTGAATGCAGGAGCAAAGTTCAGCCAAAAGAGCATTTTCCTTCAAGATCCAAAGTATGGAAAAAGAAGGAATTATAGGTTGAAAATTGTGGCATAGCATTATTCGCAGAAGGTGAAGAAAATCAATGGTACATTGATAGTGGATGCTCAAGACACATGACAGGTGACAAACACAAACTTCTTGCATATAGTGCTTTAGAAAAGGAAAAGAAAGTTACATTTGGAAATGATAATCCTGTTGTAATTAAAAGAAAAGGATCTATGTTTCTAAAGGAAAAGGTGAAGGCTAATGATGTCATGTATGTGGATGGCTTAAGGCATAACCTGCTAAGTGTAAGTCAAATGTGTGATCAAGGAACTGAAGTTGTCTTTAGTTCAAAAGAATGTGTGGTTCGTGATCTTGATACAGGCAGAACAATTATAAAAGGGAAAAGAACTCCAAGCAAACTGTATGTATTGAAGAATTGCAAAGAACAATGTTACTTGAGTCAATCTTCAGAAAATTGGCTATGGCATAAAAGGTTGGGGCATCTAAGCTTCTCTCAAATCAAAAAATAAAGCAGACTTAATGTTGTTCGTGGTCTTCCCAATATTACTCTACCTGAAAGTATCATATGCAAATCCTGTCAATTTGGTAAGCAAACCAGAGTGCAATTTAATGCCAAGGAAGAATCATCAAGTAAGCCTCTTGAACTCATTCATACTGACATATGTGGACCTATGAGGAAAATTTCACCACGTGGTGAAGAATACTATATCTTATTTATTGATGATTTCTCTAGAATGTGTTGGATTGGGTTGATTAAACACAAAGATGAAGCATTTGAGAAATTTCAAACCTTCAAAGCACTGGTTGAAAATGAATTAGATCTAAAAATCAGGTGTCTTAGATCTGATCGAGGAGGAGAATATACATCAAATTAATTTCTTGAATTTTGTGAAAAACATGGCATAAAAAGACAATTCTCTATAGCTGGCACTCCACAACAAAATGGCGTAGCAGAAAGAATGAATAGAACAGTTCAACAAATGGCTAGAGCTATGCTTGATGATTCTGGAACACCTGACACATTCTGGGGAGAAGCAACACATACAACAGTAAACATTCTCAACAAGGCACATGTTTGGGTAAATAGTGAAAAAACTCCATATGAACTCTGGTATGGTAATTCTCCCTCTGTGAAGCATTTTAGAGTTTTTGGAAGTAAATGCTTTATCAAAAATAATGATGAAAAACTTGGCAAGTTTGAACCTAGAGCAGATGAAGGAATACTTCTTGGTTACTCCTCTACGAGTAGAGCATATAAATGTTACAATAAAAGACTTTGGAATATTGTTGAATGTATTGATGTTGTTATTTATGAGTCTCCTACAGCCCCAAAAGAAGAAAAACAAACAACAAATGAAGACGATGGTGAATTATATCCTTCTACATCAAATAGCAATGATATGGACAGTGAACCACCTGAAGATGATTTATCTGAAAAAGCTCCATCCAGATTTGTTCAAAAGAATCATCCAGAATCTCAAATTTTGGGAGATAAGGGATCAAGTGTACAAACAAGAAGGAATCTTGTGGGATCTTCTACCTATCTGGCATTTCTATCCACTATTGAACCACACAATGTCAATCAAGATAGCAAAGATGAATGCTGGGTTCAAGCCATGAATGAAGAGCTTGATCAAATTGAAAAGAATAACACTTGGGAATTAGTACCAAGACCTCATAACAAAAATGTCATTGGAACTAAATGGATATTCAAAAACAAGTTAAATGAAAATGGGGATGTTGTAAGAAACAAAGCTAGACTTGTTTGCAAGGGGTACACTCAACAAGAAGGTATAGACTTTGAAGAAACTTTTGCTCCTGTAGCTAGACTTGAAGCAATAAGAATGTTTCTTGCCTTTTCAAGTTTTCAACGAATCAAAGTTTATCAAATGGATGTTAAATCTGCATTTCTCAATGGTGATCTCGAAGAAGAAGTTTATATAGAACAACCAGAAGGATTTATTTTGGGAAATGATGAAAATCTTGTTTGTAGACTTAAAAAGGCTCTATATGGTCTCAAACAAGCTCCAAGGGCATGGTATTATCGTCTTGACAAATATCTTCATCAACAAGGATTTTCAAAGGGGTCTGCTGATAGCAACTTATACAAAAAAATTGAAAATGATAAACTATTGATTGTGGTTGTATATGTTGATGATATCATTTTTGGAAGTAATGAAGAATCTATGAGTCAGAAATTTTCTTCTGTCATGCAGCAAGAATTTGAAATTTCTTTACTTGGGGAACTAACATTCTTTCTTGGTTTGCAAGTGCATCAAACTACAGATGGTATATTCTTATCACAAGAAAAATACCTTAAGCAAATTCTGAAGAAGTATGGCATGGAAGAGTGCAAACCTGTGAGTACACCAATGATAACCGGATGTAATCTCAGTTCTCATGATGATTCTCCCACGGTGAATCAACCAGAATACAGATCTATGATAGGAAGTCTACTTTATCTCACTAGGACTAGACCAGACATTATGCATGTAGTTGGGATTGTTGGATGATTCCAAGCTAATCCAAAAGAGTCTCACCTTCAGGCTGTCAAAAGAATATTCAAATATCTACAAGGAACTCAAGACTTCGGACTATGGTATCCAAAGAATGCTGATCTTACTCTTCATGCTTACACTGATGCAGATTGGGCTGGAAATGTTGATGATCGGAAAAGCACTCGTGGTGGTGCATTCTATATGGGGCCCCGGTTAGTATCTTGGTTCAGCAAGAAGCAAAACTCCATTGCCTTATCTACAGCAGAAGCAGAATATGTAGCTGTCGCATCATGTTGCACTCAACTTCTTTGGATGATGCAAACTTTACAAGACTTTCAAATCAAATGTTCACCTCCTATCTCCATTATGTGTGATAATACAAGTGCCATCAGTATCTCAAAGAATCCTGTTATGCATTCCAAGACCAAACACATTCCCATCAAGTATCACTTCTTACGTGAACAAGTGCTTGAACAAAAGGTGAAGTTGGAGTATGTTCCCTCCAAAGAACAAGTTGCTGATATATTTACCAAACCTCTACCCAGGGAAGCGTTCGAATATCTCAGACAGAAGCTGGGAGTAGTCTCTTCCATGCAGAGGATCAGATCTGATTAAAATTCTGAAGATTAATTTGGATACGCGGGTTTCCTGAAAGACAGTACAGAGGACACAAGTGCTCATACAATGTAAAATAGCTGTATGGCTGTTAGTCATGCACTTTGTTTAGACAAGATTCTTCAGCACAAACTGTGGTGATGTTTGGTATCTTTGATGATGTTTGGTGTCTCTGGTGGTGTTCCAGTTCTTATATTTCTGTTTTATTCTCTGATATTGGGTAAAGATGCCTTGATGATTTGTTGTTGAAAGTGTTCAGGATGCACAAGCTAAGGGGGAGCACTAGTCTTGCTGAGCGTAATGCATTGTTGGCATTATGATGATTCTGAAATATGATCTCTTTCTTGAGGTCTTTTTGGTATTGTTTATAAAAGGTAATATTTGTAATAATGTAAAAATTGTAATATTCAGTCATGTAAGGACTTGTTCAAATTTGTAAACCCACTTGGTTGGGCAGCTGAGCAAAAAATGTGTAAACCCACTTGGTTGGGTACTTGTGTCACATATGTAAATCCACTTGGTTGGATCAGTGAAGTAAGTATGAGTCCTTGGTGATTGGAAAGGTCATAGATTCATGTACTTCATTGAAAAATATGTTTGAACATTCAGCATGAACTCAGGGGGAGCATGGTAACTTCAGTGCACATTAGACCTACATCGCTCTTCTTGCTACATGAGGAGAAAAAACTTGTGTTGGTTTTTGATCTGCCCTTTGCCCTTGATGTCAAAGGGGGAGAGTGACATGGTGTTTGAATAGGGGGAGAATATCATTATGCTTAATGTATCTATCTTTTGTGATCGTGATCAAACACCATTGTGGTTGCCATCAAGTCCAAAGGGGGAGATTGTTGGCAATATGATGCAGAGTGTTGTCCTTGATGGCAACCCACTTGATGAAGATGATGGCATCCTACTTAATGAAGTTTTTCTTGATGCTTGATGATGATGTAAATATGATGTGGAGATTGTTGGCATGTGTTGTATTTGATGGTAATCTACTTGATGAGATTAGAATTGGCTATATGATGTGATGAAGTTGTCTTTGGATAGCAACCTGTTTGATGAAGTGGTTCTTGATGGAAACTAACCTGATGAGTTGCAACCTATGTGTCAAATATGTATAGATGATGTATCTATAGATCAGCTAAGGAGTACAGAAGAAAGGAACTTCAGAAAGGGCCAGAGCAATGATGAATAAAACATGTCACTATGCATACGCGGGTTTGTTTAGGCGAAGTAGTGTATGTACGCATAAAAGTATGTGCCAAGTCGTGTATGCCTATTTGCGCTCTAAAGTTATAAATCCATGGGTTCTTACCATGGTATTGACCCATTGTATTGAGCGCTTGAATGTCTATTTGATCTCGTCCAGGAATACCATTAGAAGTTATGTGGTTTTGGCTCATGGTATTGACAAAGGCTAAATCTATATAAGGAGAAGAAAATCATTGTGCAAAGGGTGTGCAAGTGTCTGGGCATTAATGAATAATTCACTCTGAAGTTTATATGTATGGTTGAACTCTGTTCTTAATCGATAGATCTGAATCTATGATAAACCTATGAATGTGATGAAGATTGAAATCCTCTAGATCTGGAAATGATGAATCTCTAGGATGATCTGAAAAGAAGTAATGAAGACCTGGCACAAATCTATTGAAGAAATTGAAGAAATCTGGGTAAGTTCATAGATCTGGTCTGTTCTACAAAGTTGGTCTCTTGTAGATCTATAAGCAGGTTTGTTTCATGGAAAGCGCGTGTATACGCGGATCTGTTTAAACAAAGGCGTGTATGGACTGTTAGGGTTTTTCTGAAAAGTGCGCAGATGTATACGTGGGTTCGCTACGTTAAAAGCATGTGTATACGTGGATCTGTTTAAAGAAAATCGCGTATGGTATCTGAACTGATGGTTGCTCAAAGCTGATTGAGTTTCTGCATATCTATTCTGAAGTCTGGGCTATCTCTGATATTCTGGTTACAGTGGTTTCACTGTTCTGTTTGATGCAATGGGAAAAGGATGTTTGCTGATAAGTGAAGGATTGTGTTGAAGCTATTTGATCTAGTTTGAAAATTGATGAAACGTGGTCTCGGCAAGGGTGTTGAGGGTCGGCTTCCCGCTAGGTGTCAGAGCTCCCTTCCAGTGATAGCTGGTAAACGAGAGCAGGGGGTAGTAGCTCCCTTCCAGGAGAGGCCGGTAAACGAGAGCAGGGGGTTGTAGCTCCCTTCCAGGAGAGGCTGGTAAACGAGAGAAGGTTGTGGCCTTCTGCAGGTGGGTGCCTGCGTGCTGGTATGAGTCTGCGCCAGTACATGGTTGTAAGAAGTTTTCTTTACATAATAAATATTGAAGACCGAGACGACGGCAGCGGTGGTTTTCTCCCAAATTGGGTTTCCACCTAAAATCCTGGTGTTCATGTGTGTTGCTTATGTGCGATGATTATTCTGTTCTTTCTGCATCTGTTTACTGTTCTTTAAACATCTGATGATTGAATAATGCAATGATCTAAGTCAAGAATTAATGCATAATTAGATCACTGGATATACGCAAGTTCTATAAAGGATATCCGCGTATATACGCTAGTTGGATTCAGGAAAGTAGTGTATGGGTTTTTTAAAGGAAGAAGAAAAGTTATATTGACTGCACTTAATACTGATTCACCCCCCCACCCCCTCCCCTCTCAGTATTTTTCCCAACAATGATAGTGTTGGATCTCAAGAACCATCTGAAGTTTCTTCTCTTATGATTGATGAATGTAATAAGAAACATGACAATCTGGATGTCATATCATATGAAGATGACCAAAAATATATTCAGATTACAGAAGATTAGAGTGTTTAGGACTGCCATTCAGATTTTTCTTCCTATGTCTCATGTTTTGAAATGTTTTTTCAAGAGGAAATTTGGTCATATACTTGTTTATAATTTTTTGAAGACCAGGAACACACTCTTATTGAGGTACATTGTGAAGGAAGATTAGAATCAAGGGAAAAAGACACCTTGTTTCTTCAGCAGGAGGTAAATCTTTATGTTTTTCAGGATCCAGTGGAAAATTTATTACAGTCAGCAGTGAAGGTAATTATTCTAGTATTCAGTGATGAAGGAGATCATGGCCAACCATGCTTTTGGATGCCCAGTTGCAAGTATCTATTGTTGACCAGAGGATCTGATCAGGAGAATTAATCAAGGAGGCATCCTCTTGACTGGTTACATTGGCATTTTGATATAGCATGATGGTACATTGGCCTTCCAGAAACACAGGTGGTTATCATCAAGATTTGAAACCTCAAGTCTTGGTCATATACTGCCATAAAGCTTCAAATGTCAAGGTTAGCTTTGAGTCACTTTTGAGTCAGTTTGTTGGGTCAAGTTTCTTTCAGTATTCAGTTTGGTTTTTAGCTATTGACTCCATGCCCAATGGATAAGCCTGCTTGGTCTACGATGTTCTTGGCACCTCCAAGGAGCTACCATCCCCATTGGAGCCAATGTTAGTGTCAATCAAGTCATACTTCCATCAGTGATCAAATTTACTCTTTGCATTTTCATATTAGGAGTCCCATAATAATAAATTTCACCGTTTCGCTAGGTCATGGATTCATTGATGGTAGTAATTCTTCATCAGTTCTCCCTCATGTGAAACTTGCTAATTTTCCCCTCTATGGTCTTCAGTCATTATTCACTTTCATTCTTAAAATCATATCAGTAGGTCATAGGATGGGTCTCATTAGTTTCTAGGGTCTGACCATGGTCAAATTAATGAGTCGAATGTCAATAAATATCAACAAGGCCATGAGGAAGCCAATAACCTCAAATTCATAGCACCTGGAAGAATCAGAGAGACATTTTATTCAGTTTGATGTAACTTTCGCCTCAAAACCATGTTTTGAGGTTGAAACATGATATTTCGCCTTTATTATTATTCATTATGTAATTCTATATCATCATGTGTAATAAGTCACAATTCAGAAGCTCTTATCTCCACAAAGTGATGTCCCTGCCTTTAGATAAGTTTTTCGCAGCATGTTCAGCTCCAAATCATCTTCCAAGCAAATCCATCAGAAAGAACCCAGAAAGAGCTTTCCAACAGTATACTACACTCTCAAAACTAACTTATGGATTGAAACTTATGCTTAAATGGAGTAAAAGCCCTTATATCCTCATATACCCCCTATTTCCCCATTTTCCCTTAAACTTTGTTTAATTAAAGTTTTATATCCCTTTAAAAACCCCTTTTCCCCCTTTCTGATTATAAAATTGCATCATAAATATTTAAATACGAATGCGATTTATGTACCCAACCACTTCCCCACCATGCTTTGTAATAAAACTTTATTATAAATTTTTATATCTTATAAACCCCGCCGCTTTTCAATCGCAAATCAAAAATTTTGTGCTCCGATCCGCTGATCGCACCATCCTCCGATGCGATCAATCGCAAATCGCAAAGTGTATGTTCTGACCCGCCAATCGCAACAAACTCCGATCGATCCATCGCATCATCCTCCGATCAATCGCAAGTATTTCCTTCCGATCACCCGATCGCATCACTCCCTCTGATTACCCGATCCTCTCCTCTGATCACGACTACCCCCGATTGATCTCCCCACTGTCGATTTTCCCCGCCGATCGGACAGCCCATAGCTAATCGGGCCATCACAATCAGCATTCCCCATATGTTTTGCACTCCGCTCCCCCTCCAATTTTCGATTGCGATTAATCCCTGGGCCCACCATACAGTCCTTCTGCCGATTCTTATATAAAAGAGTTTTTCCCCTTTAATCCAAACTTTGGTTAATTTCATTACATAAAGGTTCTCCCCAATCGCATCAGCGTTTCATATTAATATCACTCCGCCCACTCCTCGATCGCCGATTACGATGAACATATTATAATATGTTTTATCATATTAATATGTTTTATTGTATTACAACGTGTTTTAATATGTTGTGTCCCTCCACCCGTCCATTCTGGTTGCGATTACACTATGTTTATTATATTATATCTCTCCGCCCCGCTCCGATTCCGATTGCGATTTTCATATGACTTCCGCCCCATTTCCCTTCCCTTTTCCCTTTTAAAAATAAATTTTCCCTTCACGAAAGGCATAAGTTCAATTTATTTTATTACAACAGTATTTTATTAAAAGGTCAGAGAATAAAGAAATAGTGGAAAGCAAAGCGACAGTCAAAGGGCTGAGAGCTTATTTAAAACAAAGATTGTTACAGCAAGCAGCAAAATTGGAGATCTGTTCATTGGATTACCTATTTTCTTTCATATAGCCTAACAACAAATCTCCAAGTGATCAAATGCAATAATGTCCCTTATTTTTAGAGGCAGATTGTTGTATTTATTTCTATGATTGTATTTCATTTCTTCAGCTGTTAGAACAACTCCCATTTCTTGTGGATCCATGTTCCCACATTTCAGCCTATTTAATGTAATTGTAAATCATTTGTAAAGCAGTCTGAGTCTGAAAGTCTGAGAGTCTGAGAATCTGTAACTCAGAAAGTAGGGGAATAGTGTGGAAGAACATCTCTGCGCTACATTGTACAGTTTGACAGGAATTAATAAGAGATGCAGCTCTGATTTGTGGGATCCATGTGGTATGAGATTTAGCATTTGTTTTTCTCCTTTGTTTCATATGTGAATTGTTATGTGTTCCATTCACCCATAAACATTTCCTTTTGAATGCTTTCAAGATAGAAAGGTAGAATCCATTTTATATGCCTTGCCTTGGGAAATCATTCATACTCTGTATTTTTCTTCTGTTTGAAAAGTATCCATTTATTGTGCCCTTTTCAACTCCTCACCAGTCTTTCCATCCCATCCTCATTAAATTTTAATTGCTAATTTTCCTGCCTATCTTGCCCCATGAAATACCCTGTGTCCTAATTTAATTCCCAGTTTCAACTGTCCCTTTTATCCCACACATCCCTGAAATTCATTCATTCATTCATTTAAACCTTTTATCCCTATCATTTTATCTAGCCTAATATCAGTCCATTTATTGTGTTCATTTAAATATTATTTTACGGAGAGAGCCCTCTCCTGTCCTTGTAGGGCTAGCTACAAGGCTGAGCGTGGTTTAGTTGTTACCCTGATTTTTTTTTTGCTGCTTGGGGTCCAATTCAGGTGCTAACACCCCGAATATATCTCAATTGATTCTTGGAACCAATCCAGTGAATGTGATGAGGTTCAACCATATGTGACTCAAAGTGTTCACTGCTAAACATACATCCGGATGAGATTTCACTAAGAACATTAGGGCCCCTACGAGTTGTTGATACTCGGTAGGATTTGCTAGCACGGGCCCAGAAAATTTTCCACTCAACTTCTTAAAGTTGAGTTCCATTGGTGTCGACATAGACTTACAGTCCACCATACCAAATCTCTCTAGCAGCTTCACGAAATATTTTCCCTAAGAAAGGAAAATCTCGCCTAGCCTCTGCCATAACTCCAAGCCTAGGAAGTAGTGCATCAGTCTTAGGTATTTCATCTAAAACTCGGAAGCTAGCTCCCTCTTACACTTGTGGATGAGAGGGTCATCACCCGTCGGAAAGAGATCATCCACATAGAGAACCAAAATGAGAGGCCTTTCTCTATCAACCTTAAAATAAAGTTTTGGATCAGCATTACTTCAAGTGAAGCCCAAATTCATCAAGTAGTTATCTATCCTGTTGTACCAATCCTGAGGGCTTACTTCAACCCATAGAGGGCTTTCTTCAACCTGTATACATGGGTGTATATATCTCGTACTTCGAACTAGAGGTTTCTCCACATACACCTATTCCTTTATAGATCCATGAAGAAAAGCAGTCTTCACATCCATCTAATGTAGACTCCATCCCTGCATAGCAGCAAGGGAAATAATAGATCGGATGGTGGTATAGTGGGCTAGAGGTGAAAATATATCATCATAATCTATTCCTTCCTTTTTAGAGAAGCCTGGGGAAAAAAAATCTTTCCTTGTTCTTTTCAAAAATCTTTCCCAGACATCATTCTTCATAATGGACTCATAATTTTCATGCATAGAATCCTTCCAAATTTGATGCTTTATGGCTTCTTCAAATGTTCCAGACTTAGATTGTACTATTGTACTCATGGCTGCTAGATACCCTTGGTATCTCTTCGTCTTCTTGCTTTCACGAAATGTCCCCCTTGGGGAAATATGTCTCTCGGCATCTTCGAGAGTATCCCTAAGCCATTAGGGTCTCCTCTTATTTGAAGGAGGTGGATCAATGGGATCTATAGGTCCTTCAACATCAAGCATCGGGTCATCCTTTGGCTCTTCCAACTTCATTGCTTCTTCATCTTCTTTATCTTCCTTGGAGCTAGGAAGATTTATTAATTTCTTGAGGGCAGTATCTTCATCGAAGGTAACATCATGGCATATCTCCACTTATATTTGACCAGGCACATAGATTCTATATGCCTTCGAAGTCATTGTAGCCCACAAACACTCTCTTCTTTCCAGAAGAATCCAACTCGCTTCTCTTTTCTTTCGACACATGAAAGTAAACAGGACAACCAAAAACTATAAAATGAGAAACATTAGGTTTCTTACCAGAGAAGACTTCTTCGAGAGTTTTGGAGTCTAGAGCGGAATGAGGGCATCTGTTTTGAGCATACACAACAATTTTCGTAGCTTCTCCCCATAGAAACTTTGGAAGACCTTGATCACATAGCATGGCGCAGGAAAATTCCACAATGGTTATGTTCTTTCTTTCAGCAACACCATTTTTCTCAGGAGTGAACGTAGTTGTGGTCTCCCTCTTAATGCTAGCTTCTCTACAAAATTCATTAAAATCATTTGACTCATACTCGATCCCATTTTCAGCCCTCAAAACTTTGATTTTCTTCTCGGTTTGATTTTCCACCAAGCCCTTGAAGGTGCAGAACCATTTGAATGCTTCGTCCTTCTTCTTCAAAAAATATATCCAGGTCTTGCGGGAGAATTCATCTATAAAATTCATGTAATAGTAACATCCTCCCAAGGATGTCACTAGAAACATACCAGATAATTTAGAAAGTATCAACTACAAGATATCAGTTGTATTTCTGACACTTGGGGGGAATGGTCCCCTTGTATGCTTCCCTTCAACACAACCCTGACATATACCTTCATGATCATCTCTCAATTTGGGCATCCCTTTCACCACCTTCCTTGCTTCGGGAATGGTTTTATAATGAAGGTGTGCAAACATCCATTGCCATAACTTTTTTGAAGAGTTATATCACATGCCATAACACCCAATGGACTTCCTCCAACCTGGTAGAGTGTATCAACTCCAAAACCAATAGAAAGAGGTTCTTGAAGTTGTTCTTCCAGATAAGTACCTTTCAATCAATGAATTCCACCTTGAAGCCTTTGTCTGCCATTGTCAAAATGGATACAAGGTTCTTATTCAAATAAGGTACATACAACACATCTTGTAATCAGAGGACTTGACCTTGAGATAAATGGAGGGTCACAGTCCATTTCCCTTTCACGAGATAGGTGGCATTATCTCTAAGGATAATTTCCATATTAGTATCCTCTTCAACCAAATCAGAAAGGGATTATTTATAATCAGTGAGGTTCCTTGAAGCACAACTATCAATTAACCAGAAATCCAAGGTGTCGGGTGGAGATGCAGTAGAGAGGGTAGATACAAGAATAAAATAATTTCTCTTATTATCAACAAAATTAGACTCATCGTACCTAGAATTTTTTTACCTCTTGAAAGGTTTCCCATTTCCATTATGATCAGAGGGAGCCTTCCTTTTTCCCTGGAACCTATTGTTCCTGCCATTCCTTCTTGAGTTGTTGTTGTCATCATCCCTAGGAGAGTCCCTTCTATTAGGGCACTCCCTTGCATAGTGACCAGTCTTGTTACAATTGTAACATATTCCCTTCCTTCCTTTGGGCCCCACTCTACCATGGTTTTTATTTCTTGGGCCACCATGGTTCTTCTTCTTTGCATCAGTGGCGAAGGCAGTAGGGTCACTTTCATTACCCTTAGAGGCATACTCCATCATTATTGTTCCCTCTTGAGCGAATCTCGTCAATATTTCATGAAAATAAAGAATCACATTATTATTGAGAATAGTGGCATTGAATACATGCCAATCAGAGGGGAGAACTCCAAGTGTAATAAGAACCATCTCTTGATCATATTTTTCTTCCCCAATAGCTAGGAGGTTATTCTTGATTTCAATGGGCCTCATAAAATAGGATTGAATAGATTCATCCTTACCCTTCTTGATATTTTTCAATTGATTCTTGAAGAAGAGGATTTGATTAGCATTGCTAGCCCTGAACATGCTCACCAGCTTATCATACATCTCCTTAGATGTCTTCATCTCAGAAATGTAAGCAACCAAGTGCTTATGAATATAATCCCAAATAATCATCTTTGCTTTGATTTCCCCTTATCTATACTTCGTCTTTGTGAAAAAAAATACATTTTATGGAGGCTCTTGAATATTCCCCTATACATAGTCCATGACATCTTGATCTTCTAGTGCCAAATCTGAGGACATCTTCCATGCATGATAATCAAACTTATCAGTCAATTTATCATCAGCCTTGAAACCCTTGTAGGTTGAGGAGGCCATTTGTACTTGATAGGATTTATTCTTTCATATATAGCTTCTAACACCAACTTGGACTCTTGGAATTTGTCTTCACCTCAGCTTTGATTCCATCTTAAATTTAGATAATCATGGTGTTCTATGCTTGATGCACTTTTACTTCAATATTTCTTAGGCCCAATAAAAAATAGCAATCACATAAGCTTGAAAGTAAAATTTTTATAGTACACAATAATAGATCAATAGAAGACAAGTCAATTATAGATCATATTTACAATTCCTTTTGTCCAGCAAAGATATGAGATAGTGTGGTGTTACGACGATCAGTAGGATGCTTCAACCAGCAAAGTCTTTCTTGGTCAGCCAGCACTTTCATGTGTCACACCCACAGCCTTCAAAGACATCTCATCACAATTCAACGCAAGTCTAACTAGGGACAGCGCAAAAAATTCAACGCAAGCAGCCTCAGAAAATTCAACACAACAAACTAGGGCTTTGGTCAAACAACCCAGAATTCTTCGATTTTAGTACCCAGCTATACGGCCTCCTAAAATCAGAATTTCTACGAAATATTGAGTTCAAATGACCAAGGGTTGACCACAGTCAACGCTAGTCAAAGCTGTAGTAGAAAATCCCTAAATAGATCAGCACAGAAAATAGAAAGCCCTAAACATATCAGTGCAGAAAGCAACAGCTTCGCTCCACACGTGTGAGGAAAAAAAAGCCTCCAAAGGCTATCAAACCAATAAAATCACAATGAGATAATGTGTGATGAGATGATGAGAAAATTACCTTCAAGTATCTCCAATTTATATTCATCAATGAGGGTATGTGACACATATCTTAGGCATGTGGGATAAATCTGGTCGACCTTGCACATGTGGAAAATAAATTCAAAAGCGATGTTCTACTCATCCGATCAAGATGAGCTTTAGATCAATCTTGCACCTCTATGAAAGAGAAATTGAACAAAAATATGACCATCATCATATGAGCAGTGCAACATGGAGGTTGGACCTAGTTTCCCAAAATTAACAAATATAAATAAAATTTATTTATAAATCCAAGTAAACAAGGCAATGGTAAAGTACTTCTTACTTTAACATTGACTAGAGCTCAATTCCCATCAATATTTGAACTTGGGTATTTATCATGGTCTTTCCCAGTAGAAAAGCATAGTACAACAATCTCTACAGCTTAGTTTTTTGAAATCTTGACTCAAACTTTTACACTAAGACCTCACTTAGTAGCTCCCTAGGCCGAAATTTCCAACATTGGAGAAACACATCATACAAAATGGAGATATCTTGTGAACATATATGATAAGTGCCTCATTACAAGAATCCACTTACCAACAAGACATTAACAAGGGCTACATAGTAGCTAGTACTTGTTGTTTACTTTAAATATAATTTAATTAAACTAAAATATAATAAAGACTAAGATTTTGTCACAAAAATAAAACAACTACTAAAATATTGTATTGTTGAATGTCATCACTAAAAATTAATAAATATGATTAACTAATATTGTTTATATTAACATATATACACTTTAATATATATGTTTATTTCTTTTATATATATTAATGTGTTTTATTCTTTATTAATATATAATTTTTTATAATTAAATTTAGTAAAATATGTTTTTAATATAATAATAAGTCATTTTAAATTGAAAGTATGGACAAAAAACTATAATTCATGAAAATGGAAATAATAGAAAAAAAAAAGAAAATAAATTAAAAGAAATGAAATGAAACCAAAAAATTAGTAATTAATAAAAATGGAAGTTATTAAAACCTCAACCAATCACCTTACAAATTAAAAAAATTTCATAATAATAAAAATTAATAAAAATTGAATTCTTAATGTTAAATTATGGAATAAGCGATAAAAATTTTTGGTCAAAAACAAACTAATAGACCATCAAAGAAAATGTAATATTCCTACATTAGCCTACAACTAATGGGAATATAAAAGTTTTGTTTTGTCACATAGATAGGTGAATAACTGGGTGGGAGGACCCATAAAACTCTTTATGGTGAATAAAACCACTTCTAATGTGAAAGTGGATCATATTTTCAACCTAATAAAGTACCCCAAGGTGTGGACAGGGGCTAAAACATATTGACTGGGTCAACCTTGACCAAATCTATAGCGCTGTCATGGAGGAGTGGCCATCAATGAGGCACAGCGCAGTTTTAGATGGAGATGCTTTGTGTGAAAGAGGTGATTTCATTGAAGGTGGTTTAGGGTTTACAAGCTCTTGTCTTATAAAAGGAAGGGGATGGCATCATTATAAGGGGGATGATTATCATATTTCTAAATATATTGTATGTTTATACATATATCATTCTCTGGTTGTTTAGCTAATGTAATGTTCCAAATTTTTCATGAAGATAATTGGAACATTAATTTTTGCTTATTTCATCTAGGAGGTGAATAAAATGGGTAAAAGGCCCATGAGTAGGAATAAGATCCTTCATAATGTGAAAAGTATCAATGGAGCAGCTTAATTTTGCACCTTCGAGTGTGAAAAGGGGCAATTGCATGAGGACAAGGTCAAGTTTGACCAAGTCAACAGCGCTGCATAAGAGGTGTAGCTTGCTTGGGAAGACAGCGCAGTTTTGGAGGGAGAAAGATTCCTTGTGGATGAAACCCTAATGTGTGAGTTCCATGGCCAAGAGGCATTCACTTGCATAAAAGGAGGAAGAGGCAGCCATAGTAAGATATCTTTGAGCATATTGATTTTAGTCTGAAGACTAAATTGCATACTCCGGCTGTTCAGTTGAGTTGCAGTGCCGCTTAGCACGAGGGATTCCTATTTAGGATTTCCTCTCCTTCTTGAGAGGCGTCTTGAAGGATTTAACTTCATATTCTTCACATCTTGGCTCCAAGCCAAAGCCATTATTCAGTCACTGCATTATTTATGCTAAAGTATAACGTAGTGTTGCTGGGTGTTGCAGTGGAGGGGTTCCACAACACCATTCCTTGTCTCATCTTTCAGAGGAGGGAGTCTCTATTCCTTGAGAATATTAGTAAGGAAGGTTTCCAGGGTATATTTTCATATTTTGGAATCAAGGCCAACATCTCCCATCATAGACAGCGTAGTCTAGCATCCATACTGCGTTATTTCAGTGCACACTTGCAGTGAGGGGTTGCACCAGCTTCTTGGAGGGAAAGATCTTCAGTGCCGAGATCAGCCTTGCATTGAGAGATCCATTGGAGAGGGTTTCTTTCAGATTGTACATATTATTAAGCCATCTCCATGTTATTACAGTTTTGAGTTGCAGCTGCTACCCAGCAACTCTGGCATTTCTGTTGATTTTCCATTTGTACATGTATTGCAGCCAATCCTTCTAAGGATTGTGTATAATTGTTGTATTAGTTTTTTAATGGGTTGAGAGCTTACTCCCCCTCATTTATTTGAGCTGATATTTTCATATCATCCTATTTTCATTTTTTATGTTGCAATAACTCCTATAAACTGCGTTATTTTAGCCAGAGCTCTCTTTTATGTAGCAGTGTTTCCATTTGTCATGTACATGTCACATTGAGGCTTCCATTGCCTAGTTGGAGTGATTTATTACTCCACCCATTGTGTAAATTTGCTGCTATATAACATATTTATTGGCTATCTACTTCTTCATGTGAGAAAATTTCATAAAATAACATTGTATAACCATTTTATGTTCATGTATTGCTGCAGTCCCTTCACCGGACACTTTCTGAGGACACCTAGTAGTGGGAGATCTGTTTAACCACTCTAGAGGGAATTCTTTGAAGCCTCCTCTTGTATTTAGCACTTAGACACATTTTTCTAAGGCATCTAGGTCTTGGTTTCAAATCCTGTTGCCTCCATTTCTGGAAAATGTGATTTCCAGACATGGATTGCTAGCCATTCCAGATTCGAGATATTACAGTGGTATCAAAGCTGCTTTCTTGGCTCACCAAGAAGATGAGAAATTTGAAGAGGATGGGATTTATCTCATCATATTTCATATCCATGAAGAACCTCCCCAAGGAGGATAAGCAGAAAGAAGAGGAAGAACCCTGCACTTCCTATTCTCATCAAGGAGACAAAGAAATAAGCAGGAAGAAGACTCCATCTTTTGGAGAAGAAAAAGGGGATAAGCTTACAAAGCTTCTTCCTAAATCTTTAAATATGATTCATGAAGAGTTCGAGGAGATCTAGAGGAAGTATGTAGAATCTCCTAGAGGGTTTGATTCTAAAGCAAACTCTAGATTTTCACATGAGGAGTGTGAGCAAGCAGCTACACACCATCTTGTACAGCACAGTCACATGGCCATAATTGTCGGAAGAGAGATGGAAAGAGAAGAAGAGGTTACTAGGAGGGAAACCCTTAGTGATTTCTTGAAAGAGTATGAGTCTCAAACTCAGGAATTCCAAGATCATCTCATTTTTTCATAGTTTTGCAAGATGAAGGTGAATAGAAGAGAGCAACAGGATAGATTTCATATATCTACCTTCGATGGTTCACATGAATGTTCAGCCAAAGATTGGGTGGAGGATTTGGAGACCTTCTTGCAGCAGCAACAAATTCCGGAGGATGAAGCCATCAAAGTTGCAGCGCTGCATTTGAGAGGTGAGGCTTTTGCCTGGTGGATCTTTGAATCCTTCTCTTTAAGAAATGTAAACATTGCATCTTATGCTAGTTTCACTAAGGCATTAGTGAAAATAATTGATGGGAGGATTCATGAAACGCATATGGTGGAGAAAAACCAGAAAACTCAAGAAAAACCCTTGCATGAAAACTTGCACCATACTTTTCCGGAAGAAATATTTTCATCTCACACCTTTGAGAAAAGGAGCATGGAGATCTCTTTTTCAAAGAGGGATCTAAACATTGGAGGATTTCCCACTCATGCTGCAGATATTGAGGGCAACAACGTTGTTAGATCTAGAGTTGATCTAGCACCTCATGCAGAGGAAGGAGGAGCCCTTGCTCCAAGTAGAGGGATGCTTGCATATTTGCAAGGAAGTCCCTAGGATCTCAAGTGTAGAGATCAAGGCACAACTCATGTTCTACCTTTTCCATTGTTGAGGAGGTGTGGAACCATGGAGACATAAGGAGAAGGTAGGGAGAAGACCCAGCATCATGAGATGAAGAGTACACATCCCTATTCATATATGGAGGTTGATGCACCTGAGAAGGTTATTTGATTGTGTAGTGGAAGCATGGAGAGATTTCTCCATTCATCTATTCAGTCAGTCATCGCTTGTGAAAGATGTCTCATTGCATGGAGACATTTTGCTGGGGGGACCACTAGATCGGAAAATGAGGATGGATGCTTCACATGTTGGGGAACCACTCATGGCTTTCAGGAGGGTGGAGACCTTGGTATATCTTGATACAGTGCGGGGAGGTTGGGGTAGCCTCAAGGAG